>JAVXUL010000010.1:5264832-5279952 GCA_035590515.1 Trichilia minutiflora | reverse complement strand
CGAATAATTTAAATTTTGGTGTTTATGATTTTAAGGTAAATTTTTCGTTTTATCTCTTTTTGAAATAATAATTTTTTATATATTTTTTATAATTAATACACCAATAAATCTTAATGACGACACTCAAAAGATCTAAATAGTGATTATGCTGGTGATCACAATAACAAAAAAAACACTTTAGGTTATGCATTTATGTTTAGGTCCCATGCTATTTTATAATCAACTAAGAAGCAACCAATTGTCACTTTGTCTAGTATAAAAGTTAAGTTTGTTGCTGCAACCACATATACTTGTGAAGCTATTTGGTTGATGAGAGTTCTTGAGGAGTTGCATTTCAAACAACCAAGAGCTACCAAGATCTTCTGTAATAATAATTCAATAATCAAACTGTCCAACAATCTAATACTATATGGAAGAAACAAGCATATAGATGTGAAGTTTTATTTCTAAAGAGATCTTAGCAATAATGGAACAATTGATTTGATCTAGTGAGGAGTGAAGATTAGGTGGCAGATATATTCACCAAGGCCCTAAAGTTGGAGACATTCATAAAGCTTAGAAGGCTACTAGGTGTCTGTAAAATCAAATCTTTAAACTTACTGTTAGCAAACATTAGTTTAAACAGGAGACTGTTAAAATATTGGTTGTTTTTAGGGATTAGTGGTCCCTTTGGTGAGGATGATGTGTACATTCTCATACTTCAGTCTGACCAACAATGATCAAAGGTCTCTTTAGGATTTGAATCTTTATAGAATTTATTTTATCTGATGATTTAGCTACAATTTCACCGTATGATCAAACAAACGGATTGATTTTGATCACATCGTCAAACGTTGACTTGACGCATTCATAGATGATAGATCTTGACGAAGATTCAAGGAAATTTTTGCTTCTGTATAATTTAATTTATACACTGGCTTCATAATTAAGTGGTATCATAGCCCATTAAAAGGTTCCCCATCCTATGGGCCGAGTGTAAGGGCTTCCCTGAGTGACCAATCACCATTAACCAACGAACTCGTCGGACAATCATAGCGATCATTGGCAATTACACATTATTTTTCCGCTCATTATCATCAGCATCCGAAAATCAGCGCTCAGCAGGTTAGTTTATTAATTCTTTCTTTTACTTCTTGATTTCATTTTTAATTATTGTTTTTCCTTTTAATACGTTTAATATGATTTCTGCAAGACCTGAATCAAGGTTTGGTAAATTATTTTTGGGAATTTCTGTGAATATATAATTTTTCATGTGCAAATTTTGTTGTGAATTTGATTGGATTAGTCTGACGCTGATGTTATGAGATCGCAGATGAACCCATTTCGTATTTAAAATTCCCATGAGTGTTTTATTGTGTCCATTAACAAATGATGATTCTAAAAAAATTGAGCAGTTGAATTTCCGATTATCGGTCATTGAAGAAAGAAGAATGCCCCTGCAATAACGATTTAGTAGATTACCGGATTTATGGTTTTGTTCATTTGTTTCTTATGTGAACCCAGGCTAGTGTAAGCTATTTATTTGTATTCTTCTATTTATTAAGTTTAGTAAGCATGTGTATAATGAGACTTCTGCACTCTTTCTTTGTGAATCGTGCAGTGTAGAACCAAAAGAGAAAAGAAAAGAAATGAGTAATCAGATGAAATGGTTGATTATTATTTCAGTGACAAAGAATGTATATCTTAATTGTGTTGAGAGGAAAAATAAAAAGTTTTTCTCAAATTTGAGCCTATTTTATCATTTGTTCATATGGGTATTTCATTGTAGTGTTTCATATTACTGTCGTTAACTAATTTTATAAACATTTCAGCTAAATTTCTTTATGAATATATTCGAAACTACAAATGGGGATAACATGCTATTTTGGATATTCTCCATATATGAGTTCAATCTTTTGTTATGCCCCTGCTATTTAGCATTCATCCATATTTTGAACCTGGTTTTAGTGTATAGGAATTCAATTTATTGTGGTTTCTACCTATTATGGCAGGAAAGGGAAAAGGTGTTGAACATTTTCCCGTTACTGGTTATGGATCAGATTGATAATGCCTATCAAAACCAAATAGCAGCACTATTACGAGTTTTCAGTGCAGCATCATGCTTGAGAGAGGACAGGGTTCCTTGCGAAATTGAACCAGTAACTAATTATTGGTTTCATCTTTCAGCCTTGTAATTGATTGATTGTTTCCTAAGTTTTTAACTGAGGTTGTTTGCTGCTGCTTTTTGTCAAAAAATATCTGTAGGGTCTCTTTTTGGGATCAATTGGAGCGGCTAATAACAAGGATGTGCTGAAAAGCAGGAATATCACACACATATTAACTGTAGCTAATTCTTTAGCTCCTGCACATTCAACTGATTTTGTATATAAAGTTATTGGAGGTATGGTTAACTTTTTCATTTACCTGGTGAAATAATCTTTTTTTTGTGTGTGTGTAAAATGTTTTTAAAAATTTTCATTGTCATTAATGAGTTGTGAGATAGTGGTGGTCTGATATTGTCGTTGAAAATAGAAGCTGTTGGCTTTTGCTCTTCATACCTTTTTTCAGATGAGATTGCTTTGCATTAGCCAAAATGATACTGGAAGTCTATCATGTGTTATGTTTTATTTCCTAACAGAAAGTAATGTTTTCCCTATGATTTGCTTTTTTTATGTTTATTCATGCACTCCATTAATATGTCCCAACAACATTTTGTGAACTGTTTCTTTGTCATTGTTTCCCGTACATTGCAGTATTATTATTTGATGCAGTGAAAACGTGATAAATAAAATTAATTTCAAAGGATTTTTGAAATCTATCAAAGAAAGAGTTAGATCTCTAACTTTAAGAGAAAATAATATTGAAGGGTCAAAACTCTACTCCTTGAGGTTTTAACATTCTATTTATAATAAAAAATAAAGTTTAACTAAATTATAATATTGTCCTTAAGTTGCAAAAATAAAACAAATAAAATAAAATACTTAAATCTCAAAAATAAAATCCTCCCAATATTCTCTGCTCTCATCTTCCTCTCGAATCAAATCCCATAATTTGGAACAAAATCCACTCAATGTTGGTCTTTAATTTTCTCCCTAAGAATCCTCACTTAAGCTCCTACGTCATTATTACTCTCCATCTCTCCCCCATCTTATAAAGTCTCTTGGCCTTGAACTTTTGGTATCTTGACACGTGATACAAATGTCTAACTTTATGTTCAGCTATTCTTTATGTATTTAACTAACATCCATACTAACATTCTATTGTTGTTTGTGAGATAGTTGCGGACAAAGAAGATACAAATTTATCACAGTACTTTGATGAGTGTATCAATTTCATTGATGAAGCTAAAAGACAGGGCGGCGGGGTGTTGGTTCATTGCTTTGTAGGAAGATCCAGAAGGTGACAGTTGTTTCCTTATCTTGGTTATTTCTAACAAATTATGTTTCAATTTTCTGGTGATAATATATGTTCCTTTCAGTGTGACTATTGTTGTTGCTTATCTTATGAAAAAACATGCTATGAGCCTATCTCAAGCTATGGAGCATGTTAAAAGGAGACGCCCTCAGGCTGCCCCAAATTCTGGTTTTGTTTCACAATTGCTGGCATTTGAGAAATCTCTTCAAGGTATCCTATCAGCTTTAATTAGTACCCACATGAGGATAAAATGGTTTCAGTTTCAGATATCCCTGTCTCCTAACAAGAAAGTAGTCATCCAAATAGATTGTAATAATAAACATGTGTGCTTTGATATTAGAATAGAGTTCGTATTTCCCATCTAATTTTAACTCTGAACAGAATTGATCATTTAGTTGTGTGCACAAGTTCGTGTTTTGAGGCAAACACATCTGGAATCAGCAAAGTCGTGCATGTGTTTATTTGTCAATGTGTGAGGACTAACATCTGTGTATCTGTGTAACATTTTTAAGGAATACGAGCATATTTATCTGTGTTGAGTGGCATTTATAGGTACTTTTTCTGACAAAAGCGCATAACTTCATATATTGCCCATTTTATTAAATAGCATGAGTGAATTTTTTTCAAGGGTTGTATATAGGGTATATATGAATGTCAAAAGCACTTAAAATGTCTTATGCAGCACGTATAGCTTTTCTCACTGTTGTAAGTACTATGAAGATTGATTTGAGTTGCGAATTTAGAAAGGCAAAAACTATGTGTTTCTGCTTTGGAATTTATTGTGGGTAATGAGCAGATTTTGTATCAAATTCAGTATTTTAGCTTCTTCTCTAATAATTTGCAAGTTGCTATTTGCTACAAAACAGTACAAGAGCTTGATGAAAAATTGTTTATGATTTGTGTAAAACTTCTGTCAATTTTTCCTGAATGCATCTAGGGAATCTAGTTAAATTGGCTGCCATGAACTTCACCTAATATAGCTGTCCTACTTTTGCAGGTGATACCTGAAGCTGTGAGCTCTCACAGCCCCAGCAAATAACACACCTCTCAGCAATTGCTTCAAAAGAAATTATCATCAATCAATTCTTCACCTTCTCTCCATTTTCCTTTTTTTCGTATTTGATTTTCTTTGAGGGAAGGAGATGAAAAGTGCAGACAGAGAAGGTGATAGGATTAGCATTGCAGAACAGGTCTTCTGGCTTGAGACAAGAAGCAGAGTAAATCTCACTGGCCAGAACTGTGTCAGTTGTTTCATTTAAAGATAAGACTCAATATATCAAAGAATTATGTGCTGTGAACAAATGCGTAGAATCTGATGTAATTACATACTATTGCCACACTTTTCTGATTAAATTCATTAAAAATAATAGATATGGAAGAAAAATGAAGCTTGGCATTCTCTTTCTTTTTCTATTGTTTTACAGAGCTATATATATAATTAGAGATTCCAAGCAATATTACTCTGTATCAATACTCACTTCTTCACAGCAATTAGAGTTTGGGTATTTAATGTTGGAGGATAATCTGAAGAACGGAGATTATTGCTCTGATTTGTCAAGTCCCATCTAATAGATGGAGCTTGTCTCATTTTGCAACTAAAGCTCGTGAAGTTCAAGCAAGAACATTTATACTTGGCTTCCTAAACATATGTATATATTCTGTATAAATTAGGACAAGAAGGATATACATGAATGAAAAATGTGATATGCAGTATCTTATTATTTTAATTAAAATAATTTTTTATTTAAAAAATCGAAATATAAAAATAAAATTTTTAATAATATATAAATAATAAAAAATTTAAAATATTTTTATAAATTAATAAAATTGATCGAAATCAATTAAAATTAATTAAATATTTTTATTATTTTATTAATTTTAATTTTAATAAAATCAAAATAATTTTTATATTAAAATTCCGATTTTCACCCATTTTATTATTTAAAATCTCGATTTTAATAACAATTATTATAACCACTTCCTTTACCTACATTTCATTTCTTGTCAACTCAACCAAATATATGAATGCAAAAATAATGAACCCAGAATCGCAATAAACTTTTGAGCGCCGTCATCAATTTTGCTTGATTCGATGCAATCTTTCTTTCTTTCGTTTATAAAACCTTTCCCATTGGTGCAAAATAGCCGTTATGGATATCAGAATGTTGATAATCGACACAGAACCAGTAAAAACTCTGTTTTCACTCGTACAACTTCGCTTTCGTTTTATTGGCTACAGCCTCCAGGTAACACCAATTTATTGTTGACCATGTGATTAGATGTTTTGTTTTCTTGTTGGCGATGGTTTGGGCTGATTTTCTTAGGACATAAACCGTATGGCAGGAATGTGGCCAGTTAATGCAAGAGAATGCTTTGAAGAGAATAATGTTCTGTGCCAAATTGAAGAGGTAATTTAGTTTTGAGTTTCTTCCGTTTTTTAAGCTTGTATTTATCAGTGCGTAGTCCATAACCATCTTTTCTTTTTTAGTTCTTTGTTTATAAATATTATTTCATCGTTCTTGCGTTCCACTGCAGAAGTAAACAAGGACGCACTAAAAAAGGTCCAATGTTACACACATCTTAACTGTTGCTAATTTGGCGGAACCACCCTATCCAAATGATTTTGCTAATAAAATTGTTGAAGGTACAACAGTTTCTTCTTTGGGTCTGTTGAAAGATTGTGCCGTCATTTGGGGAAACAATCCAAATCGTCTTAATGTGATTCTTGTGCTATTGTTTTCATTTACATTTTGTTTTGTTTGCAGTTCTTGCTTAGCTTAGCTTTAGGGCCATTTAACTTTATAAGATGCTTTTTAACTAGTTTTACCTTCATATCTTAGACAAGCATTAAGTTAAATCTACAAAGCATGTAGTAGTCTTTCTAGGAATTTCAAGACTTTTGAGGATTCGAGATTCCAGCAATAAGGCACTAGAATATTTGTTTTTTCCTATTTCTGTAAACTCTGAAGCCTTGTAATGTCAGGAACCAATTACTTCTATTATGGAATGCTTGAAGCTTGTCGTTGTAGTAGGCAAGATTAAGCTTGTTTTACTGGAATTCATTATAATTAATCATATCAAGTTTTGGTGTAGATTGAGATAGTGATGGACACAGAAGACACAGACATAATGCAGTACTTTGAGGAGTGTGTCAATTTTACTGATAAAGTTAAGAGACTGGGTGGTGTTGTCCTGGTTCATTACTTTTGGGAATATCCAAAAAGTAATTTTTGTTTCCTTAATCAAAATATTTGCTGTATGAGGATCATTTTCTTATTGAAAATTTCCATAGAACCATTTCTTGCCAAGCATCAATGACATGGCAAAATATTATCACCCAATTTAGTACCTCGTTTTTCTTGTTAAATGAACTGCCAATGAAGTCAAATTAAGTTAGGCTTCAAGCATGACTTCAATTAACTTGGACAGAACACACACAAGTTGGGAATCTCTCTATCTCTAGCTACCTGAGGATACAATGTCTGAATTCGGTCACCAGACAGCAAGAAGAGGCACGAGGCAAGCACCAGTGAAACACTTCGCTATTAATGTTGATAATAAATAATGAATATCGTTATATATATATAACAAGAGAACAAAGCGTCAGGTCCTTTTTATTTTATTTTTGTAGAAAACAAAGCATTAAGTTGATGTTATTAATTACTTCAATTATCACATGGAATGTAACATCGGAAATAAGGACTTGTATATGTTACATTAAAAGCCCATACGAATTGCATCGCCGCAACTGACTATTAACAAAAGACTAAAGATCATAGCCATACGGTGCCCATTACAGAAAGCTTGTCGTCTATGTGCACAACAAACGTCTTATTGTAATTTCTGGCAGCCTTAGCACAGCAGTAAAATCCATAATTTGCTTGCCTAGAATCTTAATAAATTACAATCCACATCACCCTCTCGGTGGCTCAAGAAGAAGTAGTACTGTAGTAGATTATGCATTGAAGTGCGCACATTGTCATGCTTGATTATCAACTTAGCATGCTTAGTTTATTTCCACAGATGTCGGTCATGGCAGTGATTGAACCTTCCCAAAACCACATATACTTCTTCTAATTTTGTGAGCATCATCATGGAATAAATGTTTTCAAAGCTAATATATACACCATACGGATACGGCATGTATTATGTACGGGACGTCTGAAGTTTTTGATTGATTACATTAGAGGTAACAAGTTTTATTGTTTTAACTTATGAATTATGATCATATAATTACATAGCTAAATATAATATGAGAAAATATAACTGAGAGGTTTTTTATGTGTGTGTGTATATATATATATATGTATGTATATGTATATGACTACGTACGTGTGATAACGTTTTATTGAAAGCTTATCATCACACCCATGTTGACGTGGTATGTTATGTCAATAAAACTTTCACGAACAAAAAATATTGTACATTTGCAATAGGGGAAGTATAAAATAGGGGCAATTCATTCCTTTGTTTTTAACTCACGCGGTATGTAATTGTCCCAAGATAATAAACGTGAGATGTAATATCTACAAGAGAGAGAGTGAATGAGAGTAACCAAAACCCTCACGGGACTACAACATAGAGCATTTAATATGAATTAACAGCAAACTAGTTTGGTTGCTGCTTGTTAGTCCTCGACATGATCACGATGGCCTATAAATAGAGAAACATATCAATCGACTTGCTGTAAGAGAAGGATAGTGTGAGCTAAGCTAGTTAGGTGTTGCTTTTGTGAACCCAAAACATGTCTCACATAGCGGTGGAGAGAAACAGAAGAAGACAGATGAATGACCACCTCAAGGTTTTGAGATCTTTAACCCCATGTTTCTATATCAAAAGGGTAATAATCTCTCTTCTCTCTTTCCTTCTGGTCTCTGTCTATCTCTCTCACACGCAAAATTTATCAGTTTGCTAATATGCTAGTTTCGTTTGCTTTATTAATTCTTTGTTGCTTAATCAGGGAGATCAAGCTTCGATTATAGGGGGTGTGATAGAATTTATCAAGGAACTGCATCAAGTTCTACAAGCTTTAGAATCGAAGAAACAAAGGAAGAGTTTAAGCCCTAGCCCTGGTCCTAGCCCAAGGCCAGTAGTACTACACCAATCGTCTCCTCAGCCAGTTAATACTTCATTTGGGGTAGAAGATTTCAAGGAACTAGGAGCTTGCTGCAACTCTTCAGTTGCAGATGTCGAAGCAAAGATCTCAGGCTCGAACGTGTTACTGAAAGTAATATCAAAGCGAATACCAGGTCAAATTGTGAAGATAATTACTGTGTTGGAGAAACTTTCCTTTGACGTTCTTCATCTGAACATCAGTAGCATGGAGGACACCGTTCTATACTCCTTTGTCATCAAGGTATACATATTGTCTACTGTTCCTGAGAAAAAATTTAGAGAATTTATACTTATATCGTCAATGGCTGATCTCCAAATTTGGAATATCTTTTCGAGATAACAGCTATTAAGCTATCGATCATTTACAAAAAGGATGCAAACTAAAATAATATTGGGAATCGAATGCAACTGCAGTAACTGTTTTAAAACCCTAAATTAAAAATAATAATTCATTTGTTTATGAAGAGCAATGGACAGATGGTAGTGACCCTTTTCATTTTCATTCAGAGCATAATTTTTGAGAAGTATACCTTGTTGATCCTTTTACATAGTAGACTGCATTTAAGTATTTTCATTGCTTAGCTACTGATCAAACTCTTCCAGGCAGATAGGACACTTAGAAAACTCACGGTAGTCATGCATGAAAGCATTAAGCATTAATAATGATATTAAGAAATCACCTAATTAATTAACATAATTATTTCTTTTATCGGCTTTATGTTTTAACTAACATGATTGTTTTACTTATGATCATCGCTACTAAGGTGAAATTGATTTGAAAATTAATAGGATTAACGTATAATGGACGACCCAATGCCATTACATATAACATACATGGTTAAACTGATAGTAGATATCTCTATTGGTGGAAGTTTTTGAAATTGGTTCTCTTTCTATTAATTGTCCTATGTAGGATATAGAGAGAGAGACACACACGATTTTGTATTAAACTTACTTCTTGTTTGTAAGTATTAGTTTATTGCTTTAACATATATTATCTCATTATCAATTATTGCCGGTAAATTGTATTTATATCAAATGATTTTGTGTTGTTATAATCTTATGGTTGGAATTCATCGTTTCAGATAGGGTTGGAATGTCAGCTAAGCTTGGAAGAACTAGCACTTGAAGTTCAACAAAGCTTCTGTCCGATGGCCGTTTGTGCTAACGATCGAGACATAGTTCATTAGTTCATTTCCAGCCGTAATCATACTTATTTGATGGTTTGTTGTAATAATAATATCTATGCATACGATCATTAGACATGAATATGATCATGTGATCTTGGCTTGAAAGAACATGTTTACCATATATATATATATATATTTCTCTAAACATCCTCATGATCCTGATAATCTTGGATGATACTATATTTTTAATTAAGTTCTATACATGCCCATCTGCAAATGGGTCTTTCTACTCCAAACCAGCATGCAGGTTGGTGATAATACGGTTCTTATTGTAGATTTATATATGTTTTTTTAGTCATGATGTTGTACTGTACTTTAAAAATAAAGCTTAAAAAATATTTAATAATACTAATTTTAATTGAATTTACACATTTTTATATTAATAATTAAATATTTAAAATTTTCATCCTATAATAATTATGATTTAAAAACTACTACCTAAAGAGCTTTAGTGCTCTAATCCCACATCTACGCAAAATTGTTATTTTTGTGAATCTTAACAAAAAAAAATGGAATCAGTAAGCTTTATTTTTACAAACTATGTATATTTTGAGTTGTATTAACCATATATAGATATCAATAAATCATAATAATTCTTTTTTTTATACTTGAAAGAATTTATATCCCAGTTATATATATTAAATAATTTTAAAAAATATAATTTTTTCACATATATACTGTAGGAATATAGAAGATAAAGGTCAAATTACCCCTATAAATCTATTTTATTTCGTGTCAGAGGGAAATATTGCTCATCACGATAATATTTCTTATATATTTGGGACAACAAATGTACATAATATCATCATTCATCAGTTGAGTGTTTGCCAATTGCCATCGCTATAATAAAAAAAAATTAAAAATTTATGTAAAGATTCAATACAACATTCAATTAAATTATAAGATATATATTAAATTTTTTAAAAATAAATATATAGGTAATAAAATTTAATTAAATGACATACAGGTGACAACCATCATTTTCATGAATAATGAATTTTCAAATTGAATATATATGTAAGCAATTTTAATTAAATAGCACGGGATGATAGGGTACGTCGAATCTATATATCAAAAACTTTCTCACTTAAAAGAGGGAGAGGAAAAAAAACTTAGGACATCAAATCATTTTGTACCTATTTGAAAAGATTTTTTTTTTAATTTATCTTTTATTTATAAAGAAAAATTTAGTTAAATATTAATTTTATAAGTTTTATAAAAAATAAGTAACTTTTTTAAGGTGTGTATATATATGAAAAAATAAGTTCTTGAAAAAATATTATAAAAAATGATTTTACTTATTTTTTTTAAATTCTAATTTTTTAGTATATTATAACTTTTTTAGACCACTTTTATCTTTTAAAAAAATTTATATTTTCTCTATTATTTTTAATAAAAAAAATATCAACGATTCATTTGTTTTTCTATTTTCGTTTTTTTCTATCTTCTAGAATCCTAATAATAAAAAAAATTTATAAAATATTTACTAAATAATTTAATCTTAAAATTTTAAATCCTTATTTTACACAATAACTTCTTCTCAATTTTTAAGTTTTAAAAAAAAAAATCTTTCCATGCCCATTAATCATTGATTCACTAAATCTTCTCCATTTTTTATTCACTCAATTGGGCTGTTGTCAAAGTTGATGTCAAAGTTGAGGACCAGTCAATAACCGAGTACACTGTTGGAAGTTGGCCATTGACTCTGTTGTCATTAGTCAACACGAAATGTAATTGGGTTAAGTCCAAGCCCACTAAAACATTGACAATAATATTCAGAAGTTTTAACCTTCAAAAAGTCCTATTTTCTTTCTCCAATAAGGGATTGAAAATACTTGCTTCCTTGGGGAAATTTCATTGTTTGTCATTTCACAATTTCCTACAAATAGCAATCCCAAAACCCACCTAATTACTTAATGTTTCCTATTAAATCCCATATTGGGAACCATTTTTGGCTCATTCTCCATTGAAAATTGCAAGGTAGTTATACTAAATGAATTGAACATGCATTCATATATGCTAAAATTAGCTGCAATTCCTTTTTCAATAATGGTGGCATACCACTATCTCATAAACTATACCAAATAATCAAGCTGGCCCATTTTTCCTTTAAGTTTCCATCTCTCATTATCACAATGAAAGCATGGGTCCATTGGTTGCAAAGTTAATGGATCTTGATGTTGGTCCATCACAAATTTTGCACCATCATAATTCGTAAAAACGTGAATATGGTATTTGTTTTGCATTAGCTTTACATGTGACCACACAGGAGAGCCCTCCTCGAAATGATTGTATATGATCAAGTAAAGTTCAATGTGCTTGAACCCACTTAAAATGTCTGATGGAGTGATTGAAGATGCCATTCAAATTACTTTTTTATCTGTACCAATTCCATCCATCCTAAAAACACAAGATTTAATTTTGACAGGCGAAACTCTTTCTTTAACATTAAATAAATATGCACCAAATTTCTTTTGATATTGTCCAAGGTAATGAAAATGTTTGACGTCCTGAGTTGATTCAAACCAAAGCATAATGATCTCTCATTATTCCCATGAAAAATGGCATAAAAAATTGATCATGTCTGAATAAAATTGATTTCAAAAGACTCAGTAAAACACAAAGCCATTTGCATGGACCTTGGATATTTTGGTACAAAAAATAATTCTTTTGCAACCCAACCATGGATTCGAACGGTAAAGGAAGAATCAAATTTCCTTAAACTTTCTCTCGCTCAGCAGTTGCAAATAACATAAGAAAACTAAGAGAAAATTCAAAACAATAAACAAACATAAAAGAAAATTTTGACCAAAATGTCATCAATATTATGAACTCCCAACCAAACCAGTTAGCAAGCATATGAAATGATGTATGGTACTGGTTGCTACTTTTTACAGTAATGAATCGTGGTGTTGTACTCTCCTGTCTTTGTCCTTATGCTTATGCTGCATTGTTTATGTATGATGTATCTGAGTCCCTGAGTTGGAGGTTTCCGGCACAGACAGAAAAAAGATTCCGCCTGTTCAGACGCAGGCTAACTGACAACGCTTCCATTCCCCATTAAACCATGGTTCATTGTAGCTGAATTCATCTTTTGATCTTTTCATTCATTTCATTTTCCTTTTAAGCGATTTCTTTTCACGGATTTTCCTGTTTACTTACGCAGCTCTGTCACTCGGATAATATTCGTCCGTTTTTTTTTCTTTTGTAAATATTACTTCTCGTATTCTACGATGGAATATCCAATGTGTATACATATCATAACTACGATGCTTATGTACAATTAAAATATTAACAGCGAATCAGTAATAAAAAGATAAAGTATATGTCTAGATATATCTAAAAATTAGGTTTGCATCAGTTGCAGTAGCAGTAGCCAAGGAATAATTTGTTGTATTGAATATCCTAATCCCCTGCCAACTCTGTACCATCGAATGCCATAAATACCCGTGTACCCTAGGAATGTGATTGGATGAATTGATGGTTTTGTTGGAATTTAAAGTAACTTTACTGTAAGGAACGGCGGTGTGAGAATAGGAGGAGGACAGTGAACGATACTCTATATTCACACAAGGATGTTTCCGATTGTGTTTTACAAGGATCAAAGTGGCAGACTGTTCCTGTCCTGTTACTTTCTGGTTTCCAAAATACTCCTATCCTATCTCCTGCTTCCTTCAACTATTATTTTCAAAGCAGCAGAATATAAACATTTGCTAACTGCTAATGGGATAGGTATAGGTTGGGGGATGACCTACTCCTACTCTTAACGATTATACTGCTTAATACTTCTATTGCAACCCCAAAAAATATTGAGAATCAATATTTTCTTTTTAATAAATTATAGAATATGGGATGGGAAGAAAGATTCTTTTTAATTTTAAAAAAAAAACAATCACATCGTAAATTGATGTACAAAAATTGAATAAAATAATAATAAAAATAATGTTGATTGAAGTTAAAATGCTTTGAACTTAGGATTCAGTGAGGAAGGATAACTATGGAGTGGAATGCATAGGCAACTAAATTTGGATTTGTAGCTGTAAATGGTTCAAATTTAGAATTTAGCAATCAACCAATTGTCTAATGAGAAGAGCTTAATTTAGGGAAAATGTCGGCCATGCACAAGGGGAATAGCTTTAGTAAACAAATTGTTTTGTTTTTATATTTTCTTAGTGAACAATGGGTATTAAATTACTTACTCATAGTACAGATTGATTAATTAATTAATTAATTAATTGCTTTTAAGTGATTAATAAGTCCATAGAGCATGATATTTATTAAGAATGTATCAAATAAAGGATATGGTTGGATGGTGACCCTACACCCACATAGAATTGTTGAACAATAAATTACGAAAAGTTTAATATACCTGAAAGGTTTATTATTAAATTTTGCATCATTCAAAAAAGTTGATTACAAAACAAATGTCTATCAGTAATGTTTCTATAATATTTTTGATAGGGTAGATGAATAATACCAACCCACTTAATGAATTCAATCAAAAATAAATAACCCAATTCAATAGCATCTGATTCCGGAGTCCGAAATTCATAGTTTTAAAACAGAAAAAATGAAGTAATACATAGAGAAAATAAGCAATGAAACTAAACCCCTTTGTCCTCCTAGGAAGTAGGAACCTAGTGTTAAAGGCAAACCAAAAACGGCAAAACCAAGATTGTACGTGATAGAGAGTGAGGGCAATATGGCTCCCATGTGATTTACTGCCAAAATTTTTTCCTTGGTCGTTGTGCTTTGAATGTAGAGGTTTTCACTTTTGACTTTCTACAATTTTATACTATTTATTTATTATTGAACAGTACACTTACAAATGGGTGGCCATACTCCTTGTTTTAATTGTTTGTTGTTTCATTTTTTAATTTTGTTGCATAGGTATAAATGATAACACTTTCCTTGCAATGAAAGACGAACAACTGGGCGCTGTGCTGCATGAGTGAGTCAGTGATTTAGGCTGGCTACTCACAAATTCCAATAGACTAGTTTTGGAAATAGGTGTTAGGATCTTCAAAAGATATTGCTGTAATTATTTGTCAAACACAGAACGAATGAATTGAAATAAACAAGAATGCAACAGTTGGAATACGTTGATAATCGGAATTCCAAAATGGAGAGAATGAGATATACCCTTTTTTCTATTACATTTATTTTTTATAAAAAAAAATATGATTTTTTTTATAATTTTTTAAAATAATACTATTTATTTTGTATTAAAATATTTACAATAAATATTTTTTATAATTTAAAAAAATAATAATATTTTTATTAAAGATAAAAACATATTTTTTAGATAAATTTTAAATTTTTATTATATAAAATTTTAAATTAAAATAATTAAAATTTTTTAAAATATTATAAATTTAATATTTTAATTTATAATATTTTATATTAAATTATTAAATTAATT
>JAVXUL010000010.1:5228774-5254821 GCA_035590515.1 Trichilia minutiflora | reverse complement strand
TTATACGTAAAATGCTTCCATTCTCACTTGTTCGTGTTAACTTATAAGGAGCTCAATTAATTAAGTAATTCTTGGAAAGTTAACGGCCTTAATCTAAGAATAAAGACAGAACTTTGTGGCTTTTACTAAAATAATCAAACGCTTCAATGATTGTCATCAACTTAGTTTTATACAAAAAAAGAGCATGAGACATAATTAATTAAGTAATCCCTCGCTTTGATCATTGATTTGGGTATAAAATATCAATCCTAATCTACTTGTGTGACACATTAGGGTGCAATAACATCTTATGAATACAAATTAAACCAATTTCACATCTTGTATGAGTTGATTAATTTTAAATTAAATCTTTTTTTTATATATATTTGATGAATTACAAGAGATAGAGATTGAACTATTAAAAATTGAAAGAATAGCCAATAATGTGATAGTCCAAGTGGGGTTGTGTTCGTCGTTCGTTATTTGTTAATGTTATCCAAACAATCACATTAAATAGACAAAAGAAGTTTTATCTCTTAAATAAATAAACACAATATTCTATCGATAAATTAAAGCTATGAGCCATCCAACAAGAATAGGAGTTATTGCTCGATGTGAGTGAAGCCACTAATGGTTGCGGTTGTGCGTCGTTTCTTTGCTTTTCCTAATTTCAAACATTACTTTAAGCATTAGTCTCCTCCCCACTGTATAATTCTAAATGTATCACTCAATCTCAATGTTTATTCAACCATCTTGGCCCCCTACCCTCCCAACCTAACAATCTATACATTTTTATCTAGTTTTTATTTTTATTTTTATTTTTTTAATTTTAAAGATAGGACTTATGTGATATAGAGAGGGCTAAATATAATAAACATGTCGCGTATATATGTGGCTACTTATATTTTATAAATTCTTATTAGTTGTAAGTTTGGTATTATCTATTACCGAAATATTGATATTTACCAATCAAACAGTTTATCTTCTGTGTTTTAAGCAACTTAATCTTCAATATGTGTATCATTGAAAGTCTGCAATTGAATGATCATAATTTAAGCTTTTTATAAACAAAATGCAATTAACCAAACCTTGTAGGTCTCTTGTAAAACAGCTTGTTTGTGGTTGGAAATCTCTTTTCTTCATGGAAAGCAAAAGTTATAGAATTGATAATGGAGGATGGAGTAGAATGGAAGGATCTGACCGAAGATAAAGATAGCCATAAAAGATCAAATTAATAATTATTGTGATCCTCAAGTTGCCCTTTTCTTTATCAATTATGGATTTAATTTAATGTTGAAAGAGATAACTACAAACTGCTGTTGCTTTTACTTCTCCAGGTAAATAATAGAAGTTCAAAAGCAACAGAATTCCTAAAGAAAGATGCATGGTCTTAAGTAATCATTCTATTCTTGTTCAAGGTCAGTTGAGTTGGTATTACTCTTTATCATCAAAAGCAATATTAACAACAATGGTTCCATTAGTTCTCATACTTTTAAGTAAGAACATAATTTATTCATCTGTATCAAGCAAGTCCTTCTTTATTGATGCTTATTTGCTGGAATGTGAAAAATTTATAGAGCTGAATATTGTTTACCTAATTTTTAATTGGTATTTCTCGAAATCCAAAGGCATGTGTGAACAAACATCCCAACTTGAAGAAAAGTCATCAAATGAGCAGCTTCTATATATTATAACATATCATCAGCTTTTATTCAAGATTTTGATTATCTTTTTCTTTCTTCCTCATCTTGAAGACAACTCAAAGTCATGATTCTGAAGCACAAGTCCAATCTGTCTTTTGAATTATAAGGCTGCTGCCTTGCCTCCCTTTGCCTTATATCTCATCATAACCACAATGACTTGGTTGGACAATTACCAATTATTTTAAGATCACTTTTGAACGAAATAAATAAATAAATGAAAGAAAATTAACAACTTTTCCAGATTTTAATCACTCTACCAACATTCACAGGACAGAAGAATATTTTTTTTATTTATTTTTATATACTTAAAAAATCATAATTTATTAAATTAGGGATACGTTTGACAATTTAAATAAAATCTACATTCTCATCTCTTTAGTACTTTAATAAAATGACACCATGATATTTGAACACGAGACTCTACAAAAATTAAGAGATAGAAGAATATGGTATTTAAAGAAAAAAAGAAGAAGAAATAATCCGTATCTTTCTTTCATATTTTATGAAGAAACCGGAGTATTTATGTGGGTTCTCTAATGGTGGAAAGAATGATTGAAGTAAATAGTTGATTATTATATTAATGAAGGTATTAGCTAAATTGAAAGTGAGATCACGGGAAGATAATAGTAATAATTAAAATTAAAATTAAAAAAATTTTGATTTCCACAATGTATATGCACTATTAATTATTAAATATCTATCATTATTCATTTCGTTTTTTAATATTATCTTGATATTTTACCCTCTTGCAAAGTGACAAATGGAAAGCAATATTGACATGGACAAGACATGCCCATAAGAATAATGATAGTAACAATAATAGGAGGATGTTTGACAAATGAAATGAATCCTTTCTTGGATGCCTCTCTTCTATTATTAGCATCTACTATTTGAAAATACAGTTCTAACTGGCAAGTAGTTACTATGGATCATATAATTTATGTATAAAGAAATGATAGAAATCGAACGATCGGTGAAGACATGCACTAAATGTCAACTAATCTTTGCGAAGGCAATTTTCTGTAATAAGTCAAAATCATACCATATTCACAGTCAATCCTGATTTTATGATAGTGTGTAATTTTAATGATGTCGTGCACTTCTCCTACTCCCACTTAATTTATAGAAAGATACTGAACCTATTTATTGCAAAAATACCGAACCTATTTAAACTGTTTAAGTCTATTCACGTGTTGTAATTGTGAAATCATAGTTGCAAAAATTAATGTTATTAAACACACAGACATAATTCTCTTAATTCTCTCAAGTTATACAATATCAATTTGATGATCACATAATTCTTTTTATTACTGATAAAAAAAAATCAAAATTAACCCTCTTTTAAAAGTATTTTAGTTTATTGTAGTTGACATCGTATATGATTGGAGCAGGTGCAGGTGAAGAAAATTTCTGACGAAACCTGTATAGCTCTTTCAATTCCGTTCTCTTGAGACTTATGTATCCAAGCACGGGGTTAATATTTATTGAATGATGTATAACCTAATTTTGCCAAACCATTGAACAAACTAGAAAAGTCCGTGATCAATGGCATTTTCTATGGATGGGTTAGTAGTTCGTGAAATATCAAATCAAACTGATTTTTAACGACAGTGTCTAGTGATAAGTTAAAGCTAGCAAGCACATGGCTTCACTGAAATAATTGAGCATTTGTATTACTATTCTATATATTTTATTTTTTTCCCAAATAATTGAAGAATTAATTCAACATCTCTTCCCCCAACAAAATAAACAAATACTTCCCATATGTTTTTTGGGTAGGGTTTCGATAGTAAGTGACTTGGACTGTACATGCATGGTGTTAGTAGTCAACTTTAATGCGTGTGGGCAGGCATACTTCAATTTGAAATGAGTGGATGTCAATAGTTGAACTAGTATAAGAATGTGTTTGATTTTTTTTTTTTTTTAATATTAATGGAAAACAAAAGAATAGTTTGTAAAACTGTCGTTTTATCACTTTTGAGTGCTAGTCTGGGGCTTCATAATGAAGTAAATTTTGAAATCATCATCTACCTTTGTAAGTGGGTAAGAGGATGAAGAACCCACTTGGGCAGTAAAATAAACATCAATAATTCAAAGGTTTCCATTCGCAGAATTAATGCAGAAATAAACTAAATTATGATAATAATTAAATTGTTATTATTGATTATCACGCATGGATTTGGATTTCATTCAAATAGTTTGAGGAAAGGATAATCCTGTAATTGCATGCATCGTACGGTAACGATAATTCCACTCCATTGCTTTTCACCGTTCGATGGCAGAATTTGGATTTGTTTGCATCGTTCGATGGTACGACATGGCTTTGCTTTTTTTCGATTTGTAATTATGACACCCAGTGTTGGATTTTTTTAAATTTTGTCATAATAACACTTGACGGCGTTTGTTGTTTCCGTTAATGGCTATTTGTACTTTTGAGCTTTGCTGCTTTTGTTCTTTGCTTGCGGGACCCATAGACCGAATGGATCGTTCTGCTCAGGAGTCTGGTTATGGGTAGACCAAACAAAGGCAACCAAGTGGACCCTACGACCCCATCACGTTCATCGAAATTAATTTGGATCTATTTGCAGAAGCCAAAATGACAAGAATAGCCTCCAACTTAATCAATTATTTTACACATCCATATTTTTTAATATATTTTTTTAAAAATGCTGCTCACTTACCTGATGGTTAAAAACTTGGACGGAGGTAATTTACTTTTGAAATTTCAGTTAGCTTGTTGTAGTCTATGCATGGTATGGTAAATGCTTTTAAATCTCCTGCAAAGTTGTTGATTGCAGTTGCCTAGCAGCTTTTGGAAGAGGAAGAGAGAGACTTTATGGAATGGAACGTTAACTGCTGAAATCATCATCTCAGATCAGTTCACATGGCGTGTGCATGAGCCAGAATTAAGATCAGACGGTGTGTGTGTGAAGAAACACGCACTTTATCAGATATTTGACATTCCAATTCTTGAATGTGAAAAAAGGAAAGCAGGTCGGTAGGTTTCATAAATTATAATCATATGGACATGGTAGCTAATAGTGCATCGGAAGCAAGGGTAGAGTCTCACGTCAAACTTTTTCAATCCTTAGTCAAAATTTAAGACCCAAAAAAGGGAAAAAGAAGAAAATATTAGAATCAAAGAATCTGCCTCTGTGGCTGTGTCACCTTCGTCATGTTATGATTGGGAACTCTCCTTTATCTCAAGCCATTTCTCTCTTTTCAAACTTCAAACTTGCTGATTTTTCTCCCAAAAATAAGGTTTAAAAAGTTAAGTTTTTGCATAAATTCAAAATAAAATTAATTAATTCTTTTATAAATGTTAATTAATTAAAAGGCCAAATGTTTGTTTTATGTATTGATGGGAAATGGTTCATATCTTACACACACATATATTCAAAGGACGCCCACAACCCCCGGAACTCATCCCCATGTACTTTTCCATGTAATTCTTCAAATAATCGTGAAATCAAAATCCTACATATTCATCGCATTATCATCCGTAGTCTAACGGAGGGGAGATTAGATTTCAGAGCAAGAATAGTGTTGAGGTTGTGACCAAACACGATGATCGAATTTTGGATCTCGAGCTTCCTTACAATAAATGTTGTCTGAGAGTCACAGCGCTCGTGCAAACGTCGGCTTGAAATGCATACCACAAATTGACGTAAGCAAATAAATCATAAGATAAACATGGGTTCCACAGCGAAAAAAATCTCGTTCCATTAGTTAATACTTAACAAGAGGTGGATCCTGATTCACCTAATCAAATCCAATGAAAAGGAGTTAAAACTCTAGTGTTTTCCATTGTACGCTCCAGTTGCGGGGAATCGTATGTGTAAAGCTCTAAGAAAACATAAGAGTACTTTTGAGAGAAAAGAGAAATAAAAAAAAAAAGAGTACCGGGACTCCGCTTTATTTCACAGTCTGATTAGACGGATAAACGATAGGATTTGATTGTTGGAATTCGATACCCAAAACTAAAATATAAAATCAAAATTTTATGAATTTTTAAAAAAAATTTATTTAAAATTTTAAAATTTTCATTTTTTTAAATATAATTTTATGTATTTTTATTTTTTAAATTATAATTATTTTTATTTATTTATTTATAAATAAATATAATAATAAATAAATAATTATAACTTTTTTAATAATATCCTTTCACCATTATTTATGTCCTCTCATCAAATAACACAATTTTATATATGGTTATTATTTTGATTATATTCTTTTGTCTCTCACTTAATTAAAATAATTAAATTTATTTATGATGATTAAATATCCTATACGTATAATCAATTATCATTATCATATTATAACTAAATCATAAAAATTATAATATATATATATATATAACACCATAAAATAATACCATAATCAAAATTAAGAAAATATCGTTCACACTTAATTTTTAAGACGGCTTATACATACTAAACATCCGATATTATATAAATTCATCTTGATATCTCTATACGAACTTTCACATTTACGATGATTTATTGTAATATTTGTTAATCTCACTATAGTATCCTTTATCTTTTATCCTATTAATATGCACAATTAAATCAGATAAAATTATATTATTATTTTATCAGGCGTCCTTGGTACTCAACAAATGATACATTCAAGTATATTAACTACACATCTAAATGATTTCAAATTCATAGTTGTTACATACTCTCTTTGAATTCCTTCATAGACAATCCCTTGATCATAAAATCGGTTACTATCTTTTTTAAGGGGACCTACTCGACTTTAATTTTCACCATTTCTTTTGGAGCTTTTCCCTTCATTTTTACTCAAATAAATGATAGACTTGTTATTACATCACAAAATATATCTACGTATATTTTAAATAATCAAATTACAATTTATCAACATACCTTTTAATTCATACAACTGTACTGTCCGCTGTAATACCTATACAACTATTCTTTTCTGTTGTACTACCTGAGGTATATTATGTTTTTATGATGAATTTGATAATACATTCTTATTTTTTACTTAATCAAGAAATTGTTATTCTACCATAAAATACATTGCCACTTGTTGAACATGTAAAACTTTACATCACAATATCTAATAAGCTTTAAATCATATAAACCAAGTAGAATTTCATACATTTGATTTTTTTTAATACCTGATGATCTTTTATTGCTTGCTAATGTTCTTTTTCTAGATTTGATTGATATCTACTTACCACCCCTATTGTATGTGATATATTTGATCTTATATTAGTCATTGCATATACTATACTTATAATGGCCTGAGTATAAGGTATCTTTTGTATTTCTTTTAGGCCAATTATATTTTGAGGACAAATTCAAAATAGTTGACTTATACATGGGTATACTTATCGATTTATAATTTTTCATATTTAAATATTTTCTTTAAATAATTTTTTTTACTCTAGATATAATATCTTTAATTTCTGTTGAGGTGTGAATATGAACGTGACTGTTACGTCAGTGGATCCACGTCGAAGAGGGTTGTTGGTCAGATTCTTGCTTGCAGTGCTTCACCTCTAAACCCCTGTAACACAATAACACATTAGAAGTAACGTCGGATGGGATTTCCAAAGGGAAAACTCTGATGCATAAGTCAGATATGGTGAAGGAAAAACATTGTGAATTCTAGTGAATAAATTGGAATGAAAAATAGGAAATGAAAATCCTTTATCAAGTGTAGAGAAGAGAAGATCAGAAGAGGAAGGCCAATGACATACGTAAGTAGAGGGCTAACATCCAAAAATCGAAATCCCCGTCTTCATTGGAGAACCCTCCTATATATAGTACCTTGGTGATGTGACTAGGTGTCGGAGAATGGGAATGATGGGACTCTAGTGCCTTTGGGTAATGTGTAGCCGTCATCCATTAATATTTCAGTTAACATTTCAGCAAATCCCAAGTCTACTACTGTCACATTATCTGAAAATGGACGGAGGATAGGACAGTCAGCTCGTAGGGCAGGGCATCTACTCCCATTATAGGGCCTGCTGTACCAGTGATCAATCCTAATTGTCACTTGTACATGATCTCTGAATTTTTTAGTATCCGCGTAAGTCAAAGTAGTATTGAATCTCGGATTTGTTTTATAACACTTATTTCTTTTGCACAAAAGTCAAGAATAGTAAAATCAATCTTTTTCCGATACGGTGAGAATCTCAGACGATGCAAAACCGATATTTTTCTGTTATTTATCCTTATATTTTTAAAGATTTTTGAATTTTAACTGCTTAAATCAAAATTCTGAGGCCACGGATCAATCTGACACATCAAAAAAACTTAAGGTACCAAATTTCGACTTAATCAGAGTTGGTTTAGTCATTAAATTGGGCTCAAGAATAATGATCGGTTTGATCGAATCGAAAATAAATCAAATTGCATGGTTTAGTCGGATTGAAGGACTATATGAACCGAGTTAAGAATCGGATTTAGTTTGATTCGAGTTAGTTCGATTTGAATCGAGTTGAATCGACTTTTCTTTAATCGATTTTGGATCAGATCGACCAAGGTATGGGTTCACATAAACAAGGTTTAGGTCAAGTGAACATGGTTTGGACCAGTCAACTCATGCACCACACGCGTTTCCACCAACTCACTCGTGATATTCATGCGTCATCAACCTTTGGGTGTGTGTGGTGCATGACCTCGAGGTTTTCTGCTTTTTTCATTTTTTTGTCATTTTTGAGTCTGTTATTGACGAACCTGATACCGTTGAATTCGTTTCGAAGAGTAAAACATATCTGAGTTAAAAAACACTCAAAACGATTGTAAAATTTAATTGTAATTTGAAGAAGAACCTTCTATCTTATTTGAATTTCCTTTACACAAACTCCAACTTTGATACCATTGTTAGAATTCGATAATACTTTCATGAGACTGGTGATTACATGCAGAATCAAGGATTTTATGAATTTAAAAAATTTCACTTTAAAAATTTAAGCCTTCCACTTTTTTTTTAATGTAATTTTATATATATATATATTTTAATGTAATTTCATATATTTATATGATTATTTCTTTATGATGGGGCAGTGATGGTTGGATCGTCATAAAAAAGGGAGAAAACCAAATATTCTCTACCGTTTCTGCAAAAGAGAAACATCCCCCTTTCTTTATCTTTAAAATAAAAACCCCACTCTTGTATTTCTACAAAGAAGAAGGGTGTTTTTCTTTTACAAAAACTTTAGGGGTTATTTGATTTTCTCTCTCGTAAAAAAATCGTATAAATATATGAAATTATATTAGAAAAAAAAATGGAATGCTTAATTTTAAAATGAATATGACTATTATTTTTATGATATTTTTTAATCATGAAGTTATGGTCATGATCAAGTGATAAGTTTTACGCATGAATGTGGTGTGGTGCGGTGCGGTGGTGGTGTTATATATCATGCATCATGCATGTGTTGGACAACGGGTTTTGACGGTGATGATCGATGCTTTCTGATAAAACTAGTGCCTTACCAGAATTCGTGTTCCAAGTGTCAATGCCGCTGGATTTTCGACATAAAAAAGTGGGTAGCTTGTCTTTGTCAAAATATGTTCTTACGGTTACTGATGCACGGAGAGAAAAGATTATTGGATTGTAATAAGGAGTGAGTACGTGTTCAACTGTTCATCCGTCACTAGCCAATAGTCACTAGTCACTACCTGAGTGGAGTCTTTTACCAAAAGTACATGAGCAGCATCACCGACAATGTTCTTGTCCTGCACACTCCAATCTCTTGTCTTAATTATAATTTTCCAAATTGTAGACTGTAGACAGTAATGGTGGGACCATTGTAAAAAATACCATTACAAAGCGTACTAATACAGGAAACGTCGGGTCCACGCGCCATCCCTAACTATAATACAACTCATTCTGTGATGTGAGCACTGCCGCACACAAGTCACACTCCTTCAAGATTATCATCCACATTAAAACAAAGACAGATACAAGTGAAAAATGCATGATAAATTGAGAAGTATATTAAAAATTAAAAAATACTAATAAAAGACAAAGCACATATGGTTAAAAAAAATTTTGGGAGAGAAATGGGCTTTTGTTACCCCCATTATCTTTTGTTATATAACTTCAAATCTTATTTTTGTTTTGCAACATTAAAAATATAAACAACATATAAACATCTCACAGAAAAGAGCCCACCACTACTACTCCCTAAACGACTTTTAATATTTATTTTCTCTTTATATATAATAAAAACTCCCTATGACAATTTAAAACACCTAATTCACCACCACCGCAGCGCCGAACTTAGATTATTTTTTCACATGACATTACAACTCGAGGTGTTTTCATCGCTGAAGAAATGGGTGTATGTTGGATCTTGGGAGGGACCAGCGTACGGGTGCGGGTATGGATACGGATATGGATATGGATACGGATACGGGTGTTGGGGCATGTAATTAACAGCAGCAGGTGGCCTCGCATACATCATGGGCTGGAACCTTTCATTACCCATGGCATGTTGTTGGTTCATCATTGCAGCAGCCATGTACTGTTGCTGTTGTTGCTGATGGTATGGGTTACCCGGCCTTAGATCCACCCCGGCACCTTGAAAGTACCCGGCACCTCCACCCCCACCATTGTTCATGGCGGCTGCTGGTAGGCCTTGAACAGCAGGGATGTTGCCCATTTGGCCCATTGGCATGTTACCCATTTGGCCCATTGACATGTTACCCATTTGGCCCAGTTTAGCATTAGCAGCAGCAGCCGCAGCAGCCGCCATACCCGGGTGGCCACCAACACCCGCGTTTGGAAAGCCATAACCCATGTCATCCATCCTACCGCCAGCGCCATTTTTGCTCCCATTGCCATTCATGTTAAGATTAGCACCACCTCCGCCGCCGCCATTGTTGCCGTTCTTTCCTCCGCCACCGTTATTACCACTTTTACCATCATGGGGCATCCCACCACCATTTTTACCAGCTTTGCCACCTTGGTTTTGATTATTTCCTCCATTGTTGCCACCACCGCCCCCGCCACCTTTCTTGCCTCCATTTCCATTTTTACCCTCGTTCACTACATTTACCTGAACAGGTACAGGTCCACCGCCACCACCTTTCTTGCCATTCTGACCGCCGTTTTGACCACCAGTTTGAGCACCATTTTGTGCATTTATGAGCTGGGGATGATTCTCATTCATCATCATCATCATGCCGTGTGGTAAACCTTGAGGACCATTTGGCATGATGGGTTTCGTTTTATTAAGATATGGTTCATCCAAATCATCATCATCATACTCGTCATAATCCAAATCATCATCATCATACTCGTCATCATCCAAATCACTAAAATCCTCCTCAGGAATGTTAAATTTGACTGCCTTCTGGTTCGGGTTCAGGTCCTTCACGTTGGGCATTTTCATGTCCTTGAACTGTGGTGGTAGCTTCAGATCTTGAAAACCTTTCATTTGCTGCAGTTGTTGCGGGTTTGGCTGGCCACCTCCTTTGGGCTGTTGATTGTTGTTGTTGCCACCTTTCTGGCTTTTGTTGTTATGGTTACCACCTTTGCCATTGTCAATTTGCATGTTCTTGAACTGGTTTGCTAGATTATTCTGGTTGTTCGTCTTTTGAGCACCCCAGAGCTCTGCATGTTTACCTGATTTTGCAAGCTTCTTAATGAGAACGCCTGGATCTACATTTCCAGAAACCGTTACCTTTCCCAGTTGTGAGTCTATATTGGTGGTGAAAACCCCTGCAGGCGATGAAACAAACCACAAAATTGAAAACTTCAAAAGCTACTACAACTGAATCACTCACCAAGTCATGAGTACATAAAAGATAATATTTCAAGAAAAACGGTAAGAACAGGTGCTGCTACCATCAATTTTCTGCAAGATTTTCTTGACTTTGTGCTTACACCCATCACAGTGTATGTTAACTTTCAGAACATAAGTCTGCATGCACAAGTAACCCAAAGAAGAAATCCAGAGCGAAGAAACGTATCATTCAAAATGAATGAACGGAAAAAAGAAATTTCTAAGCTTTAATAAGAGAAATAAGCAGCAAATAAATTGAGGGAAGGATACCTGAATCTTCATAAACTCTTCCTTACTCATTTTCTTTTTGTTGTTTCTTTATTTCAGTCAAAGAAAACAAACAGAAAGCTACAACAATGGAGAGAGAGAGAGAGAGAGAGTTGATAATGCAAATAGATCTGAGAAGCTGAAGTAGCTATAACCCAGAAGATTATAAATTTCCAGTACAAACTCCACAATGCGTATCTCCTTCAGTGTTAATTAGTTTTTGGTTCCTGTTCCAAGTAAACAAAAGCAGAGACAACAAATGGGTCTTGGTCTTAGAGCAGAGGAAAGTAGAAAACACATCGACAACAAGGTTCACACTTTGAAGAAAGAAAGAAAGAAAGATAAAGAGTGAGTGAAGGGGGTTAAAGGAGGTGGGTGAACATTAATAAAACTGATCTCTGGAGAGTCTCCTTCCTCTATTTCAGGGTAAGAGAAAGAGAAAGGGAAAGCCGAAGCTAAACAAAGACAAGGTGAGAAAGAGACAGAGAGGAATATGGCTGAGAGAGCTCCAAGGCTTCGTCGCTCTTTCTTTTAGGGGTTTATTTATTGATTTTGCAGCCCTTTGTTTAAGACAGTGGTGTCAATTCTACGGTTTTAACAGAGATTAAAAAAAATTGTTTCGGTGGTAAGGAAATGATATTATTATTATTATTATTATTATTATTAATTTATTATTATATCATACAATAATATTATTTGAATACAACGACAAATAAAACAATAATAATTGAAGTTTAAAAATTAATTAAATAAGATTTTATATATAAATTTATTTTTTTAAAATATATTATTTTATCCTTTTATCCTTAATTAATTTTGCTATTACTTGATCTTAATTATTAATTGCTCCAAAAGAAATTACTTTTTGTTAAGATCATTGTTGTAATATTAGCTAAAAGTCTATTGTTGTTCCTTATAAAATATTAAAATATCATATTTTATCACATATTTTCGGAGTTCGTCCATATTTTTAACACTTTTATCCCTTAAAACAAATTATTAAATTTTACTAAAAAAGTATTTAAGATAATTTCATTATATGTTTAGGAATTTTAAAACCTATTTGCAAATTGCAACATAAAATTTAAAAAAAAAATAATAATAATTCTTCCACGAGAGTCGAGACAGGCCAAGGCCGAAGCCACATGATCCAGTAATCAGGTGTGCGTATCTACGCGATAAGCCAAACATTTCATTACATCTTGACCGTGAAAAGAGATGATTGGCGTTGTGGGTTTAATGAATCATGATCCTAGATATCGAAGTTGCTCAGATTCGTGTCAGATTTTCTCTCCCCAAATTGGGTGTGTACAATTAATATTGCTATTGAATTGGGCCTTCTGAAATCTGAATTACTCTCCTTGGTTTTAAAGTTATTTATTAATTTATACTGTTTTGGGTTCATTACCAAATTTGGCTTCCTCTTCATTCTTCAATGAATGGAACCTTATCCAAGATGGCCCGAACAACCCGACCCAATTGTCTTGTTGGCCAAAAACTTGATCCACGCTTTAATTGGGGACTCCAGCAAAAGCTACCCGTATTGTTTTATTGTTTCCTAAACTAGATAGAAGTTGGCTCCATGAGAGTGAATTTGTGATCGGTGTTGTGAAAGGGTTTCGTGGATTTTCATTGTTTTAAATTATAGAATTGCTCCATGTATGGTATTTCTTTTCAAGTGTATGTCCGTGGAGCCATGTGAGTGAAAATGAGAGCATTGGTTATTGCTTCTTGCATGTACTTTTTATAAAGGAAGTTAAGCTTAAGCCCATAGGTCATCATTATACGGAAACTAATGGCTATGTTGGTAGCTTTTGGTTTCATCGTCTCTGTAGTTTAAACAACAGTTAGGTAACAAAAGCTACCACAAAACAGCCACTAATCGGCTGCACACTGCATGCCTCAATGCTTAATCACGTTTTATAGGAGGATAGTTTTTCCCTAATTTTGTAACCTTGTTTTCTTCGTGCATAATTGCTGTCTTATTCTAAAAAGACGAACCAGGATGAAAACCCATCTTGCTTTGCTTTCCTTTCTTTTCCCCCTTGATTGAAGATGTATACCACTTTTCTTTCAAAATCAAAAAGTCATTTGACGGGTGAGAAAGGATCCCTCATCAAAATGACTTTCCCTCGTTAGGTAAGTAGAACAAATAGAAAAATTGAAATCCGACAATTACAAATACAATTATATTATTATAAAGATTGAATTTGAAGCTATGTTTAAGATTAAAGTAAATGAAAAAAGTGAAACAATTTTTACTGAAAATTAGTATTTATCAAACAATTTGATTATTGTGTTTCAAAATGATACCTAAAATGAAGCACAATAAAAATTAAAAATGGGTTTTGATGAGATAACAACTTGGAAGTAGTTAGAACTTGCAAATGATCTAAAGATGTTTTATTGAAAGATAACTATTTTTGGGTGGTTTTTTAAATTGTATCTTTTTTGTGTAAATGGTTGTTCACTGGAATCCATTGCAGAGTCATTTCCATTTCTGATACCGGTATCACATGAACAGCACATGGTTTCTTCCTAGATAGCGATTGATGAGGTAAGAAACTGCAGGGTTGATGTGCCTTTGTAGTTAACAATCTATCATGTACCCATCAAGCTTCCTCGTCTCACATGTTGTCTATAATATATTGCTAGTTGTAGCTCATGGTTTTTAGTGTGTTATGATAAAGAATAATGGAGCTATAGATCTTCACAAGTTTTGACTGTTCAGGAAAGTCTGGTTTTACTTAGTATTTTGTTTTCTTTCGGCTCGACTCACAAAGGAATCCAACGAATACATATTTCATGTTTCCCATATTTCCTTTCCGAAGTGACGTATATGAAAATGGAACAACTGCATAACCAAATGAGCGTAGAATTATAAAGTTCGATAATTGTTTGCTTCATTTGAATTGAATGCAAGTTTATTCCATAGAAGAGAGGAGATGGTGCTGTTCACGGCTCTAGAGCACATACACATTATTTTTTTTTTTTTACAATAATTGTAATCAGAATGAATAGCTCCATTCTTCATGGACTTCCTGCTCTAGGAATGTCATCCACAGGATCATAAGCAAAAATGCCAGATACAGAGACAGCCAAGTAGAGCAACATGTTCCATTGTCTTGTCTAAATTTCAAGGGAGTTGCTTTAAAATTGTTTAATCTTAGACTTAAAACACGAGGGATGAGGCTAGGCTAGGGTAAACGGATGATGAATAGAATACAAAATAAAAAAAGGGGACGCTCTGGAAGAAGACTGTTAACACCATTAATTATATATAAGCCATAGGGAAAATAATTGTTGCAAGTGTGCTCATTTCACGCGCATGTCAAGCAGTAGCACCATAACATTATTTGATGGTTATGTACTTATGTTTCAATCCATCGACATGACAATAATTATTCAAATTTCAGAAAACTGCCCAAACAAACCTCGCGGATTTCACAATCCATTAACATTTCTGTATAGGCCAAAAAATAGGGAATGAAAGCATGTGGGTTGAGAAGACATCATCAACTCCAAGTAGAAACCCTTTGCAATACTTTGACCAAGTAAAAAACAGCCATCAACGTTATATATGCTGATAGTATATATTATCTAATAGCATAAAAGGAATGAGGTAATAAGATGAGAGATCTACTCATTAAATATAGGATCATTATAAAAGAAAGGGGAAACAAAATAAGTGGTACATAGCGATTATGTTAAAAATATGTAGGATAAATATTAACTCTTAAGCAAATTTGAGAGAAACAACATTTAAAAAAAATCCTTCAGGCGAAGCAGTGAGAGGGGTATCAAAGAGGCCACATATGGCAAGATATTCAATAAGATGCAAAACGAGATTTTAGTATTATTGGCCAACTTTTGTTATCTTCATCTGTTCAAAGGTAACATCCTCTCTCAAGGTCCATACAATCCAAGCTTTGAAGATTCTAAGCTTGTAATACTAACTTCTATGGCAAATATTCCCCCCCAACCTCTCTTTTTGGCTGCTATTTTTCCCCAAGGGAAAAAGGTACTTCTCCAGACCTAGAATGTTCATCCAGGATAACAGCCTTACTTATTGTATGTTTTGCTTTTATGAATCAGGATGCTCAACTGGTAATCAAACCTGTATATGTGAGTGATGAATAGAAAATTCAGCAAAAGGAGAATCAAGGTGAAGAACTTACTCAAAAGAACCAGGAGATAAAGAAAAAGGTAAAGATATCAACAACAGGTATTGATTATTCTTCAAAAGCTTCAAACATTATTTGGTAAAAGGATGGAAAAGATTATTCCTCCCTCTCACTGGAGTATATTTTTAACCAAAAAAATTTGCTCCAACTGATACAAGCTTTACATAGCTGAACCCTGTGCTTAATTACTTTCCTTAAAAGAAATGAACAAATGCGGAAGATGGCTAAAGGTTCAACCTCAGAGTGAATAGTAAAGTAAAGATAACATGAGGTTCACACTTGCATATTCACTGTTAGCTTTCTTCCTTGCTACATTAGATTCGACATGAGTATCTTTGTAGGAAGTCACATGATGATTAAAAAACTAATTTATGTTGTTGAAATATACAAAACAATTAAGACATGGAGAGCCTGCAGAGACACAACAGAAGAAAACAATTTAATAGTCATACCATATGATCAAACTTTATATGAAGAGAGGAACCTCTCACTGATCACCATTATTTATCTTGATCTCTATAAGTTCCTCGATGGGATGGCGACATATGGGGCATTTATTTGATTGAAGCCTCAATGCTTTTGCACAATCACTGCACATACACTGGAAAGACACAAAGTTTTGAGTTAGAAACATTTTGGTTTTAGAAACAAACAAGACATTATTTTGACCTGTAATTGTTGTACGCAGATACAAGCATTTCCAAACAAGCTCAGATATATTAAGAGCCAAAAAGTTAAAATTATTGCTCCTAAAATTTTTGTAGCATTATTGCTACAATACTGTGCTATTTTGAACCTTGGTATTAACATAAGACATCAACATTTTCTTATTCTGGAGTTATGTACTTCATTGGAATTTTCTTGCTGAATTCCTCACTATGAATGTGAAAGCATGCATGAAGGGTGTGTGTCACCATGTGCATGCTAACCTAACATATCTTAACAGCATCTAGAACTACTTTGAAATAGAACAGGATAAAAGAACCCTGCTCAGAAATAATTCCAGGGCAAAATTAAATCTCATGGTACATTTAACTGACCAAAACAATAGGATAGCTAGGATCTTTAGTGGCAAATGCACTTGAGATCCAATTAGCGGCCGATTAATGATCAGAAGATTCAAGACCGTGTGTCTGGTTCTAAACCATGAAACAATTGTGCTCAATACATTGACTTAGTATGTCTTGATTACTACTATTTAAAAATTTATCAAGTTATTTCCTATGATGCAGAAGTATTAGCATGTAGTTGCTCTTAGGCAATTGATAGTCAATATAGTTAAGATGATTAAGGTGGATCCTCACCATGTGTCGGCAAGGTAGTACAGCAGTATCCTTCGGTTCAGTCATGCAAATCACACACTCCTTGCCAGGGTCATTGTCCTCAAAGCCTTCAGCTGCTGAGTTTCCTATTCCATATAACTCACGAAGCTCATAACGAACTCCATCAACCCACAATATCTGCCTTATTACCTTCACCTGGAATAATTCATCATTATTCTTCTCCAGAACAGCTTGAGTGATCTGCATATGACCAGATGAATTTGACAGAGTCTCACCATGATGTTCATCTGTCGAAGATGATGGCAGATGTGTTTCAGCAGATATTACAAGAGGAAATACATCTTCTCCTGGTGATGGTTTTGAGAGATCATCCAACTCAAAGAAACCTAAGTCAATGCCTGTTCCAGAAGGTTGACAAAACTTCTGGCCCAGCCCTTTCCGAAAGGGAATTTTTACTGGCATATAGACTTCAGAAAATAGTGGAACAAACCTACAGTTGGGCTCTTCCTTGGCGAAGTAGAAAATAGTGATGCTGTAGACAAGAAAAGAAAAGAAGGAGAAACAACATATATAAAAATACACCATGGATGAACAATGCTTGTCAAAAAATAAAAGGTTTGTTTTCTTAAGCTACCCAAATATAGTGCTGATATCTAATTATACATGAGATTGGAAAGAAATTTTTCATATACAACTATCATTAATAGTGAAATCAACAATAAAATTGATTGCTATCGAGTACCAAGTTCGTTCCAAATAATTTCTCAGATTATGCTATTTGTTTTCTTCACACATTCATAATAATAGATGAAAATGGTCTCTCAGAACATTTAAAGTTGCCTGAACCAGGGATAGAATGAATTTTTAATACTATCAACAGTCAGGCCAAAACAGTGCATGTAATGTTTTTCCGCAAACCTAGTCAACTTAATAATACCATCAAAAGTCATTGAACATCAATATTTACAACAATTGTCAAGTTTAATTGTGGCTTCTATTCTTTCACGTTTCCACCCTTCCCCTGAACTTGTAAGACACCTTCCTTTCTTGACCATCTTAGACTGGGCCAAATGACAAGAGGGACCAACACAGCAGAACTGGCCACTACAACTAGTCATATTTCCCAGTATCTAATAGAATGTGCAAGTGACAAGTTTGAATTGACAGCACTAAAGCTCTTATGTATGAAGAAATAGTACAGTAATGTCTCATTGCCATTCACTTCGAAGCCAATACCTAATAGCCACAAGAAAAGAACTACCATGAGATGTTCCAATGCTAGTACCATGAGCTCTCTCATTTGGACCTTGATTTTGAAAATTCTGATGTGGCCATCAGTAATTGCACAGACAACAAACAAGGATCATGGAAATTTCATCACAACGAGTTCTCTGGATAAGGTGCACACGTTGATAAAAGATCAGACTCATTTACTTTCAGAAACAGTTTGACCTGGATTAAACTAGATGGGGAAAATGGGGATTAAACTAAATATAATTTCTTCCAAATTTTACAGGAAGCTGTGATTAGTTTAAATAAATAAATGCTCAAGCAAAAGTTTCATGAGAGCGTCCTTAAGCATGGATGATGCACACCAATGTACTACAAATTGGGATAATTTTCTCAAGCAATACTACCAGAGAAACTCTGTTTCCAACAATGAGTTTAATCAGATAACCTATCCCCAAAAAAATGAACTAGTGAGAGACTAATGTACCTGGGAACAAAATCCTTGCAAGACATAGAACAGAACATGAAAGGAGATTGAAAAAAGTTTAGGCATAAGTGAAATTTTAACAGACACATATCATATGCTTGACCAGATAACCATGATCGACAATTTATCACTTAGATTTGATTCTCTGGATGATGCATTGATTGATGAAGCCATTTAACAAATGCTGTAGATTTATCATATCCCACACATTGCGCATTGATTAAATAGTAAAAAACCATTTTGTTATAACCACTCCAGTTAATGTATCTTTGTAACTGCTACTACTTTCCAGTATTAACCTACCCTTCTCCATTAGTTAGATGATTTTTGTACATTTGCATTTTCTCAAAGAATCAAGAATTCATAATCTAGATGATCTCTTTTACCGCATCATTTGAGATGGAAAGTTGGAATTAAATTTGGGATGTGTCGCATTATTGTTCGATTAAAGTAAGAATTTGAAGTTATTTGGTTAGCAGGTCCAAAGGATAACAGTTTCATTGGTTTCTTACATTTTCTCATTACCCAAATCAAACCAAAGCTAAACTGTCATATGATCCCACAATCAAAACGAAACTAAAACATCAACCGAAAACACTCCATTTAATAAATCACTAAACCAAATCACAAGACATGAACCAAGAAAAATAAAATTCAGCAATCAAGAAAGAAAGAAACTCACCTGCCATCAAACAAGGCGTCAAAGACGAAAGAAACCAACACATGATCCGGGTTTTCTTCATCAACTTCGATCTTCAACGTATTCTTATGAACATTCACATCATTTCTCACCTTCTTTGCGCTCTGATGATCAACATAAGGTGGCGGTGGTCCCACTGGAGGCCTGGGAGCGGGCCAGCCATGTGCCTGGTTAGCGTAATAGGGAGGTTGGTAATGAAACTGATAACTAAACCTTCCCATCATGGGATTTGAATAATTGCACGAATGGTATCCATGAGAATTGTAGTAGTAAGAATTTACAGGTGGTGGTGGCGGGGGTGGGGGTGCAGGATAAGGCGCGTGTGGTGGATGATAAGGTGGTGGACCAGGTGGCGGAGGCGGGTTTGTAGCGGGGTACAAAGTGGGTTCTTGGTAAGGCGGCAGTGGAAGTGGTGGCGGCGGAGGTAAATAATGATGTTGATGGTGGTTGTTTCTTCTTCTGTTACTCCATGAAATACCCATCTCTTTCCTAGGAGGAAAGGTAAAGCTTGAAGATTTTCTCTGAGCTTTGTGTTTAGTGATTTGTGAAGAAAGAAGTTTACAGTGGTTGAGGATTTGGTAAAATTTTTTGTCAGATTAAGCTGATGAACTACACGCGCTTAAAGCTTTTGTTTTTCTTGCTTCTCTCACCGTTTCCATTTTTAACTGCTACTAAGCACTGTAGGTAACGGGTAAAACTGCATTTCCATAGATAAAACGCAACATTTCACATACAAACGACACAAAAAACTGCATGTGTATAAGATTTACTATTGTCTGCGCTTCGTATATAAAATTCTATGAATACCTACAATTTGATTTTGAGAGATTTATTTGTCCTCGTCTATGTATCGAATTTGAGGGAAACAAAACTATTAATATTCCTGAATCAATACGAAATTCCAATAGAAAGGAAACTTCTGAGATTTATACATGATTATAGAATATTTTGAACCCTGCCCTCGTAACCATTCACTATGCCCTTTAAGTTATTTTATTTTATTTTGCTAATTTTAGTGAGAAGTAAATAAAATACTTGGTTACAATGTCAACACCGTCATCATCCAACTTACTCATCAATTTGTTATGAATCATTTTAAAGGGTCATTATTAAAATTTCCAACTCCTGTTCCAAACTTTTATTATATTTTCTTTCCATCCAAACAAACTCAGTTCATGATTTGAACTTAACAGATAGATGAAATGATACAAATATAGACCCTGAATTGGATGACTTGGGAAATGCATTATATCTTAAGGTTATGTATGAGCTGAGGAAAACTGATCTCAACGGCTGTATTCATTTCATTCTCTATAACGTTTTCACATATTGTATGACAAAAAAAAAGCAACTGAGTGCTGCCAATTCAGTTGATACAAAAGAGAGAACCAAGGATCAATGTTGAAAGAATCCAAACAAGAAATCCAAAAAACCCAAAAGGAAGAAACAGCCATCATCTCCATTAACAGCAACTAAAATATAGATACACAGAGTTCAGCAAAAATCCTGTCTGGGTTTCTTGCGAACTGATACACAGCCTCTCTGATGATCCCTGAAAATTCTGATCTCCGAACAATCTCTCAGGTCTTCGAGACTAAGATACTGTTGCTTCACCATCCTTAATGAATCGGAGCTGATGTCCTGTATCCAAATATAAGGATGGCAAGTCTCATCGTAGTAATATAGCAAGCTCCTCATACCTCCGTTAGCAGCATTACTGTTGCCATTCCGACCAGGCATGTAAGCTTTGTATATGCTCTTGCATTTCAGCCTCTTTGAAGAACCTGGCTTCAGAGTATGAACCTTCTTTAGTATAGATCCCACCCTTACCTGCAACTCCACGGGCCTGTCACTCAGGTTCCAAATTCTTGTGCCGAATCCCGATGTCTGAGTATGATCACGACATCCATCAAAGCAACCGCCAAAAGGAAACATGCCAAGTCCTGGCATTTTTCCTCTGCAGGACTCAATGCTTTTGGCCACCTTCGACTTTGAAAACACATGCATTCTCTTACAACTGATCATTTCACCAATATTTGAAATGCCTTTATAGACACATAAAACAAGTCTTTCAGTCTTCACAGATTTTTATATTATATCTCAATGGTTGTTATTATTAGGTTGTGGTCCATCAGGAAGATCATATGGTTGCTGCAATCCTGATGAACGAGAACATGCACGACTGATATAATTCCTAATACTGTAGAGAATATACTTTCCCAAAAATTTGTACGAAAATGTCGGTGGGGCCTCCAACACCTCCAAAATTTCAACACAATTAGACGAGATAAAGAAATGAAGGTAAAAGAACTTATAAAATGGCAGCCAATGGCTTTTCCTTAGTTTGATTAGAAAGGAAAAGGGATACCACTGGCACTTGCAAATCCATTCAAACATACATGATGAGGTATGAAATGATTTTGCTTCACCTTTTATCATCGTGGTTACTTTTGATTTACTCCTACCCAATTTTCGAACCAAAAACTTTTTCCGTCCAGAAATCCAGCAGAAAATGCAAGTGCGCCTCATTTTGGACCGCACCATCTGATTTGATTGGTGGGTCACCAATTGGCCGCATTTTCCGTTGCTCGATAGAAGTTCAATTAGGATAATACAGAGCAACTGTGTAGAAACAGAGCAATGTATGATAAGTGATGCTCTGAAAAATACTATAAACATTCTATATATTTTGAATCATGGCCATGATATCAACGCCGTCCAATAGAAATGGAACTAACTGTTTACCAAGATGCTCTAATTTCAGGCACTTTAAATATCAACAACTTTCCCCAAGACCCACATTATCAACTCATCTCAAACGATTGCATTATTTTTGCTGCAAGTAGTTATCCCATTACAATCTTACAATTTTTCAATGGAAAAATGAAAGACCTATTATATAGATTTAGTATTACAAGCCCTGGCACTGAATGAAGGAAGTGTTAGCATGCCTATATCCGGAAGAACCTAACATTCGTTGTTTAATGACAATCTTTATCTACAGCCTTAGCATTGCCTCTATCAAACAGAATTGCTGGTTTGTGAATTGAGAGAAAACTTAACATCTGTCCGGACCACACTCCAATGGCAATCAGCCAATACTAAGTGAGCTTCCAAGCAGGAAATCACATTCATTTGTACCTGAAGTCAACAGTCACCAATAATCAGTCGGACATAACCAGACATTACATGTTCTTGGTATCACCCACTACTGATATTTGTCAGTCATAATTGAAAGAGAATGAGGACTGCAATCATTCACGTTGTATTGCTTCCCATATTGAATTATAAATCAAAAGCATGATACACTTGAAAAAAAATTCTTAGTTGATTGTAACATTTTATTGGTTCCTAATAGAAGCGAAAAGCTACACTTAAATAACATATCCTCAATTGTATAATCAACTATTCTGTCCAAAACTACATTTGTGAGTGACACAACTGTACAGATTGCAAATGACAATAACCAAATGCTGAAGCATTATGCAGAACCTATAACTTTCACAAAAGGTGGAGATAGAATTTACATACAAATACGAGATCTCTTTTTTGTGACCGTCACCAGTGTCTTCTATCTTGATTATAAGAGGCTGGTTGAGATCCACCACTGGTTCAGATACAATGGGCAAATGTGGCGAGCTCATAACATCATCTATATCCTCATTTTCAGCCAGAGCTTTCTCTAAAGAGGCCTTGGCAACTTTGGTAACACAAACCATTAAAATTACTGCACAGATGATTAAAAAAAAGGCTATTTCAGATACCAAAAATTACATAAACACAATTTTAGGTTATTTTACTCCAATTAGTAGTTTTTAATATTTTGAAATTCAGCTGCTAAGTATAAATTAGTGCATTGACTTAATTGTCATGGATATCTTAAGAAGCCTAAATGGAAAAAAGAAAGAGAGTCTAATTAGCGTGTCTGCAAGTTGTTACAACGTACTGGATACAGCAAGGCCCAAGATGAGAAATGCCTGCATCGACAATAAAGGAGTGAACTTATATCAGAATATAAGATGAATACAAGATAAGCCAAGCACTAACATCTCCTTAACTACAGAAAGAAACAGTAAAATGCATCATTTGAGCACTTTTGACTACTAAAAACTAAACTATTGCAATACACCTTCAGACCAGCAAAGGGCAATATAGTATGAATCTATGACTAGTGGGCCTCAGTTAAAAAAAAAGGATGACCAAAAACTCAAAAGTTAAAAATTGTTAGTATGGAAAGAAGAAGAATACATGGATTCTTACCCAACGAGTTTTTGAGAATTCTCTCCATCCATGCGTCACATCAGAAAGATCCTTGAGAGTTGTTCCAACATAAACTAATGCAAGTGTTATTGGCTGTAACAGAAATCACATTACACACATTACTAAACCACTAAAATTAATAGCCTAATTTACATGCAAAATTTGCAATGAATCAAGTTCTTTAACACATCAAAATCATTGACATAACTCAGTGCAAATACTATGTGGAAGAAGTTACCATCATTCCTAACCAGGAAGCAAGCATGTATTCACCGAGTGTAACAGGCGTCACAGACAGCAGGTAATTCAACATGTTAAAAGGGAGTAAGGGAACAAGCCGAAGCAGCAAAATTATCTGTCAAACAAGAAGGTTCAGGAGAAATATCATGCACAATTGTTCACACATATTTAAAGAATGCAGATGTCTACACAATTTTAGATCCATCCAGACTTTTGTCAAATTGCAAATCTTGAACTGCCGACTATATAATAATCAATGGTAGATTCTTAGTTACATCTAAACTATTTATAGAGAAAACCTTTCGAACATATATCATGTCAACATTAGATTGTGATTCTAACTCACAGTGCTTTGACACATTCCAACTTCAGGTGCAGTATATATAAAAAGAGCTAACAAAGTTCTAGATATTTGCTATGTTTTACCATTCCCTCAGATCTAGTCAATATCATTATTTTAATCTCCAATCAACTCTAACAATATTAGTTGTATCAATTCTACTCAAAATAGAGTCATCCCTGTGGTAAATAGTTAATGACACAAACATTGTTCCCACTAAAACCTACTTGCTTCAATGTGCGCTCATAAATTTATCTTTTTTTGAGGAAAATTTAGAAAAATAATAATTAAAATAACAAAAATATGACAACACTTGTAGATCAAGAGCATCAATTCACTTCTGGAACATTCAATAAGAAGCAAACAAACCTTAAAACCTGATCTCCGAATTGCAATGGCTACTGAACGGAACCGTGGATAATCCTTCAACTTAGAAATAACAAATGGTTTCCCAATCTGTAAAAGGCATCCAAATGAAATAAACACAATACCAATATAATCAAGATCAAACACACAACTCAAATGACTTTTAGAAATGGAAGGAAATAATAAATCAAAAGGAAAAAAGAACATAAGAGGAAAGGAAATGCACTATATACTGATTGGGCAACAATCCATCACAAACACACGCATTTAATGAGTAAAGAAAAAAAAAATAGTATTTATAGTCATTCATGAATATCAACCTGGAGGTAGAAAATAATGATGCATACAGCATCATAAGAGTTTAAAGAACTTACTGTTCGGCCAAGAAGAAATGCAGCCCCAGCACCAACAGTTGCACCAATAGAATCAGCAACAAAACCCACAGGCAACCCAAAAAGATAACCACCACCAAGCTGAAAGAGGAAGACAAAGTACCAAATAAATTTGCATTTATATTATTATTACAGGCACGCCCAGGATTCAGAGAAAGAGGAGGGGCATTCGGAAACAGAAAGGTACATTACAGAGATTGCAACTGCATCCATGTACAAAAAGAAATTTCATTTGGTGAAAAAAAAAACAATTACAACTGCAAAAGGAATTAAAACCTTGGAGACCTTACATACTTGTAGTGCATCCTTAGCTAAAAGATTTTCATAATCTGTATCTACAACTCATGCACAGATCATTTTTTTACTTACTGTTTGAGAACAATTCATGCATCAATCAATTGCTATTCACTGTTTCAGATGCAACTGAAGAGAATGTACAAGGTCCTTCTTCCGTTATTATATTGTTTCTTTTTATCTATTAATATCAAACCATAGTATTTTATGGTGCATATAACATTCTGCATTTCAAAATATAGAGAAAACGTATTAGACATATCAACTCCCTATGACATAGAGATATGGACACTTTTCTTTTTGGAAAATATAATGCTTTCTACAATTAGCAAAAGTGTGCTAAAATTATGTTTAAGCTATTGTCTAATGCCTAATAGAACTTGGCATGATCAAGTATGAGTCACATCAAGGGAATCATTCAAGTTAATTTTTGTTCTCATTCTACATTAGATAAACACTTTTAAGTCTGATTGCTATATACATTTGGATTAACATTGTGTCAAGTAAATAGATATAGGTAGCAAGGCTAGCTAAAGCATCAGAGAAAGAGTTT
>JAVXUL010000010.1:5208385-5228674 GCA_035590515.1 Trichilia minutiflora | reverse complement strand
TATACATTTGGATTAACATTGTGTCAAGTAAATAGATATAGGTAGCAAGGCTAGCTAAAGCATCAGAGAAAGAGTTTAATGCTTACGGTCAGCACCGATGCTGGAACTGCCAAAACTGTCAGAGGGATGTATGCAACAGCCCTGCATATAACATAGAGAAGAACTTACTAAAATAAAGTAAAACATTTCAGCACTAAGTCGCATCAGATTTAAGAATCAAAAACAAAAATATTAAAACTTAAATAAAGAGTAAATCATTAAAAATGAAAGGATTGCAATTAACTTACAACATGAGTGGACCCCAAGGTCCAAGGTCTTGCTCAACCCATATTAGAAAGTCCTTCAACATCTGCAAGAAGCAGTACTTTCATCAATAAAAATGTGCCAAGGCTGTTCAAATACATTTTACAGGAAGAATCTAAATATTTTCAGTTAAAAAGTGCAATTAGGAACCTTTCATTACACAAATATAACCAAATACCAATGCAATTGAATGCTAAGAATAAAGCATTAAAAATTGACTAGAGATTAATTCGAGCAATCACTTGCGATGCTCCATCGGCAGTTATATACGTTAATTAAAGGCAAAACGATAAATTCCCCACAGCTGATCTCTCACCCAACACTCAAATATTCAACGACCCATTAATCAAATCGGAACAAAAAAGCAACCAAACATCCCTTAAATTGGATAAAATTAAAACCTAAGAAGGAAATCATCAAAAATTAAACAAAACACACCAAAATCAGATCCAAGAAACCAAACAAAACGAAGAGGATCGAGATATCGTACCTTTTCGACGGGGAGAGTGAAACATGCGGTGACAACAGCGGAAAGGAGGAGAATGAAAAGAGTTATCCTCAGAGCAGAACCCCATGTGAACGCCATGGACAATCTATGTCGCCAAGGCCTACAATCTTCGTCGTCGTGATCAAACTCGGAGGTTGCTTGCTTCAACGACAAGCGAGCTCTCAGACCCCCCAAGTTTGCCAGATTTTAACACGCTTTTACGCCTCTGTTAACCCACTCCCAAGAAAAAGAAATAGAAAACACAACTCCAACACCAACAAAAACCAAAATGTACTAACTGGGTTTGTTTTGTTGTTTCCTTCTCATCAATCAACAAGTGTTTGCGATTGATTAACTGCGAGAACTTTGGTTAAGGTACATAGGCTTCGTGGGCTGTATTGGACCTTGGTCGGTTATAATTTCGTGTAATTTTATTTATGGTTGCGTGTGAAATTGCCTTCCATTTCAATGCTTAATTAGTTAGTGATCACTTTGTCAAGGTTTTAGGGACTTGTCGTTCTCTTTTTCTCCGTTCAATTTACGTTTGCATCCTTAGAGATCTATATTTTATTAAGATATCTGAGTTGTTAGCTTTTACTATTAGGGTGCTAATTACACCTTAATTAATAAATCATAGTCTAATTAACTAAAAGATCATATTCAGAGGGGTAGTGGGTGTCTATAGAAGTCTATTTGGGAGGAGAAGTCCATCTTCGCAAACGTTTAGTAGTTTTGTTTAATAATTGATGTTCTATTTTGTAAATTAAATATTACTAATCTCATTTTTCAAAAAATGGGACAACTTGCCCAAATCGAGGACGATCCAAATATATATATATATATATATTGAACTGATTTGGAGTCAAGTTGGCCAATCAATATCCCTACTTCTTTTCAACCCGGTTCAAGACGTTTGATTCAGGAAATTGATCCATTTGTTGGCGTTTGGTATTATTTAAGCCCACTTAATGAGTTCCTACTATCTATGGGCCCAATTTTGGGTACGATTACAAACAGTCAAGGTATGCAGTTAACAGCTTTCTTAGGACTTGGACATATTCAGTTAATTCATTGTCCATAAATAATTGCCGATAATTCCAAATCTCCTCCAAAATTAAGTATTTCACTCGTACGTTTCGTCGCTCGCTTCCAATAAAATAAATCATAAGAACCAATCATTTCATTCAGCCATTAACACAGCTCTTCAAGAATAAGATCGTGTACATCTCTATAAGTGATTTTAAGAAACAGGATTACTGGGATTCATGGGGAGATGTTGCCTTGCCTGACTACTTTTGGTGGAGCAAGAGCAATCAAATTTATGAAGATTTTTGGCAACTTACTAATAATGCCTGTCATTCTATTGCTTGTTAGAAAGTAGCAGAGACTTTCCCTTCTACCGAGAAAAAGAAGAGAATTAAAGAAACTTTTTCAAAAGATGCATAAAGAACAAATTTATTCTACTTTACACAATACTTGCTTTCAATTAGACTCCCCTTACAATTTAACAAAAACTGAAAAGAGAAACGCATAAAAATTTTCTTTTTGCTATTGCTTGCTAGAGGTGATTGCCTCCCATGGGAATGAATTTATTGAAGCAGCTCCATGAATTTGCAGGTTTGATAGCATGCTAGAAACAGATATAGAGTGAATATACCATCTAAGGTTCGAGACCATTACAAAGCTGACATCAAGAAGGCGGCAAAAATGCGTTACCAAGATTGATATATCTCATTCCATAAGAAAAACAGCCAATATCATATGATAATGCTAAAATTTCATAGGGGTGCATATAAACAAATTGCGGCTTATTGAATCCTCTGTTCAAGAGGGATTTGAATATTAAAGTACAAATGCTAGTACTTATCGGAACTCTGGTCACAATTTTCATAGTGACACGTTGCAGAGAAATAACGGGGACTCATCAGAAACTGCTAAGAAATATTGGGTAACAAACGGCTTCTGCAACAAATGGCGACATATGCTTCCTATGAAATCATCATAATACATGAACGATTTAAGATTTCATACGATAAACAGCTCAACCAAAGCACATGATCACCTAAAAGATTTTGTAACAAACAATTTATAATGACCGGTTTTCAGGCCTTTCCCATAAATATGGAATGGCTATATTAACTTTATATAATCAAATATTCAATGACAATGTTGTCCTTAAAAGAACCTCTCATAATCTGTTGTCGTAAGAAATTGATCTACCAAAAGCATACGTGGTAACAAGTTTACAAACAAATAAAGAATGCCAATCCTAATCCAACAATGAATAGGAATCAATACATATGGAACTAACTGCCTTGTAAATTTGCCTCCACCAAACCAGCCAAGTTTTCTCTCCAACATCAATGCATTCCAGCCACGACTGCTCAAGCAATGGCAAGCATTTCCAGCAACTAGTGAGTCATAAATGCCACAGTCCAGATGATGATACCGTAAGAAACTTCCAAAACATTTTGACGACCTCCAATTCACCTACTACTAGTTTGCACATAAAGCATTGAGCAGTACATGAGCTAGCATAAGGTCCACAAAATATTGGTGCCCAATTTCACCATCCCTCCACTTCATCTTCAACGGAGCCCTGCCATAATGTACACCATCATTGCAGCGGTTATCAAAATGCCATGGAAAAGTCATATCAAAGTTATCAATTACACCAGATACCAACCCAGCTTGCCTTAACTTGTCTAACACCACCCCATTATACGCCTCCATCTTATTAGGATTAAATGCCAGTGATCGTGCATACCCACCAGTGGCCACTGTGGTCCGGTAGAAAATCTGTGGCACCGTTAATCCCCTCTTTCTCACCGACTCCATAACTTCTTTCCAAAATGAAGCTGTATAATCTGCCGATTTAGAGAATGCTCTTAGGTTAGAGAAGTGAACACCATCATGCAAGCCAGAGTTCATGATGATTGTGTCTGGAACTGTGTTCTCTGAGAAGTACTTCTTCAACAAATTCCTGAACCCTTCATCTTTCAAAGAATCCAACCCTTGGTAATTCTGTGTTTCATTCCAGTGGCCATTGAAAATGCTTGTGATTCTAACTGATTGAGAATTATCTCTGGGGTTCGAAAAATTCATATCAAATCTTCTGGGAACTGATTTTATATTTGGCAAATCTAAGACAAAATTGAGGATGTTTCTTATTGTATCAACATGATTCGAATCGCCCCAGAAGAAAATCCATCTATTTTTCAAACAGTTCCAAGCAGATTTAGCCGAAAACATCCTAAATGAACAATGACTAGAGTATACCCAACCATTACTCTCTATCAACCCCAATGAACCATAACACCATGGCTTTTGGCATGGAAAACTCGGTGCTAAGCACCTATACCGACCATCATTGCTAATTTGACAATCATCATTCTTGCCATGTCTTGTCCATCTTCCAGACCATACATCTCTGGTAAAATCAGACTTTTGACAAATTTGTAGCTCTGCCAATTGAGCTTTACTTCTAAAGAATCTAATTGGTATACGGCGTAACTCTCTATCATAGACAAACCTGGCAGGGGAAAACTTAAGTCCCTCAAAATGTCTATACAGCAAAATCAGAGTTAGAATATAATCACCGACAAAATCTGGATGAACCTGAAGCGAAAATGCGTAAGTACCGTTGCCAAAGTCTTTGACCACAGGCCGAGATTTCCATGACTCCCCTGAAAGATCAGTTTCAAAGTAATCCCCACCTAAACAGCGAGGTTTTCCGGACTCATCCAATGCTTGGAAGTAAAATTCATGGATTTCACCAGCAGACAACTCCACCAATTTCCCTCCATCAAGGCCACGAATTGTAATCTCCACTGTACGCGAATCTTTACACGGCTCACCTCCTGGAGCCAACCAACGAGCCAGAAGATTTCTAGTAAAGTCGGACTCCAACTCAACTGCAACCCAATTAAAACTCTGTAAAACTTGACTCTCACTTCGATTTGGCAAAACCGCACTTGGCTTATACTCCGGCTCAGATAACTTGCCTGAATTTTTAAAAGTAATTTGTTTCACGCTGATTTGATTCTTCTGGGTCAGATTCGAACTGGGCGAAGCGTTGGAAGAAAAATCTTTCGCATTAGTTTCGGTATGGTTTCGATTTTGGCTTTGGATCGAATAATCAGAAACGTTGCTGGTGTTGATGACAAGATTTTCCTGGATTTGTGCTCGATCAACAGTGGCATTGGCTTTTACAGCTAGATAATGATCTTGCTTGTACCTCCAAGCTTCAATAAAGTTCCTTACAGTGCAGCCATCGATGCTCCACACCGCCACCATCCCGAAAAATACCAGAGCTGTTAGAACACCAAATCGCCATTGATGCATGGCACCCGAAAGAAACCATTGCTTCGATGACGCTACCGCCACTTTCTCCGGCATCTGTCAACCAACCAACACAGTGACAAGGACAACAAAATAAACCACCCCAGAAAGAAAGAAAAAAGACAAACAGAGTTTTAACTTCTGTTAACAGGAAAGAGAAGAACTTTGACAACGAACCACATTCTTAGAAATTTTATTGCAGCACAAGTTTTTATTTTCTCAAGACAATTAACAAATTAATAATACACAAAACAAGAAATTGTATTCTTACAGAATACTTACACCGTTAATGGACTTGAACTCTGCTGCAATCTTTCGGTTCTCGGCGTTGGAGACAGCTCGGGAACCGAAAACAAGGCAATCCAATTCTCAAGAATTTCTCTTCTCTATTTCTGACTCTTATCCTTTTTTCTCTTCGAGTTTTATGTGGGTATGATTTCAGCTGTCAAAAGAGTAACAGAAGAGAGTAACGGTTTAAAGAACGAGGATTTAAGCTATCCAAAGAGTAACAAGAGCAGAGGACATAAAGATATTACTGTTGAAGATGGTTAAATACTGAAATCCCTTCTCTTTTATACATAGTACGATTTGAACTTTTCTTAATTTAAGGATTAAAAAACGATGTCTTTAAATTTCTCCCTTCTGGATTAAATGACTCTAAATTTATTTAATTTTTTTTATTTCAATATCCAATTAAATGATATCAAAATTAAAATACGATAAATTCAAGAAAAACTAAAATTATTAAAATTGTATTACTAAAAATAACTCCTTAAAACTACATTTGATTGCTTGAAAAATTAATTTTTTTAATATATTTTTGTAAAAAAGAGTTCAAAATCTTAAGATATTATTAGAAAACAGTCAGGAGAAAAAGAGATTCGTATGACGCGCACTTAGATTTCACGTAATGCCAAAAATATCCTTGATTATAACCTAAATGACAGTGAAGTTGTGAATCTAGTTGCTACGTATCCTAACGCGGCGCCACCGACAAGGCGCCATTGATTGATGAGGTGAGGTGCCAGGCTGCCAGCTTCAGCTAGTGAGTTGGAGGGCAATAATGTCATTCTATGCACGGTGGTTTTCGGACACTGGGGCAGGTGTCATCATGTGTCACTAGTCACATGACATGAGATGTTCAACGCTGCAGTAGCATACGGAGGAGAATCCAATAAAAAGCCAAGCAAGACGTCCTAATTATGAGTTTAAAATAAATAAATAAATAATTTATGCATGCTATTGCTGTTTGATTATATATATTATATATATAAAATTTGATAAAATATATATTTTAATTCTATTATTTTTAAAAATAATAATACAAATTCTATTAGTTAGTTTAATTCATTAATTTATATAAAAATAAAAATAATTTAATGTATATAAGTTTTGAAATAAATATTATTAAATAATACTAAAATAATTATAATAAAATTAAAAATATTAACATTAACAAAAAGAATTTGAGTAAATATATAATTTTTTAAAAATAATAAAATTATGTATGTATTTAACCAAATTTAAAAAAATATATATATTCTTTACATTAGTTTATTAATTTAATAAAAGCCAAATTTGTTGTAAAAACTTTAATGTATGTAGAAATATATGTTCAAGCATCACTTTCTTTGTATACTTGTGTTCTATTATAATTTCATTTTTATTTTTATTTTTGCCTTTATGAAAATATATATAAATTAATTCTATTCTTAATTTGTGTATGAGTAATTTATTAATTTATAAATATAAATATAAATTTTCTCAATTTTAATATGGGAAAGACTTAAACTCAAATATATCTTATATGTTGAATCAACATACCATAAAATGATAAATCTAATTAATTTTTAAAAGAATTATTGAATATTTTTTTAAATACATGAAGTAATTTTATTATGACATTTTAAAAGAAACTATATTTTTTAGAATTTTGATAACAAGTGCCTTTAAGATATTAGTTAATTTTTTATATTTATTATTTATAATTAATAAATAAATTTATAAATTTAAATTTGTTAAAATTATAACTTATCATCAAATATAAAATTTTTAATAAATATCTTTAAAATGCCCATTAATAAAATCATTTTTCTTTACACATTTAAACATTACACTATCAAATTACATGATATGAAATTTTAAGAGTAAAATTATTGTCTAATAATTAAAATATATTTTTATAAATTTAAATTTAAATAACTTGGTACAAAATCTCCGAAAATTCCAACCCATTAACAACTTCAGACGGTCAAGAAAGAAAAATAATTTTCGAGGTTTGTCGCTTTAAAAAATAAAAAAAAAAAATCAAAATAACACCGCTTTTGGCGTTGGGTCATAAAGACAAAGTCGTTGAAGTGTTGGCGTACAACTTAATGATGATGGTTAAAGACGTAATTGTCAGCTTTCGCGTCTATTAATCTTCCCTTGGGGCATTAATTATCAAATTTGTCTGTCTGCTGAATTAAAGGGTGATTTGGAATTGTATTGGAAATGTGAAAATATTGGAAAGAGAAGATGGATAGTACGAAGAAAATAATAATAGAATTTAATTTAAAACTTAATTACTATTTATTATCTTGTTATTTCATTTACAATAATAATTATGCTACATTAATTATAACATATTGTAATACTATTTATTTGCCATAAAAATAAAAATTGAATTTTGGACTACAATATAATATATTAGAATTTATCATTAATTATTATATTAAATATAAAAAATTATTATAATTAATAAATATAAAAATTTTAATAAATCGCATAATAGCCGTTTCTTTTAGTAGAGCCCCAATCGGTGGGTTATGTCACATGTGTGATCTCAAGTCTGAATCCAACCACATGAAGCTATCACTCACCGTCAACATGTTGCCAGTTGCCACGCAACTTTCCGATTAGAGGCATCGTGTCTTGTGCACAACGAGAATGGCTTTGAATGTGGATGCAGATATGAAAATGACATAAAATTTATTGATTGATGTATTAAAGTGGTTGAAAATAAAGTGTTGAAGTTTGGACTTTGGGATTAAAAAGCCATTGCCCAGTGAAGAAGACAGCAACAAGTAGACAATTAAATAAAAACGAAAGTCGTAAATGGAATGTGTCGTAGAGCTTCTTCATAAGCTCTCTATCATACAACTTTTGAAATTTGAATCATAGACGAATGCATATATATATATTTTAATGTCAAATGGATCCTATTTTTTGAAATTTTTTACCAAAAACAGTCCATGCATTGCGCACTAAGTGGAAGTTGCTTCGTTAAGTATGGATCTTCCATACGGAAATTTCTTAAATCAATGGTTACGGTCGACACTAAACCCCAAAGGCAAGTTTAGCAACAAGAAAAACAATGAGTTTGTTGTACTCTTACCAAATGGATGGAAAAGCAAACGAAACCCATCATTGGAAGTTACCAAACTCATTCACCTATCACCTACCGTTACCATACGCAACAACTATTTTTAATATTTTCATAGAAACCACTTCCCAACAAAGAAAAGGATAGTAATAATAATATCACAAACCACAGTACTAGTTAAATATTTTCTCTTCAAATACACGATTCAACCTCTTCAGCCAATGCCAATGCCAATGCATGTGCATGACAGACAACATAATATATTGTGTATATTCTTTTATAATATATTTAATTTATTGGGATTGGATTTGTATTCTTATTTTTCAAAAACATTACCCAACAATCGTAAAAGCAATTCCCATATAAACGTCGTAGAATGAATATCTGGGAAAGGGAATTTCATATATTCGTAATTTAATCAATGAATAACCTCACCTCATGTGAAGCATTACCTAGGATAAATATCAACATCAAATTTCATCATAGGTACGAGTAATCTACCAACGTACAAAGACAAATATTAAACACAAAATAGCCATACAGTTATAACAAAATGCAAAATTCTATATAGGAAAAAAAATGAAAATACCAAAACCTTATAATGTTTAATTAATTCTTTACACAATGTTCACCAAGAAAGATATTAAAATTCTTGAACAAATAAGATGAATCAACCGCCTCTAAAATATATAAAGAATTGAGCAAGTAACATAAAATTCTAAAGAGATTATATGGAGACAATCCATAGAACCCAAGAGCCAAAAGAAACAGAAAAGGAAAGAAAATGAAAATGAAAATTACGAAGAAGATTACAGGAAGCAAGGAGAGCAATAATTCCATGGATTATCCCAGCCTTTTGGTCCCTCTCTTTTAACGAAAGTCAATAATTGAATGGATAGCTTCCTGGACTCTGTTAGAAAGCGAGTGATTCCCATGTTCAATTTCAACATTCTCTGCACCCCCCATAGCTCTACACAATCTGCATATGATCCATTTGTTTTAAGTCACAAATACTGAATACTCCCACACACCCTAAAACACTAGGGGATGAGACATACGTGCAAATTGAATTGAACAAAAACACATTTAGCTTCTGACCTTTCAACCAATGCCTTTTTGTCAACATACTCCGTCATGTATTTGTCACCCATGGAATAGATAACCTGCAGGAAACCAGAAACAAAGGCTCCAAAAGCTGTAGACAATTATCATGCACCATGTTCATAGTTTAGAGCAATGAAACATTGCTCCTCACCAGAAATAATACCAATACAACTCCCACTCCTTCACTATTTCAGCCTTCACAAATATTAATCCATCGTAACACAAAGGATACTGTTATAACTTAGAGTTTCATTATCTCAACTGTATAAATCGGACAGAAGCGACAAAGGGCTTCTTCAGTAGGAAACTAGCCCGAGATGCAACGTGATAACAGTCAAACACACATGGAAAATAAGAAGTCAGAAAATGTGCTCACTTGGCAAGGCATATTAGCCATGTGACCCAGTCTCTGTCTTAGCTGTCATCACTAAGGTCTGAACTGAACATGTCATCATCCCCCATATATGCACAAAGAGAGTGATACCTGAAAAGTACTTGGTGTTTTAGCAATAAAGCACCAGCATAAGGCCATAGAGTAATAAAAGATGTTTTACGTAATGTAGCATTCCATTAACTCTGTTATGGTGCAAATTCTGATATACATGGTTTCACATTGATACCAACTATCATTTTTGAAAGCATAAATGCATGTGCTTGAAAAAATGATACTGAAGTGCGTTGACTATTTTAGAAGTATAAACACAGAGATGAAGTGGTGGGAGGTTTTAAAAGGCATAAATCCATAACAGTAATTATAAAATATAAAATATAAGTTAAAATGGAAATATAATGTAAAACAACTACTTTCATTATTCAATGACAGCAATGCAAGTTCAGAAGTTCAAAATACCAAAAGGGGAGAGAGAGAGAGAGAGAGAGAGAGATTGTATTTCAATGATGGCAAGACTAAAATATACCAACCTCTGGGCAGTTATTGGAGAAGAAGGATCTGCTTCCTTAGGCATTAACTCCAACTCCCGGCCTTCCTTAATCATGCTTGAAGCCAGATCAAGCATAGCAGCCACTTCAGGAAGAGTAGCTCTGTATTCTGTATCACTAACTGGAGCCTGAATATTCCAATTTATATTATGACCGAGCAGCATGTGAATGCTCAAGGTTTAATTAATACCGAAACATGAAAAAAAAAAAAAAAAAAAGCTCCACAAAGGAACCATTCATCAATCATCATTGAAAGATGAAAGGCTTCACAAGTCCCAAAAATACTGTTTTGCCCCCTCCAATTACATTGTTCATATGGTTTGGTACTACAGAAAACATGACAGTTTACTACACATGAGGTAATCTAATCCATTTACAACTTGAAACTCAAATGGGTCACAAGAAATCTGGAATGACTCGTACATTGTAGAAACATAAATAAGCATAAAGAGCAACACCTTAGAACTTATATCCAGTGACACGGAACATATAATTCAAAATGGATGTTTAGTACCTGCAAAATGGCAGCACGGACAGCTCGCGAGCATGCTGCATTTGTGCGCATATAATGCAAAATATCCTAGATAAATAAGCAAACACAAGAATGATAATTTTAATTTGTTAGAAATGCCATGGATGAGTGCTCAAACCACTTCACATTCAATACAAGTTTCAAAATGTAGTAACCAATCACCTGACAGCCTGTACTATGACCAAGTAGCACCACTCCTTCAGAATCTTCTTTGTTGATCCAGATAGCTAATCAATTGATCAATCTCCATGGCATCCTTATAGATAAATGGTGCCAGATATAATAAGTCCAAGCAGCAAAATTCTATATCATGATAAATGCAGGAAATAATATGGCAAGTTAGCATCTATAGACAAACTGTGTATGCAACATGACATTTTGTACACCAAATCTTCACCACTAAATCATTAGTTGCCTGCAAGTGAATTGGCTCTCCTATGGTTATTTACATGGTTAGAAGGAATGGCATGTAATAAGTACGTAATTTGGTTACAGAAGTTTACTTAATAGCTTGAGTCTCCTATATTTTCATACTTGTTTATTGTTTAGGTTTGGGACCTAATGGATTAATATCAGATGGAAACCAAAGTTGGTTTACATAAATTGCATATGTTTACCCAACCGATAGCAAGTCTAATGCATGTCATACCAAATAGAACTATCTTAAAACACCCATACAGCAAAACATTTAGAATCATCAGGCATGATAACAATTGACAGGAAAACATATATTACTTGTTGCAAACTAGAGGTGCCATATCCACTACACAAAGATGACATAAGAAACTGAACAAGTGACCATCTCTCTTTTTTTCATGTATTTAGCCTAGAGTTTTTGCATGAAAAACTTATAAATTATGCATGATTTAGGCTATAGAACCTTCACAAGTATCTGCAAATCAGGACATGAAAGCAGTGTTATGTTGGGAAAATGGGTTTCCAATATGAATTATGTCTTCAGCTAATAATTATAAGGTAATGAATCCTAATTATTTACTCGCTCTATCATAAGGAGGTTGTCTCACTTCCCAAATTTCCAATTTCCCTGTTTGTGTGGGATAGATTAAAGTAGCAAGAATGACTACATAGTTATTTTATCCTCTTAAACGTTCTTTCGAGAAGAAAACATCTATGAGATGAAGGGAACAAACAGTACGCCAAATAGCTGAATTCTCTTTAAAAGAAACAATTAAAAGCACTTTAGGCAATGTTGTTAAAGTATCAGAAAAGACAATATGAAACATACTCAGTAGCAATAAAACCATCAGTCAATCCACCAATTAAAATAACTTCTTGTTTATAGTTACCTGTTTTAAATGCAACCTGGAAGATAAAAAAAGCACAAGAAACATCATGTCGGAAAATAAACTTAACACCAAATATAACAAAAGAGCATAAATAAGTTCAACACATTACATAGCCCAAGTATTTGTGTCAACACGACAGATTAAAAGCTAATAACTATCATAAAGTAGAATGTCAAAACCATCTCTTCCCTAGTGTGACCAAAGAATTCACCACATGAACCATCTCATAATTCCATACAATTCTTAAGTTGTTCAAAATACACTAAGGTGATGTGTGTAAATGATGCAAATGAACAGTTTTCATCATAAGAAAATAATTTTTTTAATCATCCAAGCTCCAACATTCACTGTGTAATTAACACTGGGAAGGCTCTTACCTGTGAATGGCCAAGAAATTCAATTTCTCAACCTCAATTTGATTGAATCATACATGAAATCTAATGTTAAGAATATAATTCATGTTGATAAGTACCATAATTTCTTAAACATCAGCTCATGTACCATAAGTTTTTCAATCATCCAACTCCAACATTCACTGTGCAATTAACATTGGGGAGGCTCTTACCTGTGGATGGCCAAGAAATTCAATTTCCAAACCTAAATTTGTTGGTCACATCTTGTACAACATTCAACCATTTTTTTGGATGCTGAAAATGTGGCAGTTTCTCTGTGGGGCTCGTGAGATCACAAATTTCGGATACAGATATATAACTCTCAGTTGGAATATGCGCAGGTGCAGCGATGATATGCCTAACCAAACAAAACCAATAGGTCCATCAAACGGTCTGTTTACCCAGCAAAAAAGCCTTCGTCATTTGAGCTTTAATGGCCCACCCAATACTCTGATGGACCTACATACCATAAAATGATGAAATTTTCACCATATATTTTTAATTAAACCCTACTAATTTTATTAATGTTCATACAAATTTAAAAGTTATAATATTTTATAAATTAATTTATATAAAATTAAAAATAATTTTATCATAAATTAAAATATTTTTAATAATTTTTCATAAATTATTTTTTATTATATAATTTTTAATCAAAGTTAACTTTTGATAATTTATATTAAATATTTTAAAATTTTTTTATAGTATTTAAATATCTAGCAATAATTTTTTTATAATAAATTATAAAATAATCCAAAATTTTCTTTTATTTCTCAAATTTTTTATTTTATATTTTTACCACTCACTTCACGAGATATTATGAACTAAAAATATATTTTAAATTAAAAATATTTAAGATGTTTAAAAATATTTATGTAATATAATATTTATTTTTTTAAATACTTAGTAAAGAATACAAGTTTAATCATTAAACAATTTAATAGGTAGAGTAATTACAAAAAATAAAAAAATACTAGACTATATGTAAGAAAAAAATAATATTTACGTTACTTTTATATTTTTCAAGAAAAATTTTATTAATAAATATTTTAATATGATAAAATATTTAAGAATTATTGACCTTAAATACTCATTGTTAAATTAATTTTGTTTAAAAAATGAAATAAAAATATATAAATATTCTAATTTATGGTAGAGTTATTTTTTATTATATAAATTAATTTTACAAAATATTATAATTTTAAAATTTTGGGCATTAGTGAAATTAGTGGAATTTGATTAAAAAAAGTTGGTGAAAATATCAACTCCTTGTACTATATTAGAGCATGGGCCCAAAACAGTGTTACCATTATTTGTATACCATTTGAATGGTTAAGAATTTCTCAACACACCCACTTTTGCTCAACAAAAAAATACTTAAATAATAAACCGAAATCTTTTAATTATAATTGGAATGTCTTTGGTAATAAGAACAATTCCCACAAAAAAAAGCTATCAAAGTAGGCCGAAAAACATGATTCTGGGCTCTATATAGCCAACAAACAAAAGCCCAAAACGATGAACGACTTGTCAAATCCAAAACCACTGAAATATTCATATTCTGTGTGATGTTTAAATTTCTTTGGATGTCTTTTTCTTCTGGAACCGCCCAAAGCAAAACCTATTCGTACAAAAGAGTACTATAACACAGCAAAGGTTGAAGGTTCCTCCAATCCTGTTTTCACATGTGCATTCATTGCCAATTAGCCGCTTCCAACAAATCAATCAGTGAAATATATATTGACTTTTGCCTTGTCTTTTGGTACCTTACCTTATCTCGCAATAAAATTCTTGAGGAATAAGCAGCATGCAAACATTATTCGAAGAATATTTATGAATGAACCATATCTTTATATATTAATTTCAATAGGTGATGGGTGACCATATTTATAGTTTATAAATGGCAAAAAATAAGAGAAAAAGGTGTTGCTATTTACATCAATCTGGTTTACAAAAGTCCTAAAGTCTGCAAGAAGAATATAGACAAAGTGGGGGAAGATGTGACTAAATGGAGGACCCCTTTGATTTTTTTTGAAAAATTTTCAGGTTAAAAAGCTACCAAGTGTTCCATCTTCAACTCATTCGATTATTAATAATTAGTTTCTGCTTTCTAGCTGGCTATGATCAAACAGAATATATACAGAGAGAGACAGAGCTCTTCTGTGTTCTTTATTTCAATTATTAAAGATGGCTACAATTGGTAAGCTTGTCAAATCAGAACCATCGAATCTTTTTTTTTTTTTTTTAAAATTTTAGGATAGAATGATAAATATCCCCGTTAAAATGACATTTATTTCTCAATAAAAAAAATTTATAATAATTTTTATTATTTTTTAAAATATAACTTATTATCTATAAGTGATATGATAATTTTTCAAATTATTATTTTTTTTATAATTTCAAAACTTTATTTTATAACAATTTATCCTAAAAAATTATATATTCATTTTTAAAAATTAAATTTAAATACTTTTATATTAAATTATATTAATTTTAAAGAATTTTTTATATATATTTAAAGATCGTGCACAATAAATTTACAAAACATATAAAATATGTGTTTTTTAAAATTCTGTGTAAATTTAGAAATAAATGTAAAATTCATATAATTTACATAACTAAGTGGATACAACTTATAATTGTGAGTTGAGTTTAAAAATATACTTAAGTTTTCAAATTTTCATGCAATCAGTATCATCCGAAAATCTTCAACTGAAATTAGATGTATCTGAAATTGAACTATAAGAAAATAAGTATATTATTGTATATTTAATGAATGAATATATAAATTATTAAAATATCATCATCAACCATTTTATACGGATATAATTCTAAAATATAATAAAATTATAGTATAAGCAAATCATATTTGGTCATCTGACCCTAATTCATATTTGATTTTAATACAATTATTATGTAACATGTTCATTTATCGAAATGGCCTCCATTTGAGCTACTACATTATAGTAATAGTTAACTATATCCTTCTATCTTTGTAGGTTATATAATCTCAAACACATTAACATATGTATTTATATGAAATCTATATAAACTATAATCATTATAACATCAATAATTACTAGTAGAATTATCATCATTCTATAATCATACTATAAATGATATACGATCATAATCATAAATAATATTATTTATCTAAGAAAACACTGAGTCTCCAAGACCTTATAATCATATTAATAGTTATACCAATATATTAATCAACTTTAATTTATCATATCCATAAACATAAATCTTATAACACACATATAAATAAACATATTCAAACTAACCTAATATCAATTTCTTCGGGCCTATTAGATCCCATCCATCACTACTTCAAACTGTATGATTAATTCTTACCCATTAATAAATATTCTTAATCATTGGTGTACGTGGCTCTCAATATTAATAGTCCCCAAGACTGTTTATATTTAATAGGTATACAAAAAAAAAAAAAAAAATTAGCACATAAAGCTAGTACAATTATTAACTCACAAAGCTATATAACATACATTATTATATACATTCAATTAGTAATACACATGCTAATTCATCATTTCATTGTATCCAATAATACCTATAACATATATATATATATATATAACTCATTTCATTTACCAATTATCAATAACTATATTAAAACATATAGGGTATTTTATTCATCAGCGTACAAAGCCAAAATCATGATCATAATTATTCCAACCCACATTTGTGGCACACACGACTTTCTCAATTCATCTATAAATTAATATATCAATCAATTCTTTTTTATCCAAGTACCTCAATCTTGGGAATCTCATAAAAATCATTTCACAACTATCACAATACCTATATCTTTATAGATGTATTTGTTTGGCTCATAAGACCAGCATAATCAACATTCTCAATACAATACTCCTTGTTCATTCAATTAATAATTAATAAGAAATCTTTTCTAATATCATAGTATAAACTATACAATATACAATATAAAAGACACATTACAATATCCTTTCGATAACATTATTTTCTATCCATTGTATAATATGACATAAAACAAATTCTATGACTCTCCGATCATGATAGTATCTGGAATAAAATAATCAACTGGCTTATAGAATATTGTCAAAACATAATAACATCTAGTCGACCAATCATCATATCCCATAAAATCATCATAAAATCAGTTAGATATCAACGAAAGTAAAGCACATCAATACATATAACATAATAAATTAGAATATCAGTTGTTCTTTGGTATGTTGATTTCTTTCCATGGGATAATTCTTACCTTATAGAGCTGAAAATATCAACTGCTCTCTAATTTATTGGATTTCTTTTCATGAAAAAATCCTTACCTCATAGAGTTAAAAATATCAATTACTCTTTAATTTATTGAAATTTTCTCTATAGAATAATTTTCATTTCATAGAGCTTCATCTCAAATAGCAGCCTATATAGCCCAAATCAACCACAATGGATCAAAAAATTCAGAAACCAATAAATCATGGCACATAAGACTAAATCTATCAAAACTGATACTCAATGTTATATCAATAATAAAATAAAAACATTGACTTTCTGATCATACTCACATTTTCAAAGTCATAACACATATACATTTATATACATCTAATTATCAAAATCAATGTCAAACAAGATAAATATGATCAATAAAGTCAATTTAAGTTGGCCTTCGGTCTCAATTATATAAACTTATAGAACATGCTACAAAATATAATAAAATTATCATAAATATCTATCACAAACAAGCGAGATCTCCTTCTGATCTCAATCTCACCCACATATCCATCACCTCTTGAGATATCTCAAATTATACAAAATAATTCTACCATCTTATTGTATAAATATATAAGTCTTTATAATAATTTAAGAAAAGTAATACAAAACATAATAATTCTCACTTACAATACGAGATGGGGAATCGCTCACCTGACAGCCTTCTCGTGACGGAGATTCTCGAATAAGTGGCCTATGCTTTATATATGAACATGCATACATAAGGTTTAGCAACCCTTTTCTCAAAATAAATATATGTTATGCATAAGAAACACAAGTAAATGCCCTATTTGGTATCTCAATTTACTATTCATCATATTATGCCCCAAATTAATCCAATTCCTTATAACTTATATTCATTACTTGCATTCTAATTCAAATATGTTGACTTCTATTCCAATTCATTGAAATCATACGAAATCATCAAATGCATGTAAATCTTAATGCATAGTATTTGAAATTATTGTTCATTATGGTCAAATTTTTTATTTCATAATTTTGGTATTTCAATTATACATATATATATTCTACATCCTAATTAACTTAAATATAATTCAAATTGATTCAATTGGAGCCTAATTTAAAAGTAGATGAACAGTAATAATAATAATCAAACTCATTAATTTTTACAATAAATGCTTAAATCTAGTTATAAAACTTGCCGAAGGATTAAAATTAATCATAGGAAGCTTTAATATTTATTAATCATTAAATTGTTTTGGCATAAATAATAAACTCTAATGCTCTCTTATATATTCTCTTTGGGTCCAAATCTTCGCCAAAACAACGAAACAAAATATATAGGATATAGAGGATGATGAGCACGAGTGAGCCAGTGTAAGAATCAATAGTTTAATCAGTTGAAGTTTGCAAAAATTAAAGGAGATAGTAAGAGACCAAAAATGGAAGCAGAGAGCAAAAGTATGGGGAAGGAAAACGGGAAGAAAGAAAAAAAGATTCCCCCCTACGCACCTAAATATATAGCACCCAAAAAAAGTTACCAAAATATCCCTGAAAAATAGAAAAATACAAAAATTTTAGGGAATAAAATTGATTTTTTACCAGAATTTTTGATTGATTCGGTTGAACAAATTGCTTAATTTGTTTGATTGAACTTATTTTATTTGAACAAAATTTTCCTTTGTTTAGTTGAATTCTTCCATGACTTTCTAAAAATTTTTTACCATTCTTTCATGCCAACGAATCGATTCTTTCATTCAGCTGAAGTTATTTGTTTGAACAAATAAACAGATTCATTTAACCGAATTCTTTTGCCTTCACTTTGTTCAATTAAATTCTCCTATTCATTTTGTCGAACCATTTTGTTTGAAAGAATTCCTTAATTTATTCGACCAAATATCTCCCTTAATACAAATTTCTAAGGTTAGCTTTTCGAATTCATTTTCACTCATCCGACATCCATTTCTGATCAAATTCTCTTTAAGTTATTTCAAATTTATCGTCACTGATTCTTTTACTGGATAATAATATTTGAACGCTTATTTTATCAAAATAATAAAAACGTTTCTAAAAAATAAAATAATCAAAATATTTTTATATTAAAATATGGGATTTATATAACCTAATAATTTTTGAATGACAAAAACTATTATTTTAGTAATGATTTTTCTCAACTTGAAAGAAATATTTTAACCAACATTGATTAATGCACAACTAGTTCTTGGGTAAGTTTTAAATCTATCCTACCACCCCTCAACTCATCATCTATAAATGATCCAAATTATTAAAATCACATCATACTGATGATGTCAGTTGCTAGCATAGCAGGATATGTGAACTTAGAAAATACCATTTGATTTTGATAGTAAATTTACAATCAGAATTCATCGGGACGTTTAATCAGACAAATACTACAATATTGTCTCGATATCTATCCCAAAATTGTGAGAAAATTAGGGTGAACTTTGGTTCATACTCTAATGGCAATAGGCCATCAATTTGGTTTGTAATGCTAAGGTCATTTTCTTCTTAAATTTGAAGTGCACAAAAAGGTTAAAATTACAGTCATATCATGTCTTTTCATGTACTGTTTCTTAGGGCATGCTCAAACTAGTCCAAGTATTAGCAATAATATTGACATATATAGTTAGCTGCTTATCTTAAACTACAAGAGATTGTTTTGATGCCTTTTCCTTGATGGATTTCTTTGTGCTCTTCTTAAGCAATTTTTAATTCTTGATGTAGTTGTTTTTGATCAAATTTTGCATTATTTGTATTTTATGAAAATCTTATTGAAATGGAGATGAGGGAGAGGCTTGTAAACACCTACATTATCAATTTAGCATTAATTAATCAATGCTAATTATGTTTGATGTGATAGGTAGTGAAACAAAGGTCAGTTGATTGGTACCAAAATGATCGATTGGGTGCATGCAGGTTTTAACATAGAGATCAACATCACATCATATCATGTTTTCACTTCTCTGTAATTTACTATTAACTGTCACCTACGCTTGATGATACATTATTTATCACTGTACTGATGATCATCATTAAATACATTCCAAAATATATAAAAGAAATCCACAACTATTGTGTTAATGAGCAGTCAATAACATATGCTCCGGATGACTCAAGACTAAGACTTCATAGCGACCAAGAGTTGACAACCTTACCTCAGACTCTTTGAAGATTAATTATATTTAAACACACACACACACACACACACACACACACACACACACACACACACACACACACACACATATATATATATATATATA
>JAVXUL010000010.1:5195000-5208285 GCA_035590515.1 Trichilia minutiflora | reverse complement strand
AGCCCTGCATATAACACACAGAAAATCTTATTAAAATAAGTAAAACATTTCAGCCTTAAGTCACATCAGATTTAAGAATCAAAAACAAAAATATTAAAATTTAAGTAAAGAGTAAATCATTAAACATGAAAGAATTGCAATTAACTTACAACACGAGTGGACCCCAAGGTCCAAGATCTTGTTCAACCCATATTAGAAAGTCCTTCAACATCTGCAAGAAGCAGTACTTTCATCAATAAAAATGTGCCAAGCCAGCTCAAATACATTTACAGGAAGAACACTTGAGGCATCTAAATATTTTCAGGTAAGAAATGCCACTAGGAACCTTTCATTACGGCCAACAAATCTCTAGAACTAATTCCATAACCCAAGAGAAACGCTACTTCATTGTTACCAATCACCATTTGAGTGGAAAAATGATAAAGTTAAGGAGGATTAAACTACAGTAAACGTAAGCAATATCCATGTTCTATTATAGAAATATAAACAAATACCAATGCAATTGAACACTGAGAATAAAGCATTAGAAATTGAATAGGGGCTAATTCGAGCAATTACTCGTAATGCTCCATTGGCAGTTATATATGTAAATTAAAGGCAGAATCATAAAGGCTGATCTCTCACTCAACACTCAAATAATAAGCGACCCATTAATCAAATTGAAACAAAAAAGCAACTAAACATCCGTAAAAATGGATAAAATTAAAACCCAAGAAGGAAATCATCAAAATTAAACAAAAGCACCAAAATCACATCCAAGAAAACAAACAAAACGAAGAAGATCGAGAAATAGGACCTTTTCGACGGGGAGAGTGAAACATGCGGTGACAACAGCGGCAAAGAGGAGAATCAAAAGAGTGATCCTCAGAGCAGAACCCCATGTGAACGCCATGAACAATCTATATCGCCAAGGCCTACAATCTTCGTCGTCGTGATCAAACTCGGAGGTTGCTTGCTTCAACGACAAGCGAGCTCTCAGACCCCCCAAGTTTGCCAGAATTTAACACGCTTTTACCCCTGTTAACCCAACAGAAAGAAGTAGAAAACACAGCTCCAACACCAACATAAACATAAATGTACCACCTGGGTTTCTCCATCAATGAACAAGTGTTTGCGATTGATTAACTGCACTGCAGAGAACTTTGGCTAGGTATGGGCTTCCTGGGCTGTCTTGGTCTTGGTCCTGGTCCGTTGTAATTTCGTGTAATTTTGCGTGTGAAATAGCCCTCAATTTCTCCGTTGAATTTACGTTTGCATCCTTAGAGATCTATACTATTATATTTAGACATCTGAGACTTTAATCAATAGTCAACTTAATTAATCAATCATAGTCTCATTAACTAAAAATCATATTCGGATTTCGGAGTGATAGTATTAGTAGGGTGTCTTTAGAATTCTATTTCGGCGGAGGTCTTTCTTCTCAAACATTAATTATCTGTTTATTGATATTTAATTGGTGATGTTTTATTTTATAAATTTATTATTACTAATATCATTTATTAAAAGAAAAAAAATGGGAGCAGTTGCCCAAATCTAGGTTGATTTAAAAAAAAATTGAACTACTTGGGGGTCTAGTTTGGCCAATCAATTTCAAGTCCTACTTCGCTTGCCATGCGGTTCAAGGCATTTAATCTGGGATCAATTTGAAAGAGCCCAGACTCATCCATTTGTTGGAGGTTTGTCTTATTTAGGCCCACGTTATGAGTTCCTAGAATCTCTGGCCCAACTATTGGTTACAACCTGTCAGGGAATGAATGTGACAGCTTTCCTTGAATACTTTCAGTTAATTCATTGCCCATAAATGATTGCCGATAATTCCAAATCTCCACGAAGAACAAGTATTTCTCTCGTACGTTTCGTGGCTTCCAATAAACGAACCATAAGAACCAATCATTTCATTCATCCGTTAACACAGCTATCTAATAAATAATACGATGTTGTCCATCTCAATGTGTGATTTTAAGGGCCACGATTGGCTTTAAGCAACAGGAATTCTGGGATTAGGGGGCCGGGGAGGTGTTGCCTTGCCTTACTACTTTTGGTGGGGCAAGAGCAATCAAATTTATGAAGATTTTTAATAATTCACTTGTAACATCTGTCATTCTAATGCTTGTTACAGAGTAGCAGAGACTCCAAAAAGGAAGAGAGTTAAAAAGAAATGCTACTTTAGACAAATGCTGGCTTTGAATGCCAACAATTAGACTCCTTATATTTTAACACAAAGTGAAAAGACAAAGGAAAAGAGAAAAGCCTATAAATTTATGCTTTCTTCTTGCTATTGCTAGCAAGTAGCAAGAGGTCATTGCCTCTTTTGGGAATGAATTTGTTAAGCAGCTCCATGAATTTGCAGTTCCGAGAGCATGTTAGAAACAAATATAGAGTTCCCCGTAATCTAATGAATACACCACTCAGGGGTGGAAATCATTACAGTGCTGACATCAAGAAGACAGCAAAAATGCGTTATCAAGATTGATAGATCTCATTACATAATAAAAACAACCGATAATATCGTATGATATGGCAAAATTTCATACTGGTGAATATAAACAAATTGCGGCTTTTTGAATCTTATGTTCATGGGGGATTTGATAATTAAAATACATATGCTAACACTTATTAGAACTCTGGTCATAATTTTCGTACTGACATGTTGCAGAGAAATAATCGGGATGCATCAGAAACTGCTAAGAAATGTTGGGTAACAAACGGCTCCTGCAACAAGTAGTGACATATGCTTCCTATGAAATCATCATGGTGCATGAACCATTTAGGATTTCATACAATGAACAGCTGAACCGAAGCACATGATCACCTGATTTTGTCACAAACAATTTATAATGATCAGAAAATCAGCTAGTTAAATGCAGCACATTTTTCAGCCTTTCCCAGAAATATGCAATGGCTATATTAACTTATATAATCAAATATTCACTTACATTGTTGTCCTTCAAGAACCTTTCATAACCTATAGTCGTAAGAACTTGATCTACCGAAATCATACGTGGTAACAAAGTTACAAACAAATAAAGAATGCCAATCCTAATTTATCAATGAATGGGAACTAACTGCCTCATAGCTTTTTCTCCAGCACACTAACCAAGTGTTTCTCTCCAATCTGCATGCATTCCAGTCACGCCTGCTCAAGCAATGGTTAGAATTTCCACAACTCTATGGTGAGTCATAAATACCACAATCCAGGTAATGATACTGGAAGAAACCTCCAAAATACTGGTGCCCAATTTGACTTCCTACAATTCACTTGCTACTATTTTGCACAGAGAGCATTGAGCAGTACATGAACTAGCATGAGGTCAACAAAATACTGGTGCCCAATTTCACCATCCCTCCACTTTGTCTTCAATGGAGCTCTGCCATAATGCACACCATCATTGCAACGGTTATCAAAATGCCATGGGAAAGTCATATCGAAGTTATCGATCACACCAGATACCAACCCAGCTTGCCGCAACTTGTCTAAGACGACCCCATTATAGGCCTCCATCTTACTAGGATTAAATGCCAGTGATCGTGCATACCCACGAGTCGCCACCATGGTCCGGTAGAAAATGTGTGGCAACGTCAATTCCCTCTTTCTCACCGGCTCCATAACTTGTTTCCAAAATGAAGCTGCATAATCTGCCGATTTAGAGAACGCTCTTAGGTTAGAAAAGTGAACACCATCATGCAAGCCAGAGTTCATGATCATTGTGTCTGGAACTGTTTTCTGTGAGAAGTACTTCATCAACAAATTCCTGAACCCTTCATCTTTCAAAGAATCCAACCCTTGGTAATTCTGTGTTTCATTCCAGTGACCATTGAAAATGCTTGTGATTCTAACTGATAGAGAAGGATCTTTGGGGTTTGAAAAATTCGTATCAAATCTCCTGGGAACTGATTTTATATTTGGCAAATCTAAGATAAAATTGAGCATGTTTCTTATTGTATCAACATGATTCGAATCGCCCCAGAAAAAAATCCACCTATTTTTCAAACAGTTCCAACCAGATGTAGCTGAAAACATCCTAAATGAACAATGACTAGAGTATACCCATCCATTACTCTCTATCATCCCCAATGAACCGTAACACCACGGCTTTTGGCATGGAAAATTCGGTTCTAGGCATCTATACCGACCATCGTTGCTAATCTGACAATCATCATTCTTGCCACGTCTTGTCCACCTCCCAGACCAAACATATCTAGTAAAATCAGATTTTTGACAAATTTGTAGCCCCGCCAATTGAACTTTACTTCTAAAGAACCTAATTGGTATACGACGTAATTCTTTACCATAGACAAACCTGGCAGGTGAAAACCTAAGACCCTCAAATGTCTATAGAGCAAAATCACAGTTAGATTATAATCACCCACAAAATCTGGATGAACCTGAAGCGAAAGCGAGTAAGTACCGTTGCCGAAATCTTTGACCACTGGCCGAGATTTCCATGACTCCCCTGAAAGATCAGTTTCAAAGTAATCCCCACCTAAACAGCGAGGTTTTCCGGATTCGTCCAATGCTTGGAAGAAAAATTCGTGGATTTCACCAGCAGACAACTCCACCAATTTCCCTCCATTGAAGCCGCAGAATGCAATCTCTACTGTGCGCGAATCTTTACACGGCTCACCTCCTGGAGCCAACCAGCGAGCCAGAAGATTTCCAGTAAAATCGGATTCCAATTCAACTGCAACCCAACTAAAACTCTGTAACACTTGGCTTTCACTTCGATTTGGTAAAAACCCACTTGGCTTAAACTCCGGCTCAGATAACTTGTCTGAATTTTTCAAAATAATATTTTTCGCGCTGGCTTGGTATTGTGGGTCAGATTCGAACTGGGCGAAGCGTTGAAAGAAAATTTTTTCCCATTAGTTTCGTTTTGGTTTCGATTTTGGCTTTGGATCGAATAATCAGGAACATTGCTGGTATTGACTGCAAGACTTTCCTGGATTTGTGCACGATCAACATTAGCATTGGCTTTTACAGCTAGATAATGATCTTGCTTGAACCTCCAAGCTTCAATAAAGTTCCTTACAGTGCAGCCATCGATGCTCCACACCATCACCATTCCGACAAATACCAGGGCTGTTAGTACACCAAATCGCCATTGATGCACGGCACCCGATGGAAACCATTACTTTGGTGATGATACCGCTTGAAAAACTAAAATAGAAAAACTATTTGTTTAGGTTTGAAAATTAATTAGGTTAGTAGGCTTTTTGATTTTGTATTCTTAACAAATAATCTAAAATGACACCCATTTCATTTTAAAACTCTTATCGAGCCATTATAAAGCCATCACCATTATTAGAACTTTGGCACACAACTTTCCACTGAGAGGCATCGTGTCTTGTTCACAAACTTAATAAACAAGAATGGCTTTTGATGCTGATGCATTGGGGATCAGAGAATGAAAATGACATACGGTGGACCTGATTCAATTAAAAAAAGAAAGAAAAAATCTAAGAAGGTAATAGAAAAATGGTTGTCATTATTACTTTGGAGTTTGGGATAAAACCAGTGGAGAAGAAGACTGCAACACTCATACATAATTAAAATTCAATAAAGATGTTGAATATTGGTACCTTGATAAGGTCTGGTCTATATTGGTAGACTTGTATATAACTAACTAATCCATCATTATTAATAATCCAAATACAGTTATACTAAACATACGTACCTAAAGTACATGCAAATTTTGATGTTCCATATTTTATCACAAGGAAGAGTAAATGAGTAATCCAACAACGCACAAAGACAAATATTGAACACAAAATAGCCATATGGTTTTAACAAAATGCAAAACTCTACATATAAAAAAAAATTAATACCAAAACTATAGGTTTAATTCTTTACACAATGTTCACCAACCAAGATATCAAAATCCTGGAGCAAATATGACGAATCAACTGCCTCTAAAATATATAAAGAATTGAACAAGCAGAATGAAATTCTAAAGAGATTATATGGTGAAAATAACCAAAGAGAGAAACAAAAACAAGAAAGGGAAAAAAAATGAAAATTATGGAGAAGATTAAAGGAAGTAAGAAGAACATTAGTTCCATGGATCATCCCAACCTGTTGGTCCCTCTCTATTAACAAAGTCAATAATTGACTGGACGGTTTCCTGGACTCTGTTAGAAAGTGAGTGATTACCATGTTCGATTTCAACTTTCTCTGCACCACCCATAGCTCTGCATAATCTGCATGATCCATTTGTTTAAGTCACAAACATCGACTACTCACACACACCCTGAAACCAGGTGGATGAGGCATACATGTGAAGTGAAGTGAACTGAAAAACGTTTAGGTTCTGACCTTTCAACCAATGCTTTCTTGTCAACATACTCTGGAACGTATTCATCACCCATGGAATAGATAACCTGCAGGAAACAAACATGAAAGACCCCCAAAAGTTTTAGACAATTATCATGCACCAAATTCATAGGAATTGCTTCTCAGTTGAAATAATCCAAATGCAATTCCTACCCCTTCATTATTTAAGCCTTCACAAATATTACTCCAGCGCAAAACAAAGGATACTGTTCTGACTTAAGAATTTGACTAACTGAACTGTATAAATTGGACAGAAGTGGCCATGGGCTCGTTCAGAAGGAAACGAGTCCGAGAAGAAAGGTGATAGGAGTCAACACCTATGGAAAATACGAAGTCAGAAAATGTTCTCACCTGGCAAGGCGTATTAGCCATGTGACCCAGTCGTTGTCTTAGCTGGTCATCGCTAAGATCTGAACTGAACATGTCATCATCACCCATATACGCACAAAGAGAGTGGTACCTGAAAAATACTTGGTGTTAGCAATAAAGCACCAACACAGAGCCATAAATAGAAGATGTTTTATGTAATGTAGCATTCCAGTTACTCAGTGATGGTGCAGAATTCTGATATATACGATTTCACATAAATAAAAACATCCGTTTTTAAAAGCATGAATACAATCTGCTTGAGAAAAATATATTTAAAATAGTTGAGGCACTTCATTGAAAATGAATTTAAAAGTATAAACACAGAGATGAAGTGATTGGAGATTTTAAAAGCCATAAATCCAAAACAGTAATTATAAAATATAAAACATAAAGTTCAAATAGAAATATGCCCATGAAACAACTACATTGATTATACAACAATGACAGCAATCCAAGTTCAGAAATTCACAATACCAAAAGGAGAGAGACAGAGAGAGAGAGATTGTATTTCAATAATGGCAAGACCAAAAACGCATATACCCACCTCTGGGCAGTTATTGGAGAAGAAGGGTCCGCTTCCTTAGGCATTAACTCCGACTCCCGACCTTCTTTAATCATGCTCGAAGCCAGATCAATCATAGCAGCTGTTTCCGGAAGAGTAGCTCTGTATTCTCTATCACTAACTGGAGCCTGAATATCTCAATTTATATTATGACCAAAGCAGAATGAGAATGCTGAAGGTGTAATTAATACCAAAACATTAGAAATGCTCCACAAGGGAACCATTCATCATTGAAAGGTGAAACTCTGTACAAGTTTGAAAAATATTGTTTTGCCCCCTCCAGACACATTGTTCTTTGTTCATATGGTTTGGTACTACACAAATCAAGATAGTTTAGCTACTACAGATATGGTAATCTAAACCAGTTACGATTTGAAACTCAAATGGGTCACAAAAAATCTGGATTGTCAATCAAAACAACTCATACACTGTAGAAACATAAATGAGCATAAGAAGCAACGACTTAGAGCTTATATCCAATGACACAGAACAAATAATCCAAAATGGATGTTTAGTACCTGCAAAATGGCAGCACGGACAGCTCGCGAACATGCAGCATTTGTGCGCATATAGTGCACAATATCCTAAATAAATAAGCAAACAGGAAGGATAATTTTACTTAGAAATGCCATGGATGAGTGCTCAAATCACTTCACATTCAATAAGTTTTAAAATGCAGTAACCAATCACCTGACAGCCTGTACTATGACCAAGTAACACCACGCCTTCAGATTCTTCTTTGTTGATCAGATAGCTAATCAACTGATCAATCTCCATGGCATCCTTATAGATAAATGGTGAAAGATATCTTAAATCTAAGCAGTAAAATTCTATACCATGACAAATGCAGGAAATAAGTTAGCATATATGCCACAACATGCACCGTGAGATATTGTATACCAAAGCTTCACCACTAAATCATTAGTTACCTGCTTGCCAATTGGCTCTTCCATGGATATTTTCAGGGTTAGACGGAATGGCATGTGATGAGTAAGCAATTTGGTGACAGAAGTTTAGTTAGTAGCACAAGTCTGCTCAATGTTTGTACTTCTTGTTTATTGTTTAGGGGTAATGGAAAGTGCGGAATAATGGATTAATTAATATCAGATGGAAAGAAAAGTTGGTTAACACAAATTGCATATGTTTACTCAACCAATAGCACGTCTAATGCATGTCATACGGATTAATATCAGATGGAAAGAACAGTTCGTTGACATAAGTTGCATATGATTACTCAACCAATAGCAAGTCTAAATCATTTCATACCAAATAGAATTATCTTAAACAACCATACAAACAAAAACATCAGGCATGATAACTATTGACAGGCAAACGTATATTACTTGTTGCAAATTGGAGGTGCCATATCCGCTATATGAAGATGACATAAGAAACTGAACAAGCGACCATCTCTCTTTGTCCAAAGCAACTGCAAGAGGTTCCAAGTATCTGCAAATTAAGATATGAAAGCCGCGTTAAGATAGAAAAAATGGGTTTCAAATATGAATTTAATAATTATCAGGAAATGAATCTTAATTATTTGCTCCCTCTATCACAAGTAGGTTGTCTCACATCTCAAATTTCCGATTTCCCTGTTTGCATGGGATAGATTAAAGTAGGAAGAATGAATACATCAGTTACTGTATCCTCTTAAATGTTCTTTTGAGAAGAAAACATCTATGAGATGAATGGAACAAACACTAAGCCAAGTAACCGCATGCTCTTTAAAAGAAACAATTAAAAGATCTCTAGTTAATGATGTTAAAGTATCAGAGATGACAATATGAAACATACTCAGTAGCAATAAAACCATCGGTCAATCCACCAATAAAAATAACTTGTTGTTTATAGTCACCCATTTTAAAAGCAACCTGAAAGATAAACAAAACACAAGAAACATCATTTCAGAAAATATATGTAAAACCAAAGATAACAGAGCATAATTGAAAACAACACATTACATAGCCAAATTAGTTGCGTCAACACCACAGATTAAAAGCTAACATCTATCATAAAAAAGAATGTAAAAATAACCTCTTCCCAAGAGTGACCGAAGCTTTCACCACATAAACCATTTCATAACTCCATACAATTCTTAATTTGTCCGAAATATAGTAAGGGGGTGAGTGTAAATGATGCAAATGAACAATGTTTCATCAGAAGAAAATAATTTTTTCAATCATCCAAGTTCCAACATTCACTGTGCAATTAACAGTGCGGAGGCTCTTACCTGTGAATGACCAAGAAATTAAATTTACCAAACCTAAATTTGATTGACTCATACACGAAATTTAATGCGACTTTTCAAGAATATAATTCATGTTGATAATAACCATAACTTCTTCGTAAACATCAGCCCATGTACATATTACACAGGAATGACACACGAATGAACACGTTACTTCCAATTGCAATATTGACAAATAAAACAAAACAAATAACATAAAAAATTTCTCTTACAAACCAATACATCTACCGGATACAGGACCTTTCCCTGTTAAAATATCATATCAAAGAATTACCATCAACAAGATGAAAACTTAAAATTTTCTGAGTCATTGAAGGTTCTTAGAACTATTAGTCCACATCCAAGGATTGAACTAAATCAAAGAATTCCCAAATCGAAATTTTCATTCTGAATTTCAGCATTCACCCAAAAACCATAATTCCACAACTGAAAACCCAAATTTAAATTTTGAAGTCAAATAAACAAAAAACACAGAATTCTCATTTCGTTTGTGAACCAATAACAACAAAAACCGATAGAAAACATTAGAAAACTGACCTGAATTGGCTTGGGACCGTACTTGAAGAGCACACCACGAAACTGGTTCTTGCCCTTGACAGGACCTCCGCAATCCCCGGTACCAGAGGAGGAATTGTTGGCCATTTTTACACTAGACGACGTATCAAACCGGCCTCTAACAATCCCAGAGAACCATGAAGTTGAAGTCGTGGAAGAAGAAGAATTCGATGAAGATGCCGCTGATGATACGGAAGAGGCAATCGAAGAAGAAAGTGGAAGATCCATTTTCCTCACTTTGATTTTGATACCATTTCGCCGGGACTTATCTTCTTCCTCTTTATGTTGTTGGCTATAAAAAATTTTAAGGTAAACAAGGAGATCTGTGATGTGCACTTGAAAGTTGATGTGGCTCTGTAACTGCGTCGTTTTCCGTCGTTGGGAGGTAGAGTGATGGGGTTTTTTAAACCACGCTCTGTTGAGAGCGCGTGATAAGAATTTTCGATTTCTAGCAATAATTTATTTTTCTCTTTTTATAGTCCCGCAAATTTTTACTTAAAAATCAAATTCCAAAATGATTATATTCCGACAAAGAATATAAATGTTTTTCATAATGTTATTAATTTCTCTATATTCTTATTAAAATATAATCACATTGCACTTATAAATTTTTAATACATAAATTATTTTTCAACAATGTAATACTTATAAATAACATTTTTGTTTGAAATAAGTATTTAATTTTTATTATTTTATTATTTATGTATACTATTAATAAATGTCAATATGTGACATAATTTATCATATTAATTGAAATATAAATAATTTAAAATTTGTTATAGCACAATACATATGTATAGAACAAGAATTTGATTATATTATATTATTTTATTTTTATGAATAATTTTTTATTTTTTAAAAAACATATTATGGGTTACATGTTATCTTATATTTTATTATTAATGCATAATTTTATTGATTTTCTTAAAAAAGTATTATTAATTATATTAATAATTAAAATTATAAAGTCCATTATCGATATGGATTCATATAATCATAGCATCATCCATGTATTATTTAATGCATAATATAATATTGTTGAATTTATTATTATTTAAAATTAATGCTTGATTTTGTTGAATTTATTGGTCACATCTTGTATAGTATGCTGAAAACATGGGCGCGTGGGATTACCAATTTCGGGATCGAGAATTAAGAACCCAATCAATTGGAATATGCTCAGCGGATGATCTGCCCAACCAAACAAAACCAATAGATCCATGAAATGGGCTTTTTACCAATCAAGAAAGCCTCTCTCATCTGGGCTTTTTGGTGGCCACTAATGTATTCAACTCAATACATTGATGGACCGAAATACTATAGGGCGACGATATTTCCAGATAAATTTTTTTGAATCACACCCCATTAATTTTATTAATGTACAAAAATTTTAAAAATTATAATAATTTATAAATTATTTTATATAATGTTAAATTTTTTAATAGTTTTTTATTATATAAATTTTAAACCAAGTTAGAGTCCATTTGATAATATTTTAAAAAGCAATAAGCAAGTTACTTAATAATTTTGAGGCGAATTTATATTTGATAAAAAAAATTAAATTTAAATTTTAAAATTTCATAATTTATTATTTTTTGGCAATAACTTTTAGAAGTAGGTGAAGTATAAATAATTATCAATAAATTAAATTTGTATAAAAATTATAAAATAAAAAATAAAAATATTCTAATATATGATAGGGTTATTTTTTTATTTTATAAATTAATTTATAAAATATTATAATTTTTATATTTTTATGAGCATTAGTAAAATTAATGGGGTGAAAATAACATTGCCCCATACTATATTGGACCAAGGGCCCACAACAGTTTTGCCGTTATCGGTGCAACATTTTGACGGTAACGAATTGCTTAACACACCCACTCCTGTCGAACAAAAAATTTGCAATTTAAATCCAAACAACGAATCCTCGCAATATAATTGGAATGTCTGTAGCACTACATACGATTTCCACAATATGGCTTCCAACATGGCCCAGAAAAGATGATTCTAGGCTTCAATCTCTCCTTTTTTTAACCTGCAAACAATGCCCAAAAGGATTACGAATTGTCAAATCGAAAACCACTGAAATATTCATATTCCCTGTGATTCTTAATTTCTTAGACGTCTTTGTTCAATACAGCCCAAAGCATACTTGCTCGTACGAATGAGTACTATAAACACAGTAAAGGTTCTTCCAATTATGTTTTCATATGTGCATTCATTGCCAATTAACAACTTCCAGCAAATCAATCAATCAATGAAATGTATATTGGCTTTCCTTTTGTTACCTTACCTAGCTATAAAATTCTTGCGGAATAAGCAAAAAGCAAACATTATTAGAAGTATATTGACGAATGAACCATACCTATATATATTTCAAAGGTGATGGGTGGCCACATTTATAAATAGCCAAAAAGAAAAGAGAATTACTCTTTTCATCAATCTGGTTTACCGAAGTCCTAAAGCCTGCAACAAGAATATAACCAAAGCGTGGGAAGATGTGACTAAACGGAGGAAACCCTTTATTTATTTTTAAAAAAAATTCAGGTTAAAATGCTACCAAGTGTTCATCTTCAATTGATTCGCATTATTAATAATAAGTTTCTGCATTATAGCTGTCTGTGATTAAAGAGAATATATACACATATACAGATGGAGATGGTGTTGTGTTCTTAATTTCTACTATTCAAGACGGCTATAATTGGTAAACTTGTCAATTCAGAACTATCGAATTTTCCTTTTTACAGGTAGTAATAATTTGTCGAGAAAAGAAAGCATATATGTGAATAGGTACTACAGAAGTGATGAGTGATGTGATGATGATCAATGGTTGCTAGGATTAGGTTAAAAGTATACATAATTTCTAGACAATCTAACCTACTAGCTTTTGAACGAAAAAGACTACAATTTTAGTGACATTTATCTAAACTTGAAAAAAACATTTTAACTAACATTGATGAATGCACAACACGTTTTTGGATCAGTTTTAAGCTCATCTTACTATCTCAATTAGGGATGGGCGTTTGTGATATAAATCGATTTGAGATAAAATTTTAAATTGATCCAAACATTACGGTTTGAATTTTATGCAATCCAAATTAATCCGATAATATGTCACAAACCGCAATCGATCCAAACCACATTATGCGATTTAGATCGGTTTGAGTTCGCGGTTTGAACTTTAAACTTAAATTAAAATAATTTATTAATTTGGATT
>JAVXUL010000010.1:5168386-5194900 GCA_035590515.1 Trichilia minutiflora | reverse complement strand
AATTAAGGCTAAGAAATATACATTGAAGGAGCTGAGGGTCATGGTCATAAAGGTTTCTTTCAACTATGAAGTTGAAAAAGAGAGGCATTTGCTGCCCATAAACTTTCCTTCCAAGGATTTGAATGAGTTCTTCATCTGTGGTTTAAATAAAATCTATAATTTAACTCTCGTTAACACAAAACAAAGGTTTCATTTGTAACAACAATGGAGAAAAAAGATAGATATATAATTAATACATAGTCTGCGAGTTTGAGCGAGTAAAATCACCGGTGATTGTATCAACCATTAGGAAGCAAAAATTACTCTCCAAAGACTAAAGTTTCTTATAATATGACTCTTATTATTATCCTATTAATATCATTTTTTGATATTTACTGAAAATATTCAGTATACCTGCTAACTGATATTATTATTCGATCAAATACTATTTACATAAAAAATATTTTTGATAATTTTATTTAATAATTAAATAAATTATATAAATAATTTATAAATATATTTTATTTAATTATATGATATAATAAAAAAATAATTTATAGATATAAATAAAAAATTCTTTTTTTATTATTAATAAAAAATCATACGCCTTAAAATCAATACCATTAATAATTTTAAAAAACATACGCTAACATGTTATTGCCACGATTGACTTGTAAAAGATCGCTTTTAAGGTTCTACAGGGGAAGCGATTTCTGAGTAGATATTAACCACAAAAATTAGTGTGAAATCACAACAATGGCTGCGGTAGCTTCGATTTGATTTAGAGATCTTGATTTCAGCAAGCACTTGCATAACACACATCGTGAAATTACATGACATATTGAAGTTTGAGAATTGATGATTAATGATTAATGATTAATGATTGATGATTGATTTAATAAGCATTTTTAACAGAAACACTTAAGGAGTATGCTACTGGAAAGTAAAGTTCACGATCCAATAAAGTTCATAGAATGATTAATTTTTTTTATTCTGTTGATATATATGGGTTTATATATATATGTTTATAAATTATATGTCAATCAAAATGGAAGACAATCGAGAACTTTGGCCAAGGAAAAATAAAAATTGATTGTGGAAGTCCTTTTAATCACACTCATTATAGACATGTAATGTAAGTGCCACTCCCATTTGAATTTTCATTCATAAAGCAGCTTTTGTAATCCCACGAGCACGCTCACACCAACCATTATAGTCAACATTATTAAAAAAAGAGAGCAATATTAATTGCTATTTATGTGAAATCCCTACCTAGTTCTTTCATATATACCCAAATGAAAAAGAGATAAAAACACAACAACTAATTGATAAAGTTTTCTCAAATCCATTGTTTCTTGTTCAATCTTTAACTTAAACTATTTGTCAAGTTGGTACCTTAGAATTAGATAATGTTATATATTCTCTTGCTAATGATTACAATTATTACCCCGTACCATGCCCATTAATTTGATTATCTTTTAAAGCCAAAAGTAAGCAGATTAAGTGGGGACACGTGGAATTGATACTAATTTATAATACCATGAATATATATATATATTTGACAATTCCCACTTCATAATCTTTGATCTTTTATCTATTTATAAAGTTCATGCGTGCTAGCCCCAGTTGATCATCCATCGATTGTGCTCCATTACATACAGAATAGAATCAGTCTGTATTATATGCTTAGTTACTGTAATTAATTAGTTCATGAGATTGAGAAGAGCTGAAGGAAATTAAAACAGTTAAAAATTCAATCCAAATCCTCATTTCCTCGTAACGTATAAAGATAAAAGGAGGTCAAAAGACTGCATAATGATGATGACAATGATTTCTAGAGTTAGTTTCTGTAAAAACAAATTAAACAATTTTTGTTATCTGCGTTTGGCGATCACTGTAAACGAATGTAAAATTCCGTTTTATTGGTTAATATATATGGAGTATATTAGTTATATATTAGGTATATATTTAGTTATATCTTTGTATTCAATTACTTATTAACTATCTTATTTAGCCTGTAATCTTTGATATAAATATCCTCTATATTTACCTATCACATCAACGAGAATCACAACCTATTTTCCCTCATCTTCTACTCTTCTCAAACCTTAATCTCTACATAGTATTGGAATCACAATAATGACCCATTCTCCATTCGAAACAGCCTCTCTCACCGTTCCCACTGCAAACCCGTCAATCAATCCATCTCCTCCCTCCACCATTACTTCTACTCATTCTCATTCCTTCTCTGTCAAATTGAATACCAAAAACTACTTGGCATGGAAGACTCAATTTTCACTTATTCTCAATTATCAGAATCTTAATTATCTTCTCTCTAATCCTTCTCCTTCTCCCACCATTCTCAATGCTACCAATGATGAAATATCGAATCCAGCATATGAGGATTGGTTTAAGAAAGACCAGATGCTCCTTTCGTGGCTTTTTTCATCTCTAACAGAAGAAATCTTCCCCTATGTTATCAGACTCATGACGGTAAAAGAGGTCTGGACAGCTCTTGTTCACACCTTCAATTTCATGTCACAAAACTGACAACTTTAATTACATATTGAATTACAAGAATTCAAACGTAATGATATGTCCGTCTCTGAATATCTTCAAAAAGCAAAAGCCAAGGCAAATGAACTCAAAGCCGCAAGTAAGCCACTTACACCTAAAGAGTTTAATGCGATAATATATCATAATATTGGTGTTGAATATCACACAATTATCACTACTCTGAATCTTCGTCCTGACCCTGTCTTATTTTATGAGTTGCACGGACAATTAGTCGCCTATGAGAATTTGTTGCCAGGTCTTCATAATCCGTAGACTAATACAGTTATCACGAATTCCACTCAATCCGTCACTTCTACTCCTTCCTATTCTTCACATAGACCATACAATTGAGGTAACAATGGGTCACAAAACAGCAACCAGCAGTGATCTTGGGGTCTCTGCCAAATCTGTGGATAAGCGAATCACACGGCTGTCACTTGCCATAACAGATATGCGCCTCGGAATACACCATCATTTAATGGCTATCAGCCACGTAATTCTGGATCCCACTATAATTTTTCGCAAGCCAGTTATGTTCACTCTCTTTATGGTTATCAAGCTCTTTCAATGCCACCTCAATTTCAGTAAGCTTGGTATCCCGACACGGTTGCCAACTACCACATCACCCCTGATGTTCAAGCTCTAACGACTGTTCAAGGTTACAATGGGAACGACTGTCTTCATGTTGGTAATGGTCAGGGCTTACAAATTACTCATATTGGTACTATTCAGCTCCATTCTAAAATTTATACCTTATATTTAAATCAAGTACTCTACGTTCCAAAAATTATTAAAAACCTATTATCTGTGCAAAAATTTACTGATGATAACACTTGCTTCTTTGAATTTTGGCCCACTCATTTTGTTATTAAGGACCAAGTGACCAAGAAGGTGATGATGCAAGAACCCAGTGAGGACAGAGTGTACAAGTTGCAACCATTAAGCAGGCCTGGGCAATTGAGGTGGTGTCGCTTAATGAGTGGCATACTAGGCTCGGTCATCCTAACATTAAAAAGATTTAAACTTTGATTCAAAATAAAAGCATTTTCAGTCATTCTTCTAAATTGAATCCTTATTCTAGTTGTCTATTAAGAAAAATATCTAGAATTCCATTAATTGTTGTTGAACACAAGAGTTGTTTTCCATTTGATATTGTTCATTCGGATGTTTGGGGGTCATCACCTATTCTTTCATTTAATGGTCACAAGTATATGGTTTTGTTTGTTGATGATTTTTTCGATACACTTAGGTGTATTTTTTGAAAAATAAAAGTGAGTTTATGATATTTTCTTGCAATTTGAAAAATTAATTGAAAGACAATTTCAGATAAAAATTCGATCCTTCCATTCTGATTGGGGAGGTGAATACCAGAAATTAAATGAATATTTTAAAAGAGTTGGCATTCATCATAGAATTGCTTGTCCATATACACATGAACAAAATAGAATGGCTGAGCGAAAAATTCGTCATTTAATTGATACTACATTAACTTTACTAGCTCATGCATCTTTACCTTTAAAGTTTTGGAATTTTGCATTAGAACAAAATGCTTTCTTGATTAATATATTATCAAGTCATATTCCATCCAAACAATCTCCTTTTCAAATTTTGTACAAGAAAACTCTGAATTATTTACAAATCAAACCGTTTGGTTGTGCGATTTTTCCATGGCTTAGACCGTATCAGGCTCATAAATTTTCTTTTAAAATAATTATGTGTGTTAATCTTGGACTCAATCCAAATCATGCTGCTTATCGATGCTTTGAGAAGAACACAGGTCGAATTTATTATGCCCGTCATGTAAAATTCAATTAACAAATTTTTCCATATACTGATTCGGTTACTACTCCATCAAGTGCCGCACCTACACAAGCTCCTTGGCTCAATATTACCACTGTTATGTACTCCAATTCAGGTTCTACATCAGCCACCTCATCAGGTATGAATCCTAATCCTTCTTCAACTCTTTGTTTTTCTCCTACAAATAACATTTAAAACAAATCACCCACATCTGCCAACGCATCTAAGTCATTCCCTAATCCTTCAACCTCACTTGAAACACCAAAATCCTTATCCTCTTCATCTCCTCAACAACAAGGTCAACCCGAATCACTCTTATCCAAATCTCTTACAACCAACTTTCCAGAAATATATCAAACTCTAAATTCATCTTCTTCTTCTTCTTTATCATCATCGCTCATCTTATCTTCTTCTCATGTCCTAACCCATAACACTTCATTATCCACATCTTCTCCTGGATTAAATCTTTTGATTGACCTAACCCAATACAATCCAACTAAACAAAACCCACAACCCTTAGCCAAATCGAAACCCACTCCAATCCGTAGCCATGTAATAGATCTTAGTCCCATTACCAGAAATAAACGGCAAGCTCACCTAGCTCACACCAAACCGAATTATCTTATCCAAGAACCAAAAATCGTAACACAAGCAAAAACAGTTTTAGAATGGTGCAAGGCTATACAGGATGAACTCAATGCACTGCTTGAGAACCAAACATGGAGACTAGTTCCCCAACCTCCAAACAAAAACATTATTGGCAACAAGTGCTGTTTCTAATCAAACAGCATCCTGATGGCAGTGTTCAAAGGTATAAGGCTCGATTAGTGGTCAAAGGTTATGCTCAACAAGAAGGTGTGGACTATTAAGAAATTTTTTTTTCTGTCATTAAGTTTACTACTATCCGTACTATTTTATCATTAGTTACTATTCATGATTGGCTTATTAGACAAATTGATATCTTCAATGCTTTCTTTCATGGTCACTTGGAGGATGAAATATACATGGAGCAACCAGCAGGCTTCCAACATGCACAATTTCCCAACCATGTCTGTCAACTTCAGCAGGCACCTGTATATTTGTCTAATAAGCCACACCTTGCTTAATATACAGGCACCTGTATACAGAGATCAAAAATGGCCTTAAGCAGGCACCTAGGGCCTGGTTCAAACGTCTCACTGACCTCTTGCTTCAGCTTGGCTTCACACCTTCCAAGGCCGACACCTCTCTCTTCTATCTCACAATTGGGACGTTGAAATTTTATGTCTTAGTGTATGTGGATGATATTTTATTAACTTGTTCTGATATTACTAAGCTTGATTGGTTTCTTCAGTCTATTAAACAGGTGTTTCCTGTCAAGGATATGGGCCCTCTGTATTATTTCTTAGGCATTCAAGTCCTCCATCAGCCCACAAGCTTAGTCGTCTATCAGAAAAAATATTTGGAGGATCTTCTTCATGAGATCAATATGCTTACTTTCAAATCGTGTGTTACACCAATGCCCATGACTCCCACTTTCAGTAAAGCAATAGGTTCTCCTCATCCTCAACCTGAGCAATATCATCAAGTTCTTGGTTCTCTTCAGTATTTGACTCTCACTAGGCCTGACATTGCCTTTTCCGTTAACAAGTTAGCTCAATGCATGCACAGTCCAACTGATATTCACTAGCAAGCAGTCAAGCGTCTCCTTCGCTATCTTCATGGCATTGCTTCTCTTGGTCTTACTTTCACCAAACGATCTAGTATTCAACTTCAGGCCTTTTCTAACAGTGATTGGGCAGGCTGTCCGGATGATCGTCGGTCCACTGGTGGGTATCTGGTCTATATAGGTGACAATCTTATTTCATGGTCCTCAAAAAAGCAACCAACAGTTGCCCGTTCATCCACTGAATCCAAATACAAGGCTATTGGTAATGTCACGGTAGAAATTTTTTGGTTGGGTACACTGCTTCATGAAATTGGTTTTCCTCGCACACTCTTCCTGCGCAACTCTAGTACGACAATATTGGTGCTATATATTTGACAATGAATCCTATCTTTCATGGACGAGCGAAACATGTGAAGTTGGATTATCATTCTGCATGAGAACAAGTCAAGCTCGATTGTCTCACAGTCAAATTCATCTCCAATGCCGATCAACTAGCTGACGGTCTTACCAAACCATTGGGCACCCGACTGTTTCACCATTTTCGAGACAAGCTTCGCCTTCAACCTACTCCGGCTTCAGCTTAAGGGGGCATGTAAGGGAATGTAAAATTCTATTTTGTTGTTTAATATTTATCGAGTATATTAGTTGTATAGTAGGTGTATATTTAGTCATATTTTTGTATTCAATTGCTTGTTAACTACCTTATTTAGCTTGTAACCCTTGGTATAAATATCTTGTATATTTGCCTTTCACATTAATGAGAATCACAATCAATTTCTCTCATTTTTTATTCCTCTTAAACCCTAATCTCTACAGCCTTGGCTTTAACCCATTTAGAAACATAATCAACAGCGAGTAGAATGTAAATGTTACTAAAGGAGGGTGGAAATGATCCTATAAAATCTATTCCTCATACATCAAAAATTTCACATATCAGAATGGGAGTAAGAGGCATTTGATCTCTAGATCCTAAACTACCAGTCTTTTGACATCTATCACATAACTTGCAGAACATACAAGTGTCATAGAATAATTTAGACCAAAATAATCCACATTCCAAAACTTTCCTAACTGTTCTTTTTGGTCCAAAATGTCCACCATATACATAGGAATGACAGAATTGTAAAACAAAATTTATTTCATTTTCAGGAATACATCTTTTAATCATTTGGTTAGCACAATGTTTCCACAAATAATGGTCATCCCATGTGTAATAACGAGCATCTCTTTTAATTTTTTCTTGTGTAGCTCTAGCCAACTCACTTGGCAATGTTCTAATAACTAAATAATTTACAATGTCAGCATACCAAGGAATCAATGTACTCATAGAAAAAAGATCTGAAAAGTCATCTCTCAATGTGGTTGGGGGGTCATTTATTTGTATACGGCTTAGATGATTAGCGACTAAGTTTTTAGAGCCCTTTTTATCTCTTATCTCCAAATCAAACTCTTGTAGCAAGAGTATCTACCTAATCAACCTTGACTTTGCATCTTTCTTCTGTAATAAATATCACAATACTATATGATCAGAATAAATAATTACTTTAGTACCACATACATAAGAACAAATTTTTTTCTAAAGTAAACACGATTGCCAAAAGTTCTTTTTCTATTGTGGAGTAGTTGTATCGAGCATTATCAAGCATCCTGAAAGCGTAATAAATGACATGTGGATTCCTCCCTATATGCCGTTATAAAATCACGCCCACGACTTGGCTGTTGGCATCATACATGATCTCAAAAGGAAAATTCCAATTGGGTGGCTGAATTATTGAGGCTGTCACCAATATTTCCTTTAACTTATCGAATGTCGTCTTGTAGCTTTCATCAAACTCAAATGTCACTTCTTTTTGCAGCAATCTACATAAGAGTTGAGTGATCTTGGAGAAGTCTTTTATGAATCTTTGAAAAAAAACCTGTATATCCAAGAAAAGAACAAACTTCCCACACATTCATAGGGTAAGATAAAGATTTAATCACATCAATTTTAACTTTATCTACCTCAATACCCTTAAATGACACTATATAGCCTAGAATGATACCTTAATTCAGCATAAAGTGACATTTTTCATAATTCAATATCAGATTGCATTCCTTGCATCTTTCAAGTACCTTGGTTAAGTTGACTAAACATGCATCAAAAGAGTCATCATAGACAGTAAAATCGACCATGAATACTTCTATGATACTTTTCACATATTCAGAAAAAATGCTTACCATACATCTCTGAAAAGTGGCAGGTGCATTGCAAAGGCCGAATGGCATCTGTTGTAAGCGAATATACCAAATGGACAAGTGAATGTAGTCTTCTCTTGATCTTCTGATGCAACTGGAATTTAGTAAAAACCTAAATAACCATCAAGACAATAATAGTGAGTTTTACCTGCTAAACGTTCAAGCATTTGATCAATAAAGGGAAGTGAAAAATGATCTTTCCTCGTTAAAGCATTTAACTTCCTATAGTCGATACAAACCGTCCATTCATTTTGAACTCAGGTAGGAACTAACTCACCATCATCATTCTCAATAACAGTTATACATGTTTTCTTCGACACTACTTGAACAAGACTTACCCACTTGCTGTCTAAGATAGAATAAATCACACCTGCATCTAACAACTTTAATATTTCTTTCTTTACCACATCCATCATTGGCGGGTTCAGTCAATATTGTGCCTCTCTAGTTGACTTACTTCCTTCTTCCAAATGAATTCCATGCATGCATATTAAGGGACTTATACCTTTGGTATCAACAGTGGTCCATCCAATGGCTTCTTTATACTTTCTCAAAACACGAATCAATTTCTCTTCTACTGCATTAGTTAGCTGGTTGGAGATTATTATAGAAAATGTATTTCTATCACCTAAATAGGAGTATTTCAAATGATCGAGCAACATTTTTAACTCCAAATTAAGTGCCTGTACAATAGAAGATAAGAGTTTAGTTTAGTTGCTAGTTAAATCAAAATAGGAACATTGTGACTTACCAGTTTTAGTACATCTAATTCATAAACAACCTCCTACAAGTTATTACTAATCACAAATTTATGCAAAGATTTATCTAAATCATCACAAGTTATGCTTTCACACAATGCCACTATTAGTTCATCTTCTTTATTGAGTTCAAATGTTTGTGTAGTCAAAGGTTCAATCACATTCATACCTCATACAGATGATACATCACTAAGGTGTTTCATGGTATTATAAACATTAAATTTAACTTCACTCCATCAAATTCCATAGTCAAAGTACCATCATAAACATTAATTTTTGTTCTAGCAGTGCTAAGGAAGGGTCTTCCTAATAATATCTCAGATGATTTAGATAACCTACCATCTTCCATATCAAGTATAAAAAAATTAACAGGAAAAATCAATTTGTCGACTTGAACCAAAATATTTTCCAATACCCCTTCGGGATACACTATAGACTTATCAGCTAACTGTATAACAACTCCTATTTCTTTCAAAGGACCGGCATTCAGAGATGAATAGATTGATAGTGGCATAACATTTATCACACGTTGCTCTTTGAATCCCCAAATTGCCAACTGTGCCAGGAATAGAAAATATACCTCTATCTTTACATTTAGGTAGTAATTTTCTTTGAAGAATAGCTTATACGTTCTCTCACACACTTATCTTTTCATATCCAGAAATATTCTTCTTATTTGTACATAATTTCTTTTAAAAATTCGTATAATGAGGCATTTTCTTAATAGCATCAAGCAAAAGGATATTTACCTCTACTTTACAAAACACATCTAAGATCTCCTTATCCTCTTTTTTCTTTTGGGATTTTGCTAACCTTTCTGAAAATGGAGGTCTAACAACTATTAATTCTAGCTGATCAGATTTAGATTTCACATTCTGATCCTGATTCTGATCTTGAACAGAAATCTCCTTTTTTGACTCTGTCTTCTGTCTATACCCACGGCTAGCCTCACGGTTATTTTTCAGAAGTTCTTTTCCACTTCTCAAGGTGATAGCACTCGTATTTTGCCTCGGATTCACTTTTGTTTGAGATGGTAACTTGCCTTGAGATTCTAACTTACCCAAAGATGTAGCTAATTGGCTCATTTGATTCTCTAAATTTTGAATGCTCACTTTGGTTTCCTGTTAAAATTATAAGGTATTGTTAGCAAGTGATTTAATAATATCTTCAAGGGACATATCTGACTTAGATGAAGATGGCTACTGTGATTGCTGTGGCCTAGGCTGAAATTACTGAGGGTTTTGTGTCCTTGATCCATAACTAAAATTCGGGTAATCTCTCTATCTGAGATTATATATGTTTGAATATGGATCATATCTTCTTTGTGACTGACCTGAAAAATCTCCTAATGTATTAACTTGCTGTGAATCATCTTTTTGAAGTGTTGGAGACATGTCAGTTAGATGATTTGGTTGAGCACAAATGCCACAGCTCATGATTTGTTAGGAATTTTCTACAATAAAGCTTTTGTCCAAAGTTATAAACTGTGAAATCTGAGATTTCAGATTTGAAGATCGTACTTCATTAACTCTCTTGGTGTGTTCAAAATTTTTATATTGCCTTGAAGTACCAACCATGATGTTAATCAATTGTCGTGCTTCTTCTGATGACTTTGTGAAAAGTGCACCTCCACTTGCTGCATCTATCATCTTCCTCTAAATTTCTAGAAGTCTATTATAAAAATGCTCAATGAGTGTTATCTCAGACATGTTGTGTTGCGAAAAACTTGCACAAAGGCTTTTAAATCTCTCTCAATAATCATAAAGAGTTTCAGATGGTTTTTGTCTCACTTCTGTAATTTCTTTCTTTATCTTTATTACTTTAAAAGAAGGAAAGAATTTTTCTAAGAACAATCGCACTATATCAGTCCACGAATTGATGGAACCTGGAGCCAAATCAAATAACCAATCTTTAGTATATTCTTCCAATGAAAAAGAAAAGGCATGTAATTTAACGTTGTCTTTGGTAACTTCCTGTGATTTCATGCTAGCACAAACTACATGAAACGCCTTAAGATGCTTGTGAGGATTTTCGTTTTCTCTTTTGTAGAACTTGGGCAGCAATTGTATTAGACTTGGTCATAATTCAAAGTTAACCTGCAAGTTAGGATAAGTGATGCAAAGAGGGGGCTGATCTATGGGTGGGGCAGTAATATCTCTCATTGCTCTTTGTCTGTCTATGATGACTTGTTCTTCTTCTGAATCATTGGAGTTTCAAATAAATCTAGTGCTACTTCTTCTTTGGCTTCTGAAGAAGTGCCCGTTTGACTTCGCCTTCGAATCTTCGGTTCTTTTCTTAATCTTTTAGCGATCTTTTCAATTTCAGGATTGTACTGGAGTTCTTTCACATGATCGAACCTAGTCATCAAAAGGAATAAAATCAATTAATAATCATTCCTCGACAACGGCACCAAAATTTGATTGGTTGTTGAATCCGTCAAAAATAAAAATACCAACTCAATCTTAAAATAAATTTATAGATAGTGATGAGTGGGATAGTCTCCACAGAGAACGAATGATTTCAATCTTCCAACACCAGAAAATGAATCAACCAAGAAAATAATTAAGATTTCTATAACTAAAAGAAAATAAAAACTAATAAAATTAATTAAATCGGCAAGGCTAAAAACAATGTAAAGGAGAAAATCAAATTTATGAAAATCTAGTCAAAGGAATAATTTTTAGATTGATTTAAGTCGATTAATCATTGAAGTTAAGACACTTTCATTATCTTGATAAACCAGTTATAATTACCGGTAAGCCCTACATAACTAATTCCTCCTTATATTGTAGAATAATTAGGTCAAGCGGAATAATTGCCCTCTTACTAGCAAACAAACCTAGAGAAGTTCTTAGATTTTATAACATTAAGCTTAGAGAAACTCGGTTCTAATCAATAAACACATAAGTGGTTATTTGTTTAAATTAAATTATGCAACCCAAAGATATTTTCTGAAGATATCCTTTTTTTCACAAGTATAGAAAATCATACAATTACGGATATAAAATTCTATATGGCTATATAATGTTAATCGAATCATATAACAAAAGCTATTATGATCTATAAACTAACAATAAAAAATATATAAAGTATAGAATTGCATAAATACCAAGAACAAATAAAAGTTTAAACGTTAAACATTGATCTCACAATCCTCAAAACGAATCTTTAATTATCCTTTAACTAGAAAAGAGAATTAGTTGTTCATAATTTAAAACACAAATCTGAAAAAAAATTTACTGTTGTTCTTCGTTCTCTTCTTTCTCTCCTCTTAAATCTGAAAATCTCCCTCTTTTCAAGATTGTTTTTCTCTTTTATAAATAATAGTCTCTTAATTTTTCAGGTGTTCTAGCCTTCCTAGGCAACTTCTCCTCTTAGAAGATGGAGTTTAGAAGCACTAAAATAGGACCTAAGCTGAGCTGTCTCATAAAAATTGTCAAATCCCGTAATCTGGATTTTTCCCGCATTATGGCCTTAGCCGTGATCAAGGCTTGTCTCTCAACTTAGGAAGTTAGAGGCTGTGTATTCTATTTTCCTGGTCCTTGCTTCACCGTGATCAAAGCTTGTGCCATAACATCTTGAAAGGATTTTTCTTCAGTATCAAAATCATCGAATTTCATCTTTTCCCAACTTCTTTTCATCATTGGCCTGCTTAACATCACAAAAATATAAATTAGATAAAATCCATCTATTAAACATAATTTATCACAATAAATTTAGAAAAATTAAAAAAAAAATTATCACAATAAATTTAAATAAATAAATAAATAAAATTATGAATGAAATGCATGATAACAGTGGCCACATCACCTCAATAACAAACATGCTTTAAGGCTTCGTTTAGAATTGTGGTGCTTCTAAAGTAAAGTTCAAAAAATATTTCGTAACAATATATAGTGGGCCCACTTATTTTTCCATTAATATTTAACATGTAATGCCTGACCTCTGTCTCGTAATAGTTATAGCTTCAAAGCTACAACACCTGCATATCAAACGAAGCCTAAACTATGTCCAGCCAAAAGCAGCATGCACACTGACAGTATACAGGCCACTGAAAATTTACATTTAAGAAGTTTCTATTGAAACAACAATAGCAATAAGAGAATAATTTCTTCTGCACCTAATCCCATGCTTAATAAAGTCCTACAAATTGGAATTTGATATCAGGAGTTCAGGAATTTTACCAAGTTAATAACCAGTATCGCGAAACTAATTTCAGTCGTTAGCAGCATGAAACAAGAAAAAGAAAAAGGAAATACAGCTTAACTTATATGATGTGCATTTAAACAATGAGGAGAGAAATTCTGAATCTGCCAACACCCTTACCTTGATTTACAGGATTTGTACGCTTGATTAACCGAGCACAACAAGGACTACTTTCCCTCTCCTGTAACAAGAAATTGCCAAAGAATAAGTAACTAAAACAAATACATGGCATGAGTATTGTATAAATAGTATCTAAGACCACAGAGGGCAAAAGGAGCATTATTATAAGAAAGGAGCTGAGTCAAATTTTGCATAACAGTTGAAGATAGAATATAAGCAATAGAAAGCACGAAAGTCCAGAAGCAACCTCCAATGACTTTAAAGAATTTGAGCTAAAATTAACAAACTAGAAACCATTATTCAACTATGAAAACAATCATAAAGACGGATGCAAAATTAAACGATCATCAACATTGCGAGCATACAATGGCAACAGACTCTTTGATAGACTTTCGGCCAAATGGTGATAGGATGGAAAGCTGTTAAACACTCTCCCTTTCCCTCAATCAATAAGAAAAATAAAATCAAGTTTAACAGCATAATCAATAAGTCCACCAACTTATACATACAAACATGCTTCTGATTCCACAGAAAAAATTGAAGCCACGGCTGGTTTGAATGAAATCTAAATAAGTTGAATATAAGTTAAAATAAGCTGGCCTACTAAAAATTGGTGTTACTGGACACATTTTATAACTTGCTACTGAAGTTGAGGGGAAGCAAATAGTACCAAACATGCTCTTATAATGGTAGAGGAAACTCTTACTATCAGTCAAAGTTTCCAGTTAATGTGAATTAAAATCTCGTGTGGCTCATAATAGGTAGACAAATAACTCGTCAGCCATATAGGAGAAGATCAGATGCAGGTACTGCCAGCAACATTTTTTTTACTGCTACTTTTCTCACATTCAAATGTTCATTAATGTAAATTGCATCAGTATCATGCATTTTACAGATAGTCATAAATAGCTAAATATGAGAGAAGGGACCCACCTCAGAAATAGGTACAGTCCAGCCATCATCCGGAGACCATTCCAAGGTTGGCCGTAGCTCCTCGTAGAAAACTACATAAGAAAATCCCTCACCAACAGGAGGGGGTCGAAACTCAATCTATAATATATATATATACACACAATTATAATGATACAACTTTTTTTAAAGAGGGGAAAAAAAGTCACATAAAAATGGTGCAAAAATAATGGTTGTTGATCATAATATTAAAAATACAAATTTTTTTTGTACCAACTAACGTGGCATTAGTATTAATGAATGAAAATACAAAATAATGCAATTAATAATAATAAATAAAGTGGACAACATAGGAACCAACGCTATCATATCACGTCAATTTGTATAGATGAATTTGAAAAGAGTTTGTATTCCTAGCATTATTCTTAAGTAAATCGCTCATACATAATCTTGTAATTTAAGGCTAGAATTTCTCAAGTTTCTGATTCCACTAGTAAGGCTAGATATTGTCAATTAATAATATACCAAGAGAGATTTTTTATTCCACTTACTGAGGCTAGCTTCTAGGAACCCATGGGGTTTAGATTTCATCAATTAATAAAATTGTTTCCCCCAGGAGAAGAAAATGAGAAAAAAAGATGAAAAAGAAAGCTATGCACCACAAAAGATGTCAGGATTTACATCTAGACTTATGCAAGCTAAAAATTTTCATATTAATTATTTTCTACTGTAATTCCTTCCCCATAATGTCCATACATAATACAGAGGAGAAGGTGCTATTCTATGTCTCGTTTGGTATTCGAAAAGGACTTCAATTCGGTTTAGCACTCCTTTCTCTCATCTCCTGCGAACTTCAAATCTCATAAATCACATCTTCTAGTGTACTAGTAGGAAACCGGGTTTGAAAATTTATACAATAAAATTAATGAAAACAATAACAAAGATCTTTGCCATGTTTGTTTCTTTATTACATTCATTTGCAAAATACAAACAAACTGTTCGTAACGTTCTGTCCAAGAAATTTAGAAACAATAATTGTATAAGCATTTAACGAAAAACAGAACATACCACAAAGCGTCACTTAAAGCTTAAGATTAATAGACGCCAAAGACAATAAAATCACTGAAAGTACTGCAGATAATAGGGTAACCGATGGTGGAATGCGGCCATTGTCCTTTCTCACTATAATCCCTTCAATGATTGCATAATTCATAACCAAGATAAAAAATGACAGAAAATTTTGCACAAATAATTTCTCCCAAGCTCCTGTGATAATCATTCTCAAAACTCCACAAACAAAAGCTACCATGTTCAAGACAATAAGTGTCGCTAATGGAGCAAGGAACGTGGTTGATGTTCGAAAATCGAATATTTCCCTTTGGTATAGTTTGACTTGTTCATGGTCTGCGACTTTATTTGTGGGCAAGAAACTGACTTCTGCAAAACCAAGCTTCTCCATAATGAAATTAAAACTTCCATAAAGACTACATGTAACCGACCTTATCATCCATATTCTTGCTTCATTTCTCCATATTCTGATCGACCCTGCTGCTTCGTACAACTGTCTAGAAACAGCCGATAGAAAAATGAATAAAAATATATAAAAGGATGAACTTGAGACCTGTGAGACAGAAAAAGATTAATATTAATAAACATAATAAATTTATTATACATATATTCGCGAGAGTGTCAACATATAATTCAGAAAAATATGATTATAAATTAATTATGATTGATGATGTTGAAGTCCCATCTCCAGAATCTTGCAAGTTCCTGCAACACTCAAAACTTCCGGCCAACCACAGAATAAGTGATCAAGAAACAACTCAGAAACTTAGATCACCACCTCCACCGAGAATGATTCTACTCAAACCAGGAAAAAAAACAAGAACAAAAGAATATACGAATGAAGAATGAAGAATGGAGAAGAAACAAGAAAACCAAATTAATGAACCCACCGAAAAATTTTTCAGTTTCTTTTATTACTCTGTTTTTATACCAGAAATCCAGCTGTACAATTTGCATCCAGCTAAGCTAATTAGTTAACATGCAGTCAATTATTTTCTTGATAACTAAACCTGAATTCTAACTAACTATAACAGAATTACAAACACAGGTACTACAGCTAATGACAGCAACTTCCCTTCCCACTTGCACAATTTGCTAAATCACCAATGCTTCACAATCTCCACCTTGATTTAACAAATTTGCAACTGTCATACACCTTCCATTTAAGAAGTCAATAACCTACAGTCTTTTCTCCTGCGATCTGCTTCTAGCAGAAACTATACATCCAGACCAATTTAAATCACTTCTCTAGATATCTCTCTACCACAAGCACGCTTGATTCTTCACTCATCGTCGACTTCTTCTAAATTCATCAATGTCCTGCACTGATGAAACTTATCATTAAAAACTGTCTTTGTCAACAAATCAGTAACATTACCATCAGTGTGAACCTTTAGTAGCTTCACCTTCCCTTCAGTGAGAATATCTCTAATGAAATACAATCTGATATCAATGTGTTTTGTCTTCTCATGATGTGTATTATGTTTTGCCAGCTGAATGACACTATTGCTGTCACAAAATAGCTCAACAGCTAAGGAACTCAAACCCATCTCCCTACTCAGTCCTTGCAGCCACAAGGTCTCTTTAATAGCCTGCACTACTGATATATATTCTGCTTCAGTGGTTGACAAAGCAACCACATATTGAAGAGCCACTTTCCAGTTGATGGTACATCTATTAAATTTAAACAAGAAACCAGACAAGGATCTCCTCCTATCCATGTCTGCTGCATAGTCTACGTCTACAAATCCCACAAGAGAACCTGACTTTCCAGCATCTCTTCCATACACCAAATAGTAACTAAGACTACCTTTGATGTACCTAAGCAACCACTTCACTGCCTTCCAATGCTCAGGACCCGAGTTGATCATAAACTTGCTCACCATGCTGACTCCAAAAACCAAATCAGGTCTTGTGCAGACCATCCCATACATCAGACAACCAACAGCACTAGAATAAGGTACCTTTCCATGTCTTTCTTCTCCTGTTCTAAATTTAGACATTGATCCTTTGAAAGGTTGAAGTGTGCTACTACAGGCACTGTCACTTGTTTAGCCTCTGTCATATTGAACTTGTTTAAGACCTTCCTTAGATAGTTCTTTTGAGAAAGCTTTAAAACTCCATCAGCTCGGTTTCTGACCATATCTATTCCAAGAACCTTCCTAACTGACCCCAATTCCTTCATATCAAATTCTTCATTTAACAGATTTTTCAACTTCAGCAACCTCTCCTTGTTTTTACAAGCTATTAACATGTCATCTACATAAATAAACAGAAATATCATATTTTCTAGACCATTGCTTTGAAAATAGACACATGATCATAGTCACTCCTTGTAAAACCTACTCTCCTAGTGAAATCATCAAATCTAAGATTTCATTACCTAGGTGACTGTTTTAACCCATAGAGTGACTTTTTTAACAAGCATACCAAGTCTTCAGCACCATCCTTGGCAAAGCATTCTGACTGATTCATATAAATCTCCTCTTCTAAATGTCCATGTAGGAAAGCTGTCTTCACATCTAGGTGCTCCTAATCCAGGTCATACACAATAATTACTGACAGCAGCAATCTTATGGAAATATATCTCACAACAGGTGAGAATATCTCAGAGTAATTTACTCCTTGTTTCTGAGTGAATCCTTTGGCCACCAATCTTGCCTTATACCTCTAAGTCCCATCAGTTTCTTCCTTCCTCTTAAAGATTCATTTGCACTGAACTACTTTTCTGTCAGTAGGTTTTCTGACTAACACCCAGGTTTCATTCCTTTTCAGTGATTCCATCTCCTCCAGCATAGCTTGATACCATTTCTCTACATCTAGTCCACTTAATGCTTCTCTTACTGTCACTGGTTTAATCAGTCTCCTAGTTCTATCCCTAGTTAATCTGTATTCTAAGTGTCCTTGAAGTTGTGAATCTCGTTCAACATCATCTGCTTCAGCTTCTGACTCAAGTTCTTTCACTTGCACACCCAGTTTCTTCTGATCTACATCTTTGGATTCTAGCTCCACCTGAAAGTGAGCTTTCCTTCTATGAGTGTCACCGTCATCTACTGATTTATCATCTTTTAGACTATCTAAATCGAAGACCTTCCATCCAATAAGGTATCAATAAAATGCTCATAAGATGCAGGCAAGGAAGTCAACACTATCAAGGCTTGGTCTTCATCCTCCACCTTGACATCAACCATCTCAAGATCCAGCATAAGTTTTTTAAACTTATCTAGATGCTCCTCTATCGGTCCACCCTCTTCAAGATAGAATGTGTACATTTATTTTTTTAGATAGAGTCTTTTAGCAATAGATTTCTACTAGTATCTTTCCTCAAGCTTCTATCATATGCCCCTTGCAGTGGTTTCCTTAGTCACCTCTCTAAGCACCTTATCTGAAAGCGACAGAATCAAGGCACTTCTTGCCTTCTTTTAGACCTCATTTATCTCAGCTTCAGTGAGTTGCTTCCCCTCAATCTTGATTTCATCCTCCTCTAGTGTATAATCAAGGCCCTCATATTCAAGAAGGGCTCTCATCTTTAACTTCTAGGGGGAGAAATCGCCATCTCTAGTAAACTTTTCAATACTAAACTTGGTGGTCACCATTTCTCCTCTATACCAGAAAACTGGTGTAGCTAAATCCTTCTGCACGTTTCTTCTTATTATTCAAGGGCTCTGATACCACCTGTTGAAGTCCCAGATCCAAAATCTTGCAAGTTCTTGCAACACTCAAAACTTCCAACCAACCACAAAACAAGTGATCAAGAAACAACTCAGAAACTTAAACTCAACCATCAGACTTTAGATCACCACCTCCACTGAGAATGATTCTACTCAAACCAAAAAAAAACAAGAACAAAAGAATATACAAATGAAGAATGAAGAATGGAGAAGAAACAAGAAAACCAAGAATTAATAAATCCACCAAAAAAAATTTCAATGCCTCTTTTCTTTTATTACTCTTTTTTTATACCAAAAATCTAGTTGTACAACTTGCATCCAGTTAAGCTAATTAGTTAACATGCAATCAGTTACTTTCTTGATAACTAAACCTGAATTCTAACTAACTATAATAGAATTACAAACACAGGTACTACAACTAATGATAACAACTTCCCTTCCCACTTGCACAATTTGCTAAATCACCAATGCTTCACAGATGAGAATCTTACATATAATTCATTAAATATGATAACTGTGAGTTCCAAAGATAAAGAGAAAGAACAGATAGAAAATAAAACATGTCCTTTAATATTTTTATTTTTTTTCTTTGTTACCTTTGGGTATAAAGAGATGCCGCATAATAGACAAAGTTGAGGGACAGTAGCAAAACACGATAGGGAAAGACAATAAATAAGAGGGAATAATGCAAGTTCTGCATAGGCCATTCTCTGCAAAAGTATCCTGAGTGGTCCATATATGAGAGGGCAAAATTTCGAGATTGCAACTTGAACCAATCCATAATGCCATCTCATGTTTTGAATCAGCAAGTCATTCAAGTTTGTGGTAGAAGTGCCCAAAAATTGTGGCCTTTTCGGGTTAAGATACACCGACGTCCATCCTTTGCAGTGTTGTTTGAATCCTGTGAAAAAATCTTCTACAAGAGAATGATACATAAAACCAACCTGTATTCAAATCTAGGGTAAGTAATTAAACATAAATGATATTTTTATAGGAATAATATTAAGGAAGTATATATCTATTGCAAGAATTATCCAAGTCAAAAGGAGAACAAAAAGCGTAGAGTTGAATCTCATGCTTTGAACAAGTTATTTGCTAATTAGTTATCTATTTTTTAGTTGTTTACAAAGTATGAGTCTCGTGCCTAAAATTTAAAGTTAATATGATAATTTCTTATTTTATTTATATATAAAATTGTACATATTTTGTAAATTGTTAATACATCATCTCGGTTCAATGATTATTTTGAGAATTTAATTTGGTTAAAATCAAATTTTCAATTTATAAAGCAGGGATCTTAACAAAATTTAAAATTAGTTTTATTTTAAAAGGGATCCCAATGATATTTTTTAATTTACGAGGATCTAAGGAAAAATATATAAATTCATCAATTCGTTGGAACGAATAGGTCAATTAGTTCAAACTCGTTCCAACAAAATTTTGGAGGGCTCTTTTGAGAAGAACTAGCTCATTCTAACAAATCCTGTGATTCACTCGAATGAATCTAGGCCAGATTTTATCCAAAGAGCCCCAAAAATTTCTTTTGAATTCGTTCGAATAAACCGTAATTTATTCAAACGATAAAAATCAAGGCCCTCTGACTTTTAAGGCATCAAAATATTTGTTCAAACGAATCATAGTTTGTTCAATCAAATTTATTAATTTGTTCGAATGAACTCCGTGATTCATTCAACCGATTGGATGAAAATCCTTGCAAAATGACTATTTTGCCCTCATCCAAAATTTTTTCCTTTATATTTTTCAAAGGTAAAATGATAAATTTACCTAGCATTATAAATAGGGGCTAAACCCCCCTTCCACCACATTTTTCTTTCTCTTTCTTCCCTTCTCCTTCCCTCTCCTACGATTTTTCTTCCTACTCTCAAAGCCTATTTCACTATCTTTGTGATCTTTTTATTTTTCCTTTAATTTCTTACTTAATTTAACATTCTAAACCTTCTACAAGCTTAATTTATCAAAAGGAGCAAGAAAATTGCAAAGGAGAGAGTTAGGGTTTTCTCAATTTGGGGCTTTTTGAAAATTAGCAGAAATCAAAGGGTTTCAAGGTATTACAAGGTAAATGACGACATTCTTAATCCATTCTAAGCTTTTATTTTGCATTTGAATGATTTTGAAATTTAGTTATTACTGTACATCCACAAATTTAGATTAGTTCTAATTATAAAAATTTATGTTATAATATATTATTTAAGTTATAAGATAGTTGTTCATGTAATACCGTATTTAAAATACAAGTTTGAAAAAATGTGGATAAAACATAACAGTGCACGAGTATTGTGATGAGAGTTTATAGTGTATTCATCGATTTCACTAAAATTGGTTGAATTACATTAGTTAAATCATAAATGGAATGAATTATAAGTTTATATAGAATTTGAATCATTAGGAAGCGAGTTATCGATTGAAAAACAAGAGTTTATCGATTACATATATAAGTTAACTTTAGAACACATGTATTAGGATTCATTAGTTGCATAAAGGTTGTATTTGTGCTCTAATAATGAGAATTAATATGATTATTGGCATATGTGTTTAGGCGATGATACTCGAGCGAAAATCTGTGTAAGGTACCAAAGAACGAGAGGAATTAGGGAGTGTATACCTTTCTTAAATAGTAAATTAAACTTTTTATTTCTTTTGTTGCTCTTAAAATTATTTCCTGAAGATCTTAAATGTTTAAGAATGTTTTTAGAAAGATACTTTCTTTTATTGTGTGTGTGTATATATATATATACACATATATACACACACATTTAATGTTTTTTTTTATAAATTTATTCATGTATGGTTTGTATGATAATACATTTGTATAAAATTATGGTCAGAAGTCAATTGTGGATTGAATTTCAACATGTATGATTTCTTTTAAACGATTTGGTGAATTTATGACTCATTATTGATTGTTGTGATTATTGTGAACTATTATATATATATGATGGTGATTACGATCGAATTAGTCGAAATGGTATGTTGACTGTAGCTACAAGGTAGTCGCCTAGGGCAAAACTGAAAAAAAGTCACCTAGGTGAGTGGAGATCATAGGTGGACAGGCATATGGACGATATGAGATGATATTATATGAGTGAGTTATGCCTATCTATGAGTCTCGTCGAAAATAGTCACGGATGTCACCATGTGACTACTCGAGTCCAACATCAGTGATGGGTCAATTTTCGAACTAAACCATGCATTATTTTATTCATACTATTTTAAATTAAAATTTTATAAAATCTCATTATTTTCACCTATATAAAAAATCTATTAATAGTCTCGAGATTACTCAGTGCCAAAGTAACCGTCAAAATAGGTGACCAGTCTAATGATTTTATCGTGATTTATTTTTTCAAGGTTAATTAATATTTTAAATGAAATTTTGGTTATAGTTTTTTTACTTATTATTGAAAATGTTAAAATGATTTATTTTAAGAAACTTTAATTTTTAAAGAACATATTTCTATTATAATATTTTCATTTACTCGCGGAGTATATTCCCGTATTTAAAAAAGCAAATAAAGGAGAAATAGATACAGGATCCTAAATTGATAAAAGCCTATAAGAGAATCATGGATGGTAATATCGGGAACTTCTACACCACATAAGATGAAGTTTTACTATTAAGAGACATAGTATGTGTGAGCAAAAAAACGAATTGAGGAATGTAATTTTAAAAGAAGCTTACTGTTTTATATTTACTATACATCTTGGTAGTACAAAGACGTACAAAATCATTAAAGAGAGTTACTAATGGTCAAAAATAAAGAAAGATATTGTTGAATATGTTTTCAGGTATATGACGCGTCAATAGGTTAAAACTGAGCATCAGAAGCCAACAGAAACCCTTCAACTATTACCAACGTTAGAGTAAAAATGAGAACACATTGCAATGAATTTTGTGATAGAACTACCTCATACACAAGCGGAACATGACATAATCTGAGTGATTGTTGATAGGTTAATTAAGATAGTACACTTTCCATCCATTAGAATCAAGTATCCAGTTAAGAAGTTGGAGAAATTATACGTGATAGAAATTATCAAGTTACATGGCGTAGCTGTTACAATTGTGTCAGATCAGGATCTTCGATTTATCTCTCAATTCTAGCCTAGTCTCCAGAAAGTCATGGATACAAAATTGAACTTCAGCTCAATATTTCATCCTCAAACTGATGGACAATCAGAAATGATCATCTAGATATTAGAAGATATGTTGTAAGGGTGTACGATAGACTTTCAAGGAAATTGGGATCGATACCTATCATTAGCTGAATTTACTCACAATGATAGCTATCAATTCAGTATAGGCATAGTACCATGTGAAGCATTATATGGTAGAAAATATAAAATGTTGTTATATCAAAATAAAGTGAGAAAAATGAGACTAGACAACATAGAGCTAATTAAAGTTATCACAAAAAAAGTGAAGATTATCTGAGACAGATTGAAGATAGAACAAGATAAATAGAATCCTACTCAAATAACAGATGGAGAGTTTTAGAGTTTGACATGGATGAACAGATATTCTTGAAGGTATCACTCTAAAAATTAGTTATTCGATTTCGGAATCAAGGAAAGCTCCATCCTCGATATATTGGACCTTTTAAAATTATTATAAATATTGGCCCAATGACTTATAAATTAGTTGCCACTGGAGATGCAACGGATTTATTATGTTTTCCATATCTTCATGTTAAAAAAATATGTTCTTGACCCCTCGCACATCATCGGATTCTCTTTCATTGAATTATATAAAGATTTAAAGTATGAGGTACAATTAGTCACTATTATTGATCGTCAGGAACGAATACTAAAAAGTAAAATGAAGATATTGTAGAAGAGTAGTGCAATTAAGAGATGACATAAAAGCCTAAAAATCATATACGTCGTCAATACTCTCACTTCTTTTAATAATAAGGTACGTAAAATTTTGAGGACAATTCTTTTAAAGGAAGTACAATTGTAAGCCTCGTGCCTAAAACTCAAGGGTAATATGATAATTTCTCATTTTATTTGTGTATACAATTATACATACTTTGTAAATAATTGACATATCATCACGGCTTAACAATTATTTTGAGAATTTAATTTGATTAAGATTGAATTTTGAAGTTATAATGTAGAAACCTCAACAAAATTAAAAGTTAAGCCCTAATGATATTTTTCAATTTAAGAGGATCTAAGTGAAAATATGCAAATCCATCAATCATGAGGTTCATTCAATCCTATTGTAGGTCATTCGAACGATAAAAATCAAGGCTCTTTGACTTTTAAGGCATCAAAGGATTTGTTCACATGAATCACAATTCATTTAGATGAATTTATCAATTCGTTCGATCGAACTCTGTGATTTGTTCGATGGATTGGATGAAAATCTCTATGAAATAACTGTTTTACCCCTATCCATAACTTTCTCGTTTATATTTTTTAAGGGTAAAATGGTAAATTTATCTAACATTATAAATAGGAGGTTAAACCCCTCTTCCCCCACATTTTTCTTTCTCCTTCGTCCATTCTCTTTTCCTCTCCTATGGTTTTTCCTCCTACTCTCAAAGCCTTTTTCATCATCTTATCAATCTTTTCATTTTCTCTTAATTTCTTACTCAATTCAATATTCTAAACCTCCTACAAACTTCAATTTATCAAAAGGAGCAAGAAAATTGCAAAGGAGAGAGTTAGGATTTGGGGCTCAATTTGGGGCTTTTCGAGAATTAGTCGAAATCAAAATGTTCTCAAGGTACTACAAGGTAAATTACGATATTCTTAACCCATTCTAAACTTTTATTCCGCATTTAAATGATTTTAAATTTTGAATATTACTATACATCCATGAATTAAATTAATTCTAATTGTGAAAATTTATATTATAATACGTTATTTAAGTCATAAGATAATTGGTCATGCAATAGGTACCTAAAATGTAAGTTTGAAAAAATGTTATAAAACAAAACAGTGCATGAGTTATTGCGCCAACGAGAGTTTATAATGCTTTCGTTGATTTCACTAAAATAGGTTGAATTACGTTAGTTAAATCAAAAATAAAATGAATTATAGGTTTATATAGAATTTGAATTGTTAGGAAGTGAGTTACCAGTCGAAAAATGAGAGTTTATTAATTACATATATAAGTCAACTTTAAAACACCCGTATTAGAATTCATTACTTATATAAAGGTTGCATTTATGCTTTGATAATGAAAATTAATGTGGTTATTGATATATATGTTTAGGCGATAATGCTCAAGTGAGAAACCTACTCGAAGTGTCGAGAAACGAAGTAAATTAAGGAGTATATACCCTTCCTAAATAGTGAGTGGACCTTTTTATTTCTTTTATTCTTCTTAAAATCATTTTTTAAAAATCTTAAATGTTTAAGAATGTTTTGGAAAAGATACTTTTTTTTATTATGTGTGCGTGTATATATATATATACACTTAATGTTTTGTTTTATAAATTTATTTATGTTTGATTTGTATGATAATACATTTGTATTAAATTGTGGTAAGAAGCAACTTATGGATTGAATTTTGACATGTATGATTTCTTTTAAACGATTTGGTGAATTTATGATGATTGTTGTGATTATTGACTATAACTACAGCGTAGTAACGTAAGGCGGATCTAGGGAAAGGCTGCCTAGGTGAGTGGAGATCACAGGTGTGGCAGTGTATGGGCGATATAAGATGATGTTATATGAGTGAGTTATGCTCATCTGTGTCTCATTGAGGATAATCACAGATGTCACCATGTAATTACTCGAGACCAACGTTAGTGGTGGACTGATTTTTAAACTAAGCCATGCATTATTTTATTCCTATCATTCTAAATTAAAATTTTATAAAATCTCATTATTTTCACCTGTATGAAAAATTCATTGATGGTCTCAGGGTTACTCAGGGTCAAAATAACCGTCGAAAAGGGTAACCAATCCAATGATTTTATCATGATTCGAGTTTTCAAGGTTAAATAATATTTTAAACAAAATTTTGTTTATAATTTTTTTACCTATTATTGAAAATGTTAAAATGATTTATTTTAAGAAACTTTAATTTTTAAAGGACGTATTTCTATTATAACATTTTAGTTCACTCACAGAGTATACTTTCGTATATTCACCTCTCATTTTTCAGTTTTATGGAAACTAAACTAGTGAAGCAATTTCTTATCGTGGTGATTCCAGTAGTTATTAAAGATTAAGGTATATTTCTAATTCGGCTCACATCTGGTTAATTCGAGTCCACTGGAGTTACATAAACATTTTATGTCTTGTATTGATCTTTTTGAGATTTGTAGATTGACTTTGTAAGTTTAAAATTTTGTACAATTATAATTTAGAGTTTTTTTTATTTATTGAAGTTATGTAAATGGTTTATAAAATTCGTTATGATTATTATTTATCACCTGAGACATATAATATTTTAAATGTTTTGATTGATGGATTATGAATTTTTTTAGATATTTTGAAATACATGTGATTAAATAAAGACTTTATAAAGTTTGAATGGTTTAGAAAGAAATATTGAAAGTGTTTTTAAATGTTTTGATCTAAA
>JAVXUL010000010.1:5128146-5151268 GCA_035590515.1 Trichilia minutiflora | reverse complement strand
TCAATCACATGTTTTTTTTTTTTTTAAATGTTAAGGGAGGAGTTTTATTTAATATTTTAATATTATTGTGTGTTGTTCTATTTTGTGATTTAAGACGCCTATAAGATGATTTATAAATTTTATTTTTAAAAATATATCAATCCTATATTTTATTAGACGTCTCAATTATTTCAATTATTTATTAGACGTCTCAATGATAATTGAAGTTAAGAGTTTCCTATATATAAACAAACAAACACATCCCTTCTACGGCCGTTGTGACCATATGTTCTCAACACGCATCCTACATAAAATCTAATAGCAAACCAATTAATTTTTGCAATCCATCTATTGCAAAATTTAATTCCCAAAATTAACACAGTTTTGAAAATCTAAGTGCACCCAGCCACCATTTATAGCTTGTATTCGGATAAAAGGCTGTCAAGAAAATCAAATGGCCCATTTTTAATCACGACAGAAAATTTTTTGAACCTAAGTCACGTGGTACCATTGATTCTCAAGACGGATAAATTTCTGACGTAGTATCCAGTAAATATACACTTAAGAAAAATCCGTATGTGAAACTCCGTCTGCATCAGGCTCCCGACCGCCCTGACAACTTATTGTTAGAGCTTTCATTGTGTTGGGATAGAAGATTTTTGATTTCACTCACGTATAAACAACCGTTGAGGTGAACTTACTTGAGATTTATTGAAAATAAGAAGGATTTAAAAAAACAAATATGACCAAAAAAAGGATAGATTCCCTAATTTCAAATTTCAGTCTGTCTCGTAATGATTAGAATATAAACGATGCTACAGAAGGAGGGATTTATGATTTTGATATATGATATAACATTACAATCATTTAAGAAGAGATTCGCACGTGATTTTATGATAAACCATCACACCACACCACATCATATCATTCTTATTTTTTTATATCCTATTATATTAAAAAAAATAAAGATAAAAAAATATAAAAGATAATTTATTTAAAAAAAAAATGTATGACTTGATTAGGAAAACGAGAGAAGAAAGAGAACACGAGTAAAAAGTTAAACAAGAAAAGAATAAAAAAAACGGTAAGTAACTGATACAGTTAACGTTATTTTAGATAGTGTATTTAGTGGGTTATTTTGTTTATGACTTGGTCAAAGCCTCAGAGAGAAATAAAAATAACAGAACGAAGACATAAGTTAAGAGAGAGTAAAATTTTATCATTTCAAAAGCATGCCTGTACAATCACTACAGACTCTACAGTTACGTTTAAATAGGTTCTTTCTTACCCACTGCTAATAGTAAGTTATAATAACTCGTTCGTAACTTAAAAGAGCTCTAAACTCAAGTCACACAACCCCTTCAATTACTATTTATATGTGATTCTAACATTATCTTATTAATGTTGGAGTTTTTAAAAAAGAATTTAAAAAAAAATATTTTTTTACTTATTATTCATATTAAATATATCTATTTATACATATAAAAAATAATAAAATAATTTAAAAATATATTAAATTTTTAATATTATTTTATTATTCTATTTTATTAAAATTAAATAAATTATTTTAAAAAATCTATTCAAATATAAATTTTATTATTATTTAAAAATAGTTTGAATCATTTTTTATTGGAAAGATTTGTTGTATGACGGAGATTTTGTGAATATCAGCTTGTTTTTTAGCAGCCACCCACGCCAGAAACGACCACCTGCGCAAACCAATTTGGATTGCTCACCGTCGTACCCACTGCCAAATCCAAATGATTTCCCACCCACATGACGATGATGATTCTAGCAATAATCGAGACTAACAGCTCACACGTCTCACTCACACTATTTTTCCTGTAGCCACCGTTCGCATTACTACCACTTGCGCCGCCACTACTCAAGGCGTTCACACCTAACCAAGAAAAATCAAGCACAACATGAAAAATCGAGTGATTGAGTGAAGGAGTGCACTTTTCCTTGAGTTTTGTCTTTGACGGAGGAGAGAATTAAGGTTCGAAGATGGAGACGATGGTGGTTCTGACTGAGAGGAGAAATTATTATTAAGGTTTGGGGAGGATGGAGATGATGCGTAGAAATGTTTCCATCTAACAAGCACTAATAGTGAAGGGCGAATAGGTAATTGTAAGTTAAATTAGCATATTCATTAACAGGGGGTCGTACGAGGGCATTTGTCAAAAAATGCAAATAGAAAGGGCATATCTCCGAGTGTCATTGGACTTAGCGGTAATAAGCTAAAATCACAGGGGGAAAATGTAATTCTGTAGGTAATATATATATATATATATGTATATATTGGGTTGGAAAGAAAATAATCATATAATATAATCTTGGATAAATAGAACAAAAATATGAAATAATTCAAATAAAAATAAAATCAAATAATGTTTCGGAGGGCGAGCATATTCAAAAAGTTACAAAATAAAGATGATGTATATTAAATGTATTTTTTGAGAGAAAAAAAAAAAAAAACAGAGAAGACAATGATTAAAGATTTATCCGCATGTGAAACTATTGATCTTTGTGATAAATTTCTTTTGACCTTTTTACTTTGTTCAAACTTTAAGACAAAAATGCAGGCATCGTCCCTGACCTGCGAGTAAACTATTTAGAGAGTCATCCATATCGCGCCACGTGTCTAACAACGATATTATATTTTTTTTGCGATCCGGTATTTCCTCTTCGTACTCGAAACGAGTTCCAGACACAGAAATTTAACAAAGCGGAACAGCCAAAACCGAAAACCAGAAAGAGTCATCGGCGACAAAGATCCAATTCGAAGATGCAGTTCATTAATGCGGTGATGACGACAAGGATGTTGACCATGCTTGGTCAATCAAACGGCTTGCAGGAAGAAATACCGTTTGGCTCCGTATGGTTTTTCATCTACGCAGGAATATCCTGCGTGTTGGTGCTATTCGCTGGTATCATGTCTGGTCTCACCTTAGGTCTAATGTCTCTCGGACTCGTTGATCTAGAAATTCTCCAACGTGGTGGAACTTCCTCCGAGAAGAAACAAGCAGGTCTTGATTCATTTTTCTTAAATTTGTCGGTTATAACATCTTAATCGGTGGATTAATGTCAATTATTTATTTTCTGATAGTATTTGATTAATTAATTGAAGAGGATGATTATCTTGTCAAATACTTGGTTACAAAGTTAAATCTGTGAATATTCACTTGCTTCAATTTGGGGTTTGTTTGTTTTAATGTAGATATGAGTTAATTAGATACTATGTCTTATGATTTTTTTGTTTCTTTTACAAATTTTTTTCTTTGTTTTGGTTGTTTATGCAGCTACAATTCTTCCTGTGGTTCAGAAACAGCATCAGCTTCTTGTAACTTTGTTACTATGTAATGCAGCTTCCATGGAGGTATACACTTGAACTTTATTGAACTTTATCTTTCATATTACTAGCATCAAATTTGCTACTAGAGATATACAATTGCATGCTGATAAAGTTGAATGACATTACGAAATCACACACACTGCTATTATGAAGCCGAATTTTTTTAGAACCAGGAAAGTTGGCCCCGGAAAACAAAAATTAAGAGAAGGCAAGGAAGTGTGGAAAGTGAAGCTAATCAATGATAACTATTTTCCTCCATTTTAGCTTGTGCTTACCAAACATCAGAATATTATATGAAAATACACTATTTTTCTCGACAATATCTTTTTTGACAGGCAACAGTTTCAAAGAAATATGGGAGCGTTAAATACTTGTAATTTTTAAAGAAACATTACGTTAGCTTGAGATTTCATTACTCTGTCGAACGAAAGGCTATGCTTATGTGGTTTTATGCTAATGTAGATGCTGAAATAATGAGTCTAACTTTGCATCTCAATTTTACTATCACTTTGGGACTGCTTTACTTGAATTTTATTATATATTAATGTCCTATAGGTGTTTGTAATATGGCTCAACTTATAACTACAGCCATTGGCTTGGATGCTTATGATGTGCAGGCTCTTCCTATATATCTGGATAAGCTTTTCAATCAGTATGTTGCCATAATACTTTCTGTGACTTTTGTTCTGGCTTTTGGAGAGGTATATTTTCTTATATATTTCATGTTTAGAAGTTCAGTTTCAACTTTTATCTTGACTTAAATAGAGTTTGATTTCTTGATTCCTTTAATTCTTCAGGTTATTCCACAAGCAATATGCACAAGATATGGACTTGCTGTAGGTGCAAATTTTATATGGCTTGTGCGAATTTTAATGATTATTTGCTATCCAATAGCTTATCCAATTGGAAAGGTAAACTTGCAGACTGATACGAGGGATTCTGTGAGATTTAATATGGCTACAAATGAGCATTTATGTTGTTTGTTTGAGGTGATGCTATCTTATCAAAGTCTTGTTTCTAATTGCAGTAGAGGAGTCATAAGGCATCACTTAAATAAGTTAGATATATTAGAGACTTTTGACTTTCTGCCACGGGTCTTTTATGAGTTTATAGCAACTATTGGTGCATCTCATTTGATCATGTGTTCAATAAAAATAAAACATTTTAATGTTTCTTTCTGATCTCAGGAGAAACTTCCTTTTTGCCTTATTTCATACTTTCAATAGCGGCACACATTTTCAGTTTGATACCAATAATGTAGCTGAAAAAAGCATGAGTCATTCTTAATTCTCACCACCTATTCACCTCTTGGAGGTCTGGGGCTGCATCCACGTCTCATAAATGATATAAAGGTTTCAATGAATCATGCTTTTGTGGTTTTGAGATTGCTGGCCACTGTGGAATGTTACGATTTTAGGTTGTCAGCACTTTAGAGGAATGCTGAAAGCAATTTAATTCAAGGATTTGAAAGAAACATGCTGCTCAGCAAAATAACAATCAATATATGGTCCTTGATAGGGGTGAGTTGGCAGAAAGATCTTGCAACCAGACCAAGTAGCAGGCATAAGGTTTTGCTGGTTGGAGTATAGCCAATGCCTGTTTTATGAATTATGTATGTGCTGTGGGCAACTTTAAGTATGTTTTACTCAATGATTGTCCCTGTTTCCGAATGTTCTCAGCCTGAAATTCATGGTAGATTGTGGGACCTGGTCTATTACCATTACAAGTATATCTTCTGAATAAATAGAAAACTGGGAAGGCATGTGCATATACTTGTATTTAGGTTCTCTTGTAAAGAATGCTTCTCTTTTTTCTTGTTCCCCTTGTGAGTTCTTTTACTTACTTTTCCTTGCCGCCTTGATTGCGATTTTTGCATGGTCTTGTCTTGAACAATTTATAATTATTCTGCACCTGATACTAAAATGAGTTAATTATCTTATTATTTTTAGTGCTGACAATTTACTTGAATTGATATATTTATATAGATTCTAGACTGGGTATTGGGGCATAATGAAGCTTTATTTCGGCGATCTCAGTTAAAAGCCCTTGTTTCCATTCACGGCAAGGAGGTAAAGTTAAACAATCGGTGATAAAAACAGCTTTACTTTTTAAATTATCAATTTAAGAACGATGAAGATACTTAATCTCATGCTTTTGGCTGTCCATCATAATAAGAATGCTTTTCTTGATATATGTAGGCTGGTAAGGGCGGTGAACTCACACATGATGAGACAACAATTATTAGTGGAGCACTAGATTTGACTGAAAAGGTATGAGCTGCAATGACAACAGCATGTTGGTTGTTTTGTGTCAGTGCTAAACTTCCAATGACATGGATACTTCATTTTGCTAAAATGGAAATCCAGAAATGCTGTCAAATTGTTCCTTTGCTTGTATTTAATTCTAGTATCTGTGTTGCTTTGTTCATGGTTTTTGTTGAAGAATGTACGGTGTTCATACAAAAGTTTACTATTGGTCTTGGGTAGTAAGGTTTCAGGGGTTTATGGTGTTTTCATACTATGTATGCATTAGAAGCATATCCTCCCTTAATTTGATTTTGATCATCTACAACTTATGGGATTTCAAACTCCGTAATGTATTATAATCAGCATCTCAACTCGCTCATTTCATTATTCTTTGTTTCAACAGACCGCTGAGGAGGCTATGACCCCTATTGAGTCAACTTTTTCCTTGGATGTCAATTCAAAGTTGGACTGGTAAGTTGATTTTGAATATTATTGTCATGTCAGTTACCTTCTTTTACCTGCATATTTTTCTTTTCTCAGTTATCTACCTAGTATACATCATTGGTGGCTTGTTGGTTGTTAACGCTAAATTCCTTTTATGGTCACCCCTTCGTTACTATTTTATTGTCCCATGATTTCTGCTATACACTACATGCATTACACATGCTTGTTGACTTGTACATTTGTGTGTCCTTTTAATCTAGTCTGCTTGTGTTCCATTATGCTCATAGTTGGCAGGGAACTTTTGTCTTTTAATCATATATCTGTTCCCTTCTGACTGCAAAAGTTCTAGAACATATTATATGCAATTTATGATTGACTCATACCTCTAAGGTTTCTTTTTCTCAATTAATAACTCAGGGAGGCTATGGGTAAAATTCTTGCTCGAGGTCATAGCCGGGTACCTGTCTACTCTGGAAATCCGAAAAATATTATTGGACTTCTGCTGGTGGGTTTTAGAACCTGGATAATATGATAATGTTTAGTTATGTGTTAGCACTCTTGGTTTTAAACGTTTGCGGCTTTATTAATTGTTTATTTTATTTCTTGCCTTTCTTCTGCTTGTTGGAATTAGGTGAAAAGTCTTCTCACTGTACGACCTGAAACAGAGACTCCTGTTAGTGCTGTTTCCATCCGGAGAATTCCAAGGTGTGCTTTATTCATCTTTAGACCTGCTTATAATTTTGTTTTCTAATACTGGTAAAAATTATGTAATATTCATTCACATGTTGGATGTTTCTCCAGGGTACCATCAGATATGCCTCTCTATGATATATTGAATGAATTTCAAAAGGGCAGCAGTCATATGGCAGCTGTTGTGAAGGCTAAAGGAAAGAGCAAGACTCTTCCACCAATGATTGATGGAGAAAAAACTGAAGAGAACAAAACCAATTGTGAGAATTCTGATCTGGCTGTTCCTTTGCTATCCAAGCAGGATGAAAAGCCAGAAAGTGTTCTTGTTGACATTGACAAGCCTTCAAGGTCTAGCTGTCTGAGCCGGATAGCCTCTTCACAACGTAATGATGCATCAACAAATTCATTGGCTTATGCATCTGAGGACATTGAAGATGGTGAAGTCATTGGTATCATCACCCTGGAAGACGTATTTGAAGAACTTTTACAAGTAAAATATAGATGTTTAGATATCTGACTTCCATTCACTTTGTGTTTGTGTATCTCTGCTAGACTGTATTTTGATGATTTTATTGAACAATGCAGGAGGAGATTGTAGATGAAACAGATGAATATGTAGATGTACACAAAAGGTAGCAGAGTGTTATTTGAAGTTGTGGAGATGTGGGATTACTGCTAAAACCGAAAGGAAACTGAATGCTATTTAATTTCTTTTTGCAGAATCCGTGTGGCTGCTGCTGCAGCTGCTTCATCTGTGGCACGGGCTCCATCAAGTCGCAGGCTAATTGGCCAGAAAGGAGCTGCTGTAAGTAGATACTGTGTATGATCTGGGTTTTACATTGTGGATATGTAGTGCATTTGCACAAAAATATATAATATTCGTCTACGGATGCAAAAAATGATCAAGCAAGCAAAGCATGTGTTATGAAATTAGGTCTCAATATCAATCCTTTTAGATTGGTCAACTTTCCTGTAAATGAACAGATTTTTTTTCTTTTCTAACAATACATAATGGACATAATGACTCCTTATGCATCATTAGCGGCATACAAGAGCATATTTTAGCTGCTTAGCTGTCTCAGTATGTCATTTATTATAATAATAACCCAAATTTTTTCCATGTGACTGGCGTTCAAGAGTGTGTTTCTTGTAATTATTCTTCAGGGAAACCAAAGTAGGCAAGGGTCAACTCCGAAGAGATCTGTTGACAGCGAATTAATTTCAACAAAGAAGCCTCCTAGTGTCTAGTGAGTCTCATCTTCCGAGCAAATGACAAGACATTTGAAATTGATGTGGTTTCCCCCTGCATCCCAAAGTGGAGAAGAATTTTATTTTCATACATAGAAAATGGACAATAAAACCATGTAATTTACTCGAAATTTTGAAGTTTAGTCTGCCAATATTCTAATGCTTTGTGAATTAAACTCTTTTTGTATGGTTGAGTTGAATATGTACAAAAGGGAAATCAGAAATGTACTGAATGTGAGGAATTTCCAAGCTCTTCCACTTGGAACATTTGCTGAAAATGTTTTTTCTGATACTTTTGCAGCATATCAGATTAACCATGCGTGAAAGGTTGATTGTATTTACTGGAGGATGGAATTTTGTGGAGAATGACAACGAATATAATTCGAATTTTTATTAAAGAAGCTGGTAGGGTTAATAGATATATATGGTTTTCAGGTATTTTTTAAATTGACATTGTAAAAAATATTTAATAATATTAATTTTTAAAAATTTTATTTTACAGTAGTCCTGATTTTAAAGTCAAAACACTTCAATAGAAGGTCAAGTTGTTTTGGTTTTGGATCAAAGTGGGTGATGGAAATGGTGTAATGAAAGATTTTGAAATTTGTTAAGATATACACTATGCGATGAATATAAAGTCATTTAATATGAAAAAATTGGGATAGCTAAGGTTAATTATTTGAGACACCACCCTGTGTTTACGATGAGCTGGAATAAACAGAATAATGATGCACGAAACTCAGACTATAAACAGAGGAATTTCCCATGCTTTTAATGTGCCCATCTTTTCTTTATTGATTTTTGGCCGTATCGTAGGAATGAAGGTTCATCTTGTTATGCCGATATTATTCCATCTTTTGCTTCAAACTGACATGAGCACCAACCACATGTTCGGATAATTTAATCAATCAATTAACTCATCTGTGTGTGTAAGCGTGCGGGGGAGAGATTTTTTTTTGTTGAATAGACAGAAACTATCATACAAGGTACAAACAAACATTCTTTACAGAATCTGAATACTGTGTTGTTTTTGGTTATTTCAATTTACCGAGTATAACTGCTGCTAATTCTCAAGTAACTGAGTATTCCATGTAATGATCCAACTTGGCTGCGCATATGCAACCGTAGAGCTGAAGATGTCATAAAATTGTTCCAACTGCTGTCCTTGTACTCTCTATGAATGTAAAGGAGTACAAACAAAAATTCTTAAGCCTAATACTCACCTTCAAGCTTATTCACCCCAACGCAGAAGAATCACCGTACACCTTCATATGATGTAGAACCGAGTTCGATGCTCCCGGACAAGCATGGAACACCTTTGCCATGATCACAGCTTTTGGATCCCCGTTGAAGTTGAATCTCTATCTTTTGCCATGTTCAATGAGAAGAGTAGAGAAGAGTATATTCTAGGTATTGGTACTGGAATTTCGTTGTAGTATACCTGTATATATAAAAGTCAAAAAATGTAATGGGATCGCTGTTAAGCAACAGGGGAAAGGTTTATACAGAGAAAATGGAAGTGGGTGAGAACGGTGAAAGTCCCAGCGAATCAAAAATTGACAAGACAGGGTCCTCAGCTTGTCTCCCTGCCAAATAATCGGGAAAATGACTTGCTATGACTTATTCCAAGGACCTCCTCTGTCTCTATAACGCGTCTGCAAGATAACATCAACAGATGCCCCAATGTTCCGCAAGGATTTGGATGGATTCCTGAGGAATCCTCCTTTTAATCACACAAACACACACACACAAAAAAATATATATATATATATATATACGTCAGTCAAGATTACAAGCTACTCGTAATCAGTATCATCAGCTGTGGTTCATATTCACACTAAGATGAGAGCTTAAATACGTTTTTGCTGCAGCAAATTGGCATCATGGTCATCCTATCTCTTACACGGTTACTTAATTTTTGGTTGACTAGAAAATTGGTTATTTTAGAGAACTAAGAATTTTAGGTTCTTAACCTTGCAAAAATCTGTTGACACCATCGTGTTCATTATTACAGTGAACCAATTAACTATGGAGTTTATCGTGGGAAATGACAAAAAGAATACTGTTCAGTTACAAAGACGTACTGTTGGTTAGTCTATATCTTCCAACAGTCTCGTCGTTGTCAGTAGCGAACTCACAGAATTCCCTAAACAACCAGATTGATCAATTTGGATGAATAAAATACTGATGAATAGATTAACGTTCATGAAAATTTTAAATGAATGAAATTATGATAAGAAAAGCTAGGTTACGCATGCATGCAGGCTTGTATATGTACGTATACGTGTTTGTATGCAAATACACTCTCATAGCACAAGTAATTATACTTAGTAATTCACGCATGGTGAATTTTGAGAGAAAGAGGAAGAGATCCATCGGCAAAGTTATTTATATCTGTAATATACTTACAGTATTCTCATAGTCAGTGACAACAACAGACTACAGAATTAGAGTAAATACAAGGTAAGAGCTGCAATTGATCGATGCTAACCTAAAGAAGGAACATATATATATATATATGTTCCTTCTTTAAAGCAAAATAAGAACGATGAGTTGAAAAAATAAGAAAATTGAAGACTCCTCGATGAAGCTATAGATGCAAAACCTTTTAACAAGCTTTTAATTAAGAATACTTGTGCCAACAAAGAAGCATGGTGACGCAGACTCTCATGATATAGAGCTTCCCTTTCTGCTGCCTCACCATTTTCTTCCACTTTGCAAATCTTCTACCCATCCTTCCCATGCATCAACTCAATCGTTTCTTTAATATTGCACTAGCTAAGCTGCAAAACTCCACGAAATTACCGGGTAAACTTCATTCAGATCTTTTATATATTTATATATCTATATTAGAAGCGGCAAGAAATGATCCTGTAGCCAAAATTGGATCGACATGTACACTCATAGGCGTTGTCAGAGGGTCCATTCTGTATCAATGTCAAGAGTTGATCTCTCTCTTGTCTCTCTCACTCTCTCTGTGGATTCAAAATCTGAAACGTTTTTTTATCATTTGAACCTGCCGGCCACTGATTATTGTCAGCTTTGTAAAGCATAGTTTTTAGGTACCAAACAAACAAGAACCTTATATTTTATAGTTGCTAAACGCACAGGGTTGTCCTTTCTTGGACATTAATAAGCAAATTAACAAAGTAAAAGAGAGGAACTTTTTGATGACCCCATCAAACTAGAAATAACAGCCTTACATGAGCAGCTATATATCTCCTGTTCTGATCATATATGATATATAGATATATAGATCAACTTCGTAAGGACACATTTTTCATCTGTTCTTGCCATTTATGGAACAAGAAAGTTATATATGTATGTATGTTGGCTCCCATAACTAAAGCAAGCAAAATCACAATCTGTTTGGGTCTAAATCCACGCATCCAATCCAATCCCATTTGTCATGCAAAAGAGTGGCAAAGATTGGTCTTATACCTTATCCTAAAGCACATGAATATCAAAGATAAGATCTTACTAGTAAGAGATAGATTTATGTGGACCTTAAAACTATAGAAACCAACTAATATTTGGTTCCAAATAGACAATGTTTTGGACCCGGTTGATAGATAAGAGTCTAGACTGATGGGTTCGGACACGTGGACGTTTTTCCAATATCAACGAATGACATGGAATACAGTTGACAGACAGATTTAATCAGAAACTGGAGACAATTGATACGAAAGATTGGAATCTTATATGCATACATATGTTGTGCTAGCATAATTGGCTTTTATTGAACTAAAAAGAGAAAAAAGAGGAAAACTCCAAGCTGGTGGGGAGTTTTATCTTTGATTAATTGCAGCACTCTGTTGGTGGTCAGGGGAAGAGCAATAATAATGTTATATACATACATATGTTGTGCTAGCTTAATTGGCTTTTATTGAACTAAAAAGAGAAAAAGAGGAAAACTCCAAGCTGGTGGGGAGTTTTATCTTTTGATTAATTTCAGCACTCTGTTGTAGGTCAGGGGAAGAACAATAATAATGGTGGGATTGGGAAGCGTAGTTGTATCTGCAGTTAAGGATGTGACTAACTGAAACACCACATTCACAACGCTCCATTCGAAGAAACATCATGGAAAGAGCTACATGCAAGTAGAGAAATAATTATCTTATCTTCTTAATCCAATCCCGAAAGGTTGATTGAAATTTCAACTGTTTGACAAATTATTAAAGCTGTACACCTTTTTAGTTTTCAATGTCAAAGACAAAATGTAGTGTGCAGTAAATTTGCAAATGCTGTTTCTGGTGATGAGCATGATGAAAACAGTGAAATTCAGTAATTGATAATCAATGCTATCTTATCAATGTTTGTACTTGCTGGCAAAAAATGCAGAAACATTCGGAAATGAAGTCCATAGTTTTTCACAAACAAAGCATTCAATCTGAATGTCTGCAATCAGGATGAAGGTTCTCTTCATTTTAGAGCAATTTATGATTAAAGTGTTATTACTTTTAGTTTACCATAGCCTATATATGTAAGACTTGCTTTCGAATATTTAAATTGCTATACTTACAAAATTCAGATAAAATATAACAGTTATAAAGGAGCCACTACTGAAACCCCTGGATAATCAATACTTAAAATAATAAAAAGATAATAAACACCATAGATAACGTGCGTAAATACAACATGTCAAACTAAAAATAACTACCTCTCGTACCCGTTAGGAAGTCAGAGTGTCACACACTTTTTTATCCCCTTAACCCTTGTTCTTTTATTTTTTCGGCTTGTTCTTACGTTGGTGCAAGCTGTAACTCGTAGTTTCTCGATGGACACGTAGAGTGGGAGAGAGGGAAAACCATGTCTTGCCTGGCGTCATGCTGTGCAGCGATGACCTGCGGCCTCTGCACATCAGTGGCTTCAGGGATCTCTAAAAAATCGGCTAGACTCACTTACTGCGGTCTCTTCGGCCTTGCACTTATCGTGTCTTGGATCCTCAGAGAAGTTGCTGCTCCTTTCTTGGAGAAATTCCCTTGTACGTCTCGTTCTGCACCACCCGTTTTCATTTCCTTGTCATTTTTTTTTTTAAATTTAGCTTCATAGATTGATAATTATCATAACTGGGATTCTTTTATTCTTGTCGATTTGACATATCTCTTCTAATTTCCTGTTCAAAATATGAATCTATAAATAGGCGAATTGGGTTTGTTAAACGTATGTGGAAATTTCAAATTATGTAATCGAAATCTTGACTAGCTAGCTTTGCTTAATTAAACGGAGATGGTGATGGTGTTGGTTTTGGTTTGTTGAAATACAGTTTCCATATGTTTTTCCATTGAGTACGATTCCTTATGACCCAATTAAATATTTATGCAAATTCTGAAACGGGTATTAAATTATTGATTTTTTTTTGGCTCTAAAGGTTTGGCAGAGTTGTTTGGCATATAAATCGTGTTTATTCAATTTCATATATTGTTATCCATAATTATAATATGTTTATAACTTTTTTTCTGGGTGTTATGCACTGTCCTACAAATCCATATACAATGCCTGTGCCCAAGACACAACAATAAATTGGTAGAGTTTAATTGAGATTGAAAAACCAAGCTTGAGCTATATTTTCAAGTATACAGACAGAAGTTTGAACCTGGCTTGAGTTGGCTTCGTAAAATTTTTGAGCCTCGATCGTGAACCTTCGTTTACTTTTGGATGACAAAAGTTGTTCAATCAATTCTTGACGTATGCTTGTTATATTTAAATCATACCTAATGTGATATGTAGTACCTATGCACATGAGTTTACTGACTAGATTCTGTTGTGCTTTTTTATAGGGATAAATACTTCTGATACATATACAAAGGAATGGTATCAAATACAAGCAGTTCTCCTCGTGAGCTTGGGGAATTTTTTATTTTTCGCTATACTTTCACTTATAATGATTGGTGTGAAGGACCAAAATGATAAACGTGATTCGGGGCACCATGGTGGATGGGTTGCAAAGATGATTATCTGATTTTTGCTTGTGATCATCATGTTTTTCCTCCCTATTGTGGTCGTCTCAATATATGGTCAGTCTTGCTGCTGCAGTTAATGTTGATACAGAGGATTTATCAGCCTTCCCATTTTTTTCCTCTAAATTCTTAAATCAGTCTTGGTTGAGGACTAGCTGATTATTGTTTTCATTGAATTGTGTGATTCCTATGTGGTAGGGTACGATTTGCCCTTTGGCTGAATTAAAGTAAAATTTTTTTCTCTGTTTTTCTGCAATATCAGTTCCAATATGGCAGTCAAACATTAAGGAATGATTTCTCATTGAGATACACCTTGGAGTTCACTCATAAGTCAAATTTTAGTTAGTTTTATATAAATATACTGTGAAATTTTACCTGATACTTTTTTGTCAATCTTTTGAACTGAAGTTTAACATTCAAATTTTGTTATCATAGGGTTTTTATCAATTACATGTTTTGCTATATGCACATATTGGAGAAGGAGGGGTAAGAGGATTGTAACTACGTTTTTTCAATGATGTTGTTCCTCTCCACTATGTTGGCACCATTTCTTCATTTTGATTCCACACTTAGTACTATATAATTCGTTCCAGGCATCTAATGCCAAGCTTAATATACTTGCAGGAACTATATCAAAGTTTGGGGCAGGACTGTTTTTATGGGTTCAAGTGTTAATATTACTGTACTTTGTCCACTCATGGAATGATGCATGGATTGCAAAAGATGAGAATAAGTGGTTAGCTCAAGTTCCAGTGTCTCATGATTTTTTCTCCCATAACTTGTAGTGATTTCTAACAATATAATTGGGCTGTTTAGGTATGCTGCTTTGCTTGTTATATCAATCGGATGCTATCTTGCGGCATTTACGTTCTCAGGAATTCTGTTCATATGGTTCAATCCCTGTGGAATTGACTGCGGCTTGAATGTATTCTTCATTGTCATGACCATGATTCTTGCATTTGCTTTCGCTGTTATAGCGTTGCATCCTTCGGTAAGCAATGGATCATGTTTTCTATTCGTAGATGGCTCAGAACAAATCAATGTACCAATAGTTTGCTATTCAGAGGACTTTTAATGGATCATGCAAACCATTGTGTATGTTTGAACATTGCTTCGTGTTTAGAGTGACATCTGATGGATGAAAGAATTACATAATTTGAATATTGCTTTGACTGTTTCCTATCAGCTGATTGATTTAGTTGAAACACAAAGTTGCATTACCGGCACTACTTAATTAGGGGGCCAGGCCCAACTTCTCTTTCATGTGGTCTTCATTTTGCTAGATCTCAACTCATATCATCACCTGTAAGTCCTTGTTCCACTGATATGTATAACCGGAGAGCTAATAAAATATTTCCTTTATCAAAATTTTCTTGTTCGACCAATGTGTATGACAGGGGAGCTGTTCCACAAGTAAATGGAATTGCTCCTTATGTATATGACCTGTCAATATACTTGGTGTCCTAACAGACTTGAAGATTTTGGTAGGTTTCTACTTGGGAGGTGCTGTACCCTTTAATCGAACTAAAGTACAAAAACTAGATTCTGTGACTTACTATATGATGAAACTTTGTAACAGGTAAATGGTAGCCTCTTGCCTGCTTCTGTGATATCGGTTTATTGTGCTTATGTATGCTATACGGGTCTCTCTAGTGAACCTCGTGACTACGTCTGCAAGGACCTCAGCAGCAAATCCAAAGCAATCCAAAGCAGTTTCCATAAGTACCCTTATTCTTGGGATGCTCACAACAGTTCTCTCAGTTTTATATTCTGGTTGTCGTGCTGGTTCTTCTACAACATTTCTATCACCACCATCTTCGCCTAAGTCAGGTGCCCAATCCACATGGAACCTTTCTTAGCTTTCTGAAAATGCAGACAAAATTTTTTTGAATTTTTTTTTTTTGCATACTTTTGATGTATTGTCTATTATAATGGCAAAATTAACTATAAAATTGCCAGTTTTACATCAATGTTTGTTGTAGGTGTTGAATTGATGCAAATGCTGTTATGTTGTCTCATTCGAAGTTCTAATTCATTCCAAACGTTTGCCAAATCTTTTGTTGCAGGTGGACAGAAGCCATTTCTTGAAGAAGCCGTGGAAGAAGGGAAAGAGAATAAAGAAACCGAAGCACGTCCAGTTTCCTATTCTTATTCATTCTTCCACTTGATGTTTGCTCTGGCCAGTATGTATGCATCTATGCTTCTCTCTGGATGGACCAACTCATCCGAAAGCTCGGACCTGATAAACGTTGATTGGACCTCAGTTTGGGTTCGTATATGGACTGAATGGGTGACCGCTGCGCTCTATGTTTGGACTCTTTTAGCCCCTTTCTTTTTCCCCGAACGTGAGTTCTTTTAGATATCCTCTTCATGATCCTCCTAGCAATTCCAGATGCTTAGAGGCCGTCAGTTGTTAATTAATAGTCTTATCCAATGCATCTGTTAGGTAGTGTCTTATGCCCTGTTTATTTCATTTTTTTTTTCCTTTTTCCTCCTTCCTCTCTTTCCTTCCCTCTGTTTGAGAGAAGAGATCAGAAATGGTATCGTTGTTCATATATAAATAATATAATAGAGAAATCTATGAGAGCTTTGCATGTGTTATGCTGTAGTTGGCTGAATTGGGCAGTTCTCATTTCTTTAGTAATGAAGATAATATTAACCAATTTTTTTTCTAGCCGTATAAGGAAATACAAAACTTTATCTAATTTTAAAAGACGCCTGGATAGAGCTTCAACTCACATGATCCAATAGCCTGAATAGCAATTTTTACTCCGTTAATTATTTATAGGATGATCTCATTGCTTGTTAATACAAAGCTATTTTGTATTAGCTACAAAGATATAAAAATAAGGTATAACAGCTGAATCAATAACTCATAAATAAATATTAAAATTAATACTTAATTTATATTTAATCATATAACTATTTTATATATTTGTTATAACCTTTTTAATATAATTATTAGTGTATTGAATTACTCAAATGAATTCAATTATTGAATGCATTAAAAATATATATATATACTCATCACATCAACTGCTATTATCTAATTTAAACTTTTCATTTTTTATTCTAGAATTTAGAAGTTTTATTAGAATTTTTAAATAATTGGTAAGAATCAAATTCTTATCAAAATTAATTAATTTCACGTAATATAAATTTTGATTGATTAATTTCAATGAATAAAAAACTACTTCTTTTTTATACGATATATAAGACTTAATTTGTTCCTTTACCTTGATTTTACATACTTTATATAATAGAGATCTTGATATCTTAAATTAGTTATATCCAAATTATTATACCTTCTTAAATAATATTCTCATATCATTCTCATATAATAGAATTTTGGTCAAAATTCAAATATTACCGAGAATTAAACAACCCAATTTAATTATACAAATGTTATACCCTTTACATAATAAAAATATTAGAGTAAGAATGGGAGAAAAAAAGTTATGATAATTATAAGGAGATTCATCAAGTATTCAATTATTCACATCTTATGCAAACTCTTCTCTCGAGTTAAACGGTTTTTTTAAAACTATATTTTAAGGTTGATCACATACACCAACCATAATTCATCTCATAAATAATTATCATTCTTTACACATATATGGACATATACATATCTCACACATACGTATACATATGTGTAACTTATGATTTTTCACTGCATAACCCTACTAATATTAATTACTTTTCTCGTCAAACAAGAATTATATGCTTATATAATTTAATTTATTTGTCATACAAATAAAATCGAGTTTATTTATCATACAAATATATACTCGTGATTAAATAGTTATACTCATTTAACACTAGAAGACAATGATTTAATGTTTTAATGTTTTAATGTTAAAATGCAATTTCAATAAATTATTAAATAATCTATAGATCACATAATTAATTAAGGATGTTCAAACATTATTGTTTGGATAATATTATTTCATTAAAATTATTTGTCATACAAATAATTTAGTTTCTTATACAATTTGTCTAGTTTGTCAAACAAATTAAACAAATTGATTTAAGTTAATTAGAGTTTATCAAAAAAATCTTAAATTCAATTTAGGCCAATTAGGGTTTGCATAAACCCTAAAATTAACCATTATTCTATAATACATAAAATTAGAAATATTTAATAAAAATTCAAACCATAATCATTACAAAACCATAATAACTAACTTAAGGTCAAATTATCAAGCTTAGGCCAATTAAAATTAAACCAAGTGTATTAAAGCGTTTAATGCACATAATATTTTTTCATCCATTTTATTTTAATATATAATGTAATGATGACATCATGATAACATCACATGTAACAAATCATCATATATACATTACACTTTACATATGCATATTCATATATACATCATCATATAATATAAATATATACATATATAATTAATTAATAAATCAATTATAGAAATTAGAAACAATGTTAATCATATTAACATTCATTAACCTAAACTATAACTCATCAAATGAATTAACCATACATAAAGCAACAAATGTAAGATTAACAATTAATCAGCAAAACTCCCATCATGGTAAGGCACTCATTTAATGATCATTTGATTATTATTAGCACTTAACAGCATTCAACCATGGTCATTAACATGTGCTTAACGCTCAAACACAATTAATTAAACAAAATACAATATTTTTGCATAAGAAACCAACTTGGTCGAACACTTTAGGGCTCTGTACATGATGAATACAATTTCGTCTCATAAAAAAAACATTAAACCATGATGACTACACATGAAAATACAATGATTGCTCATGAATATCATTATGGTCGAATAGTACTCCATCTATTCATTATTTTCCATCTTCTTCGTCAAATGAAATCAAGGCTTCCATGATGTCATATATTATCAAATGATAGTATTAATCACATGAAAACACATAGATAATAAACTATTCATCATCTTTATAGAAAACCTGATATAGAATATAAACCTTAATAACTTTATAATTAATCTCAAGCTTCAAACTTCAAATCCATCAACTACAACACCAAATTAAGCATATAAACAACTTATTCAAGTGTTTGATATCATTTTGAAAGTTGATTAAGTGATTAAACAATAGTTAGAGGTTACAAGCTATTAAACATGCCATATGTATACATATTCACAAAATCAATGAAATCAAGGTAAAGTTCATTAACCTTGAGTGAAGATTGACGAAGATCTAATCTCAAATATATGAAATATCTGAAAATCAAAACCCAAACACCCAACCCTATAACCTTGGCCGAATATGGACAGAGAAGAAAACTTGATGTTTGTTTGTTTTTGGTAAAATTGGCTTAATTATCAAAAATTGAAAAATTACTCATATATATAATATTTGCATCATTTACTTAAATGTCTGAGATATTTAAATTAAAGACAAATAAGTCCAAAAACCTATCAAAAATGGCTTGTAATCGTAACATACAAAAATATCAATTATGTCCTCAATTATAATAAATTATAAAGCATAATCAAATTTGTGCTCCAAATTCCAATGTTGTAGTGTTTAAAAAATTGTGTGTAACTTTATGCTCTTTGATTATGTAATTAGAGATATAAAGATTACTAGTTTCTTTCATTTTTATTTCTTTGAATTTTTCAGTTTCTTGCCATTGTTGGACTTTTGATGTTATGATGATTGTCTTATAAGCAATTGAGTTTCGAAACTTCTTAGATTTTTTATGTTCATATTTTAGTGAAAGGTCTTAATGCGAGGTTTCATTCTCTTCTTTTAGGTGTATTATTATTAAGATTTTTTCTTTATCATGTATTATTATAACTATGTTGATATTTTTTTATTTAAAATTCTTCTCATGCTTTTATATTTTTAGCTGTCTTACTGACTAAGGAGTTTCTAAACTTCTTGTATCATTTAATTTGTTATTGAGTTAACTTGCTTCTTTTGTTTCTTCTTCCTTGTTTCATTATACTTTAAATTATCAGTACAAGACTATGATAAATAAATAAAAATTAAAAATTAAAAAAAACACTATTATTATCATCATCATCGTTTCACAAACTAAAAGTAGAAGTAAAATAAAGAATGAGAACAAAGATTGAGTAAAAAAATAAAGAAAAAAGATAAATTAAATATTTTTAATTTGTTAAAAATTTTGTCATCTTTGTTAATTTTTATTTTTTTAATTGTTAGAGTTTTTCTATGGAAAAAAGAAAGAAAAGAAAAAAATAATATTTTAAATTTGACTTCAATTTCTTTCACAATTGTAATTAGTTACTATAATATTATTTTCTTAACTAATAAAATAATTTATCAATAAATTAATTTTTACTCCTAAAAACTCTTGAATGTCATATCTAATTAATGAATTGAATTTTTTTTTTGTATGCGTGAAAACCTTAATCTATCAAATTGGAAATAGACACTAGTCGAATCGGTCTGTTATCATATTCGGAGGCGCAGTTCAGATAAAATCCACGACCTAACCCTTTAATATTTTAACAGGATAACACCCTTAAGATTTGAACCTGAAACTCTTATAAGTTCAATAGTCTCAAATCCTTACTATCAGGTTAAATTGAACTTGAAAAATACAAATAAAATAATAAAATTTTTAAGTATCTAATTATGCAATCAGTACAACAAGAATCTTCGTAATAATGTATTTAAAGAAAGACAATCAAACCTTTACATTAGACTTTCTCGTAAGCTATGATATCAGGATTACAAATTAATCGCCTTTAATAAGTTAAAGATATCTACTCACCTCGAGAAACCATCTTCATATACTCATCTTTCTATCACTTTTGTGTTGATGAACTTGATGTCATTAGTGAAGATTTTTCTCCCTTCGTTAATTAAGGGATGGTCTACTTTTTTTGCAAATATATAATTAATTATTTTTTAATATTAAATAAATATATAATTTTATAATTCACAACAATCTCAAATTTTTTCTAAGAGTCAATTTCAAATTAAAAATATCTTTACATAATTTTTCTTAACAACAATAAATTCATCTCCAAAATTTGATATGTAAACATGTTATGAAAAGATACTCGAATAATATTTTTGGACAATAGCATTCGAATGAAGATACGAGGTAGATGGCCTCACGGATTATATTTTTTAAATTAAAAAAATAATTATTTTTGTTTACTTGTTAATTACCCAATTGTTTTCGTGGTAATTTTTGCTTCTTTCACATGCCATCGCCATATTCTCTATATAAAGCCACAAACCCCGAAATTTATTTCCTTGTTTAATAAATCAAAGAGCTTGGAGGTTTGTGTTAAGAGTTTGAGGTGTGATAGAACATGGGAGAAGAAAGAAGAGTTCATGGTTTCTATGTCGCGACGGAGGAGGAGTCGTCGACTTTATGATGTTGAACGACAACTCATACTCTTTCGCGACACCGAAACCATGATCTCATCTTCGTTTTCCTTTCTCAAAGAAGAAAACCAACCTTTAGAAAGTAAGGAGAAGCAATATTTCTCGAGGGAGTAGGAGTTCCTTGTATCCCTGTCAAGATTTTTCCTAGTTCATCGAAGAAGAGGTAAGCAGTTGGTGGTCTAGCTTCGTCAAAGGAAGGATATGACGATGAGTTCATAGCGTTGGCTCTTGAGGGAAGTAGGAGTTTCTCAACTTCTTGATCAATCTTTGTATCCTGGTCAAGATGAGAGAGCCTAATTCAGAGGTTCCATACTTCTATTTTTAGCATATTTTTATCGAGATTTTGGTGTAGTATTGGGTGGGTATATGTTCTCTGAATTTTGTAAATAGATATAAAGTTCACTAGATTTGTTGAATTACGAAGGATTCTGTTTGTATTGTCCAAGTTCTTATCATTGTTAGTTTTCCACTGACAATGAATGACGAGTTTGAGAACTGCTTGGATTTTTTATGTTGTAATTTCCTAAGAGAGCCTAAGGCAAAGGTGTCATTCTCTTCTTTTAGGTTTATTATTATCAAGATTCATGCTTTATTACGTATTATTATAATTGTGTTTGTATTTTCAGATTTAATATTTCTTGTCCTTGTTAGGGTTCTAGGTTATGGTTGTGAACTTCTGGAATCACATTAATATGTTATTGATTTCAGTGTTTGAAGTCGACTTGTTTCCTGTTTCTTTTCTTTCTTCTAAACTGAGATTTGTTTATATAGTTCTTTGAAGCATCGCGTATTGTTCTATCTACCAAAAACCATACACTTGTGTTTGTTTTTAAATAGAGGTTATATGAATATATGGAAAGCAGAGAAGGTTTTTATGCTGACACAAAGGAATGATTCTCATTAAAACCAAATGTGCTTAAATACAAAAATAAAACATAACTGACGGGCATAATTATTTGCTAAAATAAAGGAGATAAATCCTAATTGATAGCCATAACGTCTATAAGCAACAAATTCTTAAAATCTGGCTAAAACAATTTGACTTCTTCAAATCAAACGTGGACATTAATTTGCAGAAGCTGAGGCAAATAATCAACACTCCTCCTTGCATTGCTTGCAGCAAATTCCAAGTTTCTGTCTCAGATATTCAAACCTTGCTGTAGGTAGAGGTTTGGTCATAATAACAGCAAGTTGATTTTCTGTCTTGCAATAAATCAAACGAACTTCATTTTCATTTTGTATCTCTCTTAAGTAATAATACTTGATCTTAAAATGTTTAGTTTTTTCATAAAAAATAGGATTATTTGAGATTGCGATTGTAGCCTGATTATCCACATAAATTTCAGTTGCTTCTACTTGTTTCACTTGTAAGTCTTCAAAAAGTTTTCTCAGCCATAGAGCTTGATTTGCAGCTGCTGTTGCTACGATAAATTCGACTTCAGCAGTTGATTGTGCCACCGTTGCTTGCTTTTTTGAACATCAAGAGAATATACCTGAACCAAAACTAAAACAGTAACCCAAAGTACTTTTCATATCTTCAAGTGAACCGGCCCAGTCGCTATCAGTATATCCGTACAGCTTAAAATTTTGAGTACGGAAAAAACGAATGCCATAATCAAGTGTCCCTTTGATGTATCTAACAATCCTTTTTGCTGCTTTTCCTTTGGGAAAAGGAAGCTTTGTTAGCTTTCTATATTGGCAAGTAATGCAATCTGGAATTCTATCGTATATTAGTGGCATTCCTCGTGCTAACTTCTTCTTTTGCATATGAAAAAGAGCAGCATGATGAAAGTGTCCCATTCTTCTATGCCATAGCTTAGTTT
>JAVXUL010000010.1:5096951-5111642 GCA_035590515.1 Trichilia minutiflora | reverse complement strand
ATCAAATCCATGAGCTTAAATTCAGTTGCTTTACTCTTGGTAAATTTACAAAAAAGAGCATCTGATTTACCTGGCTTAAGGAAAGAAAAAGAGTAACTGAAGACCAGGCTAAAGTCAAAGAAACTAGAAGATAATTTACAAGTTATTCACCTAGAGATTATCCTTTATCTTTTGTACATTAAAGTATACAGTCAACAAACTGAATGACAACTAGCACATTGCCATTGATGGACACAGTGAAGATTGATTTAGCCAAACAAACTAATACTCTGAACCTTCTACTATTATCACTGGAACAATCAAGATCCAGAATTTGTCTCACAAGTTCAAGGCTTCCTAACAAAAATAAATTTCAATGGAAGGAAGAACTCAATAGGCAGGACCTTAATTTTTGTGGAGATTTTAGTTTATTAGCAAAAACATCATATGGTATGATCATCCACATCAACTTTGAGAAGACTAAACTTAGGTATACCTTGAAGCGGGACTTGAAACTAGAGCATTAACCATCACTGGTGTAAGTGCGGCCCCCTTCATGAATGATGACCAACCAGGCACCTGAGTTGGCGCACTCTTTGGTATTTGGTTGATGCATCCATTCACATAGCCTGGCCAAAAATATGCTGATGTGTCCAAAAGATTTCTGGCAATACATGCCTCTACTATCAGATGGCGCAAGTTTCCAGCTGAACAAGGACATGAAACTTATATTAGAAATTCTTAAATACTAACTTCGGGAAACTCAACTGTTGTTGTTTAGCATAAGAAATTTATTTTCTAGATAGATAAATAATTGCGCACATAAACTTTAGAAGCCATGAAATATACTATACACTCAGCTACAATACCCAGTGCAGGAGGATATTGACAAGTGCCCATTGCTTCTTACGTTTTATATGTTTTTATCTTTCTATATCTTCATTCATAAAATCATTGTCGTACAATTTCTTCTAAAACATGTCATCAAATTTCTTTGGTGAAGGTTCTCATTGGTTTAAGGAAGGAAGCTGCCTATTAAGATTATCATTGATTACCAATGTCTGCATTCTACAGCACAGAATACCTGACCAGAAAGTAGCAAGGTGAAGGGTGCATCCATATCCCAAAGAAATCCCTAAGGACCAACTACTTTTATCTCGCATAAATGCCCTTAATATATTTCAACTTTAAGTAGCATCTTACTATTTTGAAAATGTTCCAAGATTTCTGACATTCTTCTCTACCATCTTTTCTTTGTCAGGTTGTAGCAAAATTAAGTGCACAGTCATTTAAATTGATAGATATCACGGGGGTCGACCTTCATGAAACCGATACTCTTGGTCACACATCAAGAAGCTTGAAAATGGACAAAGATTGGCATGTCTTTCATTCTGATAATGTTGAACGAGAAAAATCTATAACTTACAACAATTGACTGGCATATCTTTCACATTGAGGCACTCAAAATATGCACTCCCAACGCTGATGCTTGAAACAAACAACATTGCTTTTGCAGCTGCCTGATTGGCTGCAGAAACAACAGACTGTGGTGGAGTCAACAATCCCTGGTAATCACCCACAACCTGCAAGCTGGAGACCAAGTCATTGCGAAGCTTTCCTGGAACCTTCTTTTCTTTCCAGTGATTGGCGGAGCCACATTCTACTTCATCAATTGGTGCCCTCTCCTCTTCATCAATCAGATCGGCAATCACAAGTGTTGTGACAGAAAACAACATGCACAAGCGAGGATCCAACCGAGGCATAGGGCCTTCAATGGGATCCCTTTCCTAATTGTTAAAAGAGAATTAAATATGAGAAACATCAATAAGAGTAATATATATGATACTGAATGAAACAAAGGATATTGTCTCCTTTCATGTCTTAGTACACATCTAATATCTATTAATTTAAAAAAGGCCAACGGCAAAAAAATTTATGATTCAAGGGAATGCTTCGAGGAAACAACATATTTCAGGCATAAAAAATGTAAAGAACCAAAAAACATTCACCAAAAAAAACAAAAGACTCTAACCCTTTGAACAAGACGGAGAGCTGCTATCCAGAGACCTAAGAAGGTGTCGTGCCAGGTGGTTCCATTAATTGCTTGAAGTGTTTTGATCAAACCTGTAAAATATGAAAGCTCAAGTTCAGATTCTAAAATACCTGTTTACAGTGAAATTGGATTATTTCAGAAAATCTGCAGTTACCAGTGATTATTTCAATAGCACTTGTTGCATTAACCTGATATCCATCCATAGCATCCTCTAGTACCAGATCAAGTGGAACCCAAAGAGCAGAACTACTAGCCCCATGGCACAGACCAGCAGAAGAAGCTGGAGATCCAAAAGCTATAACTGCATGGAACTTTTGCTGTGAAATAATTTTGCATTCTCGAGATAGGACAATAAAAGTATCTGATGCCAACTGCAGAAGAGCCTCAGGAGTTAAATTTGAATTTTTCAATACTGATGAGTTTTCTTCAAGCAGCCGTAATCTCTGGATGAAACCTGCCCAATGAGTGTGCCTGACGAAGTGGCAAATGTGGGGCTAAGCTATATATCTTATATTACAGGCAAAAGGAAAAAGGAAAACTAACAAGAGTAGTGGTGAAATGATGTGATGGTTATGGTCTTCCAAATGGAAGAAACATAGAGAGGGTAGAAAGCATGATTTACATGACTGTCCAGACAAAGAAGACAAACCTTAATGACAGAGCTGAAAATTTTAAATCAATATATACAAAGCGTTACAACAGATACCCAACCCTTAGAGGAATCAATAATGAAATGAAAATCAAAATCTTTGGACAGTCAAAGTAGAATGTATGAAACTTGAGAAGCAACAGATCAAGGAAAGAAAACACATACAAGTTTCGGCTTGCCAAGTAAATAATTCTTGAGGTTACTTTATTTTGCAAAAATTGCCCAATTATCTCGATTGCCATCTGAGTATTCATATTCCACAATCTCTCATGAAATTCAGTCCTCTCCTCATCATAACTATCACAGCCATCTATTTCCATTTCCAAAGGTTTAGTTGGCCATCTAGACTTCCTTTCTGGGGTAAGTTCAAGCAATCCTTCGTCATCTAGTGATGCATCTAGCAGCTGCCACAAAATTGAAAATATAAACTCAACCACAAGTATGCCGGGTTCGCTTGCTGGCAGACCAAAAATCTCAGAAAGATGAAGAACAGAATCTATTGATTTCATAACCCTGCATGGAGAATATGTTTAAAAATGAAAACATGACAATAATCAGCAACAATGACTCTACTCTTCGCATGTGAAAAGCAAAGCAAAAACTAGAACTCACTTCTCATAATCTGGTCCATGAATTTGGTATTTAAGTGTAAATGTATGCCTCTTAAGAAGTTCCATGTAAAGCCTGTAGGCTGCAGGATGCAAACGTCGACTTGGAATGACCCTGCAGAAATAATAATATCTAAATTGGCATAACAATGTACCATAAAAACGAGAATGGAAAACTAAACAAATGCTGTCCTCAAATAAAATAAGTTCAGAAATTAGCTTATTGAGATTCCAATTTGAAACAGGATTGTAAAAACTTCAAATTTAACCAGAGGAGAACATATAAGAGAGAAAAGAATTCTAAAATACAATATTTAACGTAAACGAATTATTAAAAACAATAACAAAGAAATACAGGAAATTTTGGCCAGATAAGTTGTTTGAAAGCCACGCACATCAAGAAAAAGAAAAAGAAATGATGCATTCTGACATTATCTTGTGTTCATAACTTTACCTCAACATGATCCGTGATTAATAGATTACGCCATAAACGAAGTTTGCTTAAAACACAACATAAGAATATAGCACCATGTGATGAATATGAGCTCTCTCAGTTCAGTAACAAACCAAATTTGGTTTGGTAAAGCCAAACGTTAAAATAAACTAAAATTAACGTATAAAAAACGATTCTTCGAGACTAAGACTCAATAAGAACAGAAACAAGTAAACAACCAAGCTGAGCTGATCCTCAAACTACTAATTGACCAGGTAGCTCAATATGATATATATTTTCACTTGGAAAGAAGATGAAGTGGGATAATTTTTTTTCTCAAATTTAAATTCAAGAAACACAACGAAGCCAACGAATCCAAAACATGAAAACCAAAACAAATTGAAGACAACCAAAAACAACAAACCGGCTAGAAAGCAAAGCGAGGAGTAGCAAAGGAGGGACGATCTTGAGCGCCAGAGCCTTTTCTAGAAGCTTCCAGACAATGGGCACATTGTTGTCCCAACAAATGTAAGAAACCAACCTGTGCGCCAATTCCACTGACGGCAAAGCAACTCCCGCCGAGTTCAAACTCGAAGATAACTGTACGGCCCACAGAAGCGGATCACTCCCTCTGTCTTGCGCCATCTTTGTTATCTCCATAACATTGTCCCACACTGCACCACCACCGTCGTCAACACCGAGTGTCGTCGCCATTTGGGGCATCAGACAACAAGACTCCCGACTTTCAGACACCGGGAACTCTATTTGTCTTCCTTTTTTCAGTTGGGTTGTCTTTATTCAGTCACGACCTTTTTTTTTTAATTCTATTTTTTTTTTTCTGGTTTTAAAATAGCGGCATGGCGTGGGATTGGATGCGTGGAACTAAAGACAAATAGGTGAGGGGTAGAAGTGGCATAATAAAGTTTCATTTTTTTTTTTTTAAAAGATGGTGGGACCGCGCAACTATCAAGTAGTTTATCAGTTGTGTGAGTCTGAGTTTGGTACGAGTCACAGTAATGCATTCCACCTGTTGAGCAGCAAAGATCTGTAATTTTAAACCTTTTACTACACTTTCAAATTTTGAGTTATTATTTCCAATTATTTTTAATTATTTTTTTTTAAAATTTTTTAAAAATTTTGTTAATGCTTACTCTTATTAAAAATTTTATATTCGATATATATAATAATTTTTATATTTAATATAATAATTGTAATAATTTTTAATATATTAAAAATTATAACTTACTAAATATAAAAATTTTAATAAGTATTTTAAGAATATTAGTTAACAAAATCTTTTTTTATTTTTATAAATTAAAATTATAACTTAAAAGGTAAGAATTATAAAAAAAAATTAAAAGCGAAAAACATTTGAGTAATTGATTGAGTTAAACATAAATTTACTAAAAAGATTACTTTAACATTCAAATGGGGGAGATGTTTGATTTTATATTTACATAATATTAATTTTAGAGTTTTTATTATTTATTTATTATTTTTGAAATGGACCACAAATAAACTTCACCAACCTCAATTGGGTCCAAAATTCGTAAAAATTTTCCCCATTGCCCTTTGCCCGTATAATTGATATACTTTTGTCTTAATCCAAAAATCATCTACATAAAATGGCATTCTTTATCTTAATTATAAGTGATATCTAATAAGCTGTCCCTTATAAGAAGGTTAGGTCTGTATTTTTGGTTTAACTCAATGAAATTAAATTACAAATCTTTATATGGGTTACAATTAATTCCACTAGGAAAACTCTTGAAAATTGAAAAAGTGTTTGGTTTATATTTATGTAATTTATTTTTAAAAAAAAAATATTAGACTCTTTTTGGGTGAGATAATACCCCAAATATAATATTAAAAAAAATAGTGGGGATGAATTTTTCAATGGGTATATATTTTATAGCAATTTATAGTGGGTAGGGGTAGGTAGAGATGATGACTTGATATCCCATCACTCGTACTTCTATTGAGGAGGTGATTGTATTTGGTATTGGGTATAGGCATATATTCACAATTTGCTTTCGGTATCAAGGAAAAGCAAATATCATTTGTGCCCACCCACAACTTTACATTGTTCTACAATGAAAGAATTCCATTTAGAAATATTGCATCTTTCTTATTCTTTTCCAATTATATCACGGACCTCGATTGGTAAAACATTGATGGCTACATCAATTGATATCCTTCCTTCTTATTCGAATTATTATAATTACTATTTAGACGAAAGTGAATTTTTTCTTTTTTTGGGTGTTCATCCTCACCCAATCATCCTTAATGCCCAAAAGGAAAATGTTAGAATAATATTGAAATTATGTTTTTATTTATAATTTCACCAAAACTAAGGGACTTAGATATTATTACATAAAAGAGAAAGTTATGGTCGAACCTCCTAAGGGACTTAGATATTATTACATAAAAGAGAAAGTTATGGTCGAACCTCCTACCAAAACAAGAAATAATAATTGACAAAGCATTGAAATGAAATGATAACCTCCACTACAAATTTGATATTTTTCGAGTGTCCAATATGGATTGGTAAGATTAATTTATAATAAGTTAAACTTTGAAAGATGGAAGGAAGAGTGATTCCATTATTAGATATTTTAAAAACAGTATTATAATATTTGGAAATGATATAGTTTGCTTACCTTACATGTTGAGCAATGTATGGTTAGATTAAAAATGAGTACATAAGCCAATGGTTTTGAAGGCAATTGGGTCATAGGATATGAAGAAGGTGAGTTAGGAGAGAGCTGATCTTGTCATCTAATTGAAGTATCTGCACCATGGAAGCACATAATTTGGTTAAATCCTGTTAAAAAGTTGTTAAGTTTGATAAGATGTCAACAAAAATTAGTGATTAAGTTGTTCACATGCTAATTAACGGATTAGATTTCTAGGCAACTATATGATTTTCTTTTTTTAAATATGTCTTGCACATATTGGATTAGATTAGATTAAATTAAATATGATTGAATATGAAAGTAGGTAAGAGATGTAATCATAATTGAAATAGTAGGAATAATGAAATTATATTATTATTTTTTAATCTCTTAAGGTGCTTAAATTTTGATATTTGATGGGTTTAATTAGAATCAAATAAAAAAAAAAGAAACATTAGGGAAATGGGAGGCACCAAGCCACCAACTGCACCAAAATTGGTGACATGGAGATGATTCGATAGACGGCACAATATATTGTCGGTGGCCCATTTGATATCATCACATTAAACGTGAGCCTTGGGTATGTTTCTTTAAAGTGATATGACCAATTCTTCTGATCCTAGTGAATGATAAGAATTTATTTTTAATGTTTATGCTCAATCAGAAGCTTATGGATGGATAAAACTGGATTCAGAGTAAAATTCTTATCTTGAAGGAGAAAGAAAGAAAGAAAAATTAGCTTGATGTTTTGGTTTATAAATGGTACTTAGACAACTGGTTTGATTGCTTATATGCATTGAATGTTGCCAATTTATGACGAGAAGGTTAAGATTTGGTAGTATAAAGCTGCAACAATCAATTTTACAGTGAGAAAAAAATAGAGTAACCAATAAGATGATCAATTAATCTCGACCGTTAAAAAGTTAATCTGATCAAGAAAGCTGATCAGATTCCAGTTATACTAAGAAGTTGGATTTCTTTTTCATGATAGAACATTTCCCACTATTGTCCCTCGCCTATCTCCTCCACTAAAGCTTGTTATTCTCATACTTTACAACTGGAGAATAAACAAATCTCTGAAAGCAAAGCTTATCAATTCTCAATAGGGTTTGATCTGGGACTACAATCTTGTCTCCACCTGCTCTTAAATTTCCACCATGCATCAATATATTTCAAACTATTGCCAAATGGACCCAAAACATTTGCTACCATAAAAGCATTGCGGACAAAATGTCTCTATATATTGAAGCTCCTTTTCATTCTTGCAAACAAATATAAATTGTGGAAGGTATACAAGGAAGGGTAAAGGTAAAGCAATTATGATATAGACATAGCACCTTGAAGGAATAATTATAATATATTGCAATTTATAGATACATTTTACCTTTATGATTAAGACATTCACTAGCGTAAACAGATAAAATATAGCATAGACATCAAATGATGAATGTACATAGATAAATCCAAGTTTAAAGATGAGAGATTATGAATTTAAAAATCACCAGTGCTGCTTTGAACCGATGCCTTGGCATTGCCTGCAATGGAATCCATAATAGACAAAAGTTACTACAATTAATAATAACAAAACTTTGATGCCCACTTTCTTCCGATCAATAATAAATACTAGAGAAAGGGAACAAAAAGTTGTCTAGAACTCTTCGTCCAGCTTGAAGACGAAGTTCTTCCCTCCATTTTGAAGACTTGACATAACAGATGCTTTCTGATAATCACCCACCCTTCTCTCAAAAAAGTTCGTCTTTCCCCTGCAATGTCAAGCAAAAATCAGATTCAGATACGTGACTTGATATCCTATGTAGTGTCAATGCCAAGCAAACTTAAGTAAATGTCAAAAAATTCGTTGGCTCAAAAGTCTAAACATAAAAGTCAAAGTTTGACTTCTCTACTTGTTTCCAATATGTTGTCCTCCAATTATCATCAAAGTAAGCCTTCCAACAATAATTCATTTTCTCACAAGCCCCTAAATTTTCTACACAAGCATTTAAAGATGGTGCTGCAATCTAAGGATCCAGATCTCTAGAAAGCACCACATTTCGTACACATAATGTCTACTCACAGATGTGTGGTACCAACTATAATGTTACCCACAATGATCTCTTCATCATTAAAACTTGTATCAAATCAATGTTCTTATACTATTATGTTTAAGATGGAGAAAATGTTAAAATTGAAAGGTTTGATAAATCCCAAATTTCTTACAATAGAAAACCCTTCAGAGATACATTATACGGGTTATAAACTGTTTGATGGGAATGTGTTATTCGAAAGGTTTCAATAATCTTCAATAACAAAATAAAAGACTCCGGCACAGGCTACCAGCTTATAGAGATTTTGATCATATATAGAACATGAAATCAGAACAATTTCTTTTTTTAGACAGGATAAAATTAAATATTTATGTTCATAAGAACTCACTGCAAAGATATAAATTCCATCCAATCAAAAGGATTTTCCACATTGTATTTCTTGTTGCACCCTAATGAAACCTGCAAATAGAGAGGGAAAAAAGAGAACAGTTTGTGTTATTCCTTTTCAGCAAGAAATTACAAAAAGGAACATAAAATTAATGGATATGTACCAATAGACGATCAGCAACAAACTTAATGTATTGGCTCATCAAACTTGAATTCATGCCAATCAATGCACAAGGGAGGGCCTCACAAACAAACTGAGTTTCAATCTCCACAGTTTCATGAACAATGTGATGAACTTTTTGCCAATCTAGTTGGTTCCGTAACAAACTATTAGCAACCACAACAAACAAACTTAAGTAATTATCTATTCCCATCTTTTAAGCAAATAAAATATTCAATAAATGAACAGGAGATAGGAAGAAGTAACAAGCTCCCAAGCTCCTGGTAAAGAAGTCATTCTGAACCGTAGCTGTGCATCTTAAGAGTAAGTACAGAAGGTAAATATATGATAAGACGAATTCACCTGTACAAAAGGCAGGCAAAGTCACAGTGTAGTCCCTCATCTCTAGATATAAGCTCATTTGAGAATGTCAAACCAGGCATTAATCCCCTCTTTTTAAGCCAGAATATAGCACAGAAGCTGAGAAGACAGTTGAATGAACAAAAAAGAGAATTAATTTAAGATATGTAGCAAAAACCATTGACTCTGAAGCATAAAGTGCAAACTTGTTACATTGGAAAGCCTAATGGCCATGATGTTTAAAGAACTCTACCTTCCCGAGAAGAAGATTCCTTCAACACAAGCAAAAGCTACCAGTCTCTCTGCAAATGAATTGGAACTGCACATGGGGCACAATAAGAGATCTCCCTTGCTTCAACTTTAGGAAAGTCAAGTACAAAAAAACAAATTAAGTGTAACTACAGCAACAAAGTTTATTCTTTAAATCACAGAACATAGGAGAAGCTGCAAAGCGCTTTATTGATTATAATCATGAGATGAATGCAAGAATACATAATGAAGGTACTAGAATAAGTAAAACATATCCTAGAAGCTCTAGTAATGCACATCCCCATTAACTGTCCAATATTATTTCTCCCCTTCAAACATGCCACCTTTGCACAAGGACCAATTATATTGTTCAACAGGACATTCAAAGATAGTGTTGCTCTGACAGATCTTGGCATTTTGCTAAGTAAATTATGGCAGTATAGTATGAGTAACAAAACACATGCACATGCCAACTGACAAACAAGAAAACCATACTTGACCATGTATCATGCAATGCTGATTACAACAAGCAGATAATAAGAGTGCATAATGCCAATAAATTAACGAATGTTGAATTTTAACTCATTTATGCATAGAGAAGATAAGACAATGATACTCATCCTTTGTGTCTCTAGGTAGGTGGTTGATTGTTATTGGAGCAAAATTCTCAAGATTTCTTATTATTGTCATAAAAGTATCAAGGGAATTCTTCAGGAAAAAAATTGTTACTTATGTGTAGTTTTAAAATTTTTAAAATACTAAAACAGAAGTACCTATTAATCCACTCTAGAGCCCATTTAGCTTTACGAGCCACACAAGGAATGCTTTCAATTGCATTGAACAGTCTATGTTTCTCTTTCGAATCCTTGATATATGTCTCCAAAAGCAAACTGTACATTTCTGATAAGAAGCCGCAGAAAATACCTCCAATCAGGTGATGGTAATGGGTAACAAAAGGCAAATCAAGAAACATCACTTATTAAGCTGTACCAGAATGAATATTCTCCATTGCAATTTGAAATCCATAAAATGCTCGAGCCTGAAAAAATAAGAAGCCTTGAGATTAGATAATCAATGTGAAGGCAGAGGAAGTGAACAGTAACCTGTATGAATGATCATATTCTACCAGTTAAAAACCAAAATTTGTCATCCTAAAAAAAATTTCGTTCTATTTAATGTCCATATAATAATTACCAGGAAAAAAGTTAGTGGATGCAAATAGCTAAAAAAAAACCCAGCAACATCAGGCACCATATATAAGATAACTGAAAATACAGATCAAAAGTCAACAATAACAAATATTGAGAGAAGATCAGACTACAATGTCACCTCTGGAATTTGAACATCATTTAGAAACCTTGCAGCCAAGTTTTCCAAAACAATCCCATCCGAAGCAGCAAAAAATGCCAATACATGACTTATAAAGTGTTTCTCATAATCAGATAGGTGTTGCCAGTGCTGCACGTCCTGGGAAAGATCAACCTCCTCGGCTGTAAATTCACAAACATGTTGTCATAACTTACGGTGGGGAAAAGCAAACATGTGAGAAGTAAACATCTAATTTTATTAAAATCAACAATCAGTTATCAAGTACGCAGAAGATAAATAGGGTGTAGGGAAAATATTCAGGCAAACACGGATTGATCAAGCAAATATGAATTCAAACCAAAATCGAAAAAGAAACATAGAGAATTCCAAAAATTTCCCAAAAATGGCTAACATTTGTTAGTATAAACATGTAAAATTAAATAAACGACGCAAAGAACCATTTTCTAGAACATGAACAGACTCCACTACTAAGAGAGACATTATTCTAGTCTAAGTGCTAACCAGAAATGAACTACTAAGTAACATTAGAATGGTATAAAAAGTTAAGGAAGAAAGAAAAATTAAACAACGGATTCCAAACACCAAAAATCAACAATTAAACAGAGTGCATCCACATTCACGTTTAAAAATGGATTGACCATTTCATCCGGTTTCTATATTAAAAACAAGACATACCCGCGAAAACACATACAAAAACAACGCCATATATCAATAAAAACAGAGACAGATACAGTTAACAAACAGTTAAAGAAAAATAAACTACCGGTCCAGAAACTGGCTTCAGCCTTCTTGTACATCTCCCAAAGTTGCTTGTACCTTATGGGAAACATACAAAACCTCTGGTTTTGCGCCATCAGTATTGGCTCTTCTTCTTCTTTTTCTAGTTCTTCAAGTTTGCCTCTTTCATTCTCTGTTTCATTCATCAGAGAACCCATTTCTGCTCTACCTACCAGTCTTTTATCTTATTTGTGGCAAAAGAGACACGTAAAACCCTACAGAAACCTCCCCAGAGAGAACCGACAGATTTTGTTGAATAGCAAATGCAAATTGTTGGTAACCGACGACGATTATCTTTCTGTGGCTCAGTTTGTAATTTACAATTGTTACACTTGTCCAGCAATTTGTATGAAGATGCACCAACTTCTCTATTACATCGCTACACCCAATTTGAAAATAGCCACACGAGTATACTAAATTAGAAATCAAATTACCAAAATAGCTTTAAAAAATAAAATATAAATTTTATCACCAGAAATTATATTTTATATATATATATATATTCTGTTATGGACTTTTAACGTTAATAAGTTGGGCGACAAATTGGGCCCAATTAAATTTGTAGTCTAATGCCTACAATTGTACAATTTTCCACTGATTTCTCGTGTTACCATCATTTGACGAAAGCAGCGACGTTGATACGATCATCTTCTTCCAGTCTTCCTTACGAAAAATTGCCACGTTCCCTCCACTTTTCTTCCCTCTCTCAGTCTCTGAAACTGCAAAAGCTCGATACTATCATCAGATTTCGTGCGAATATGTCAAACTCTCAGTGCTTTGAGAACCCACCAACGTCTAGCCCGACTTCTGGAGCAGGAACTGTCCAAGAACTCGGTGGTCTCAACACTTGTGTCACTGGTCCTCCGGATTCCAAGCTCCCCGTTCTTCTCATTCCTGATGCTTTTAGTAATAAACGAAAATTATCCTTGTTTCTTCGATCATTTCGACTTATATGATCGTAGAATATGTTTGACTTTTAAGGGATTTGATTTGACAAAGCATTCCAAGTTTGTCCGAAACTAAACCCCGATTTTATCAAGGCTCTATCATCTGTTTTATCGACCCAAGTAATGTTCTTATAGGCAAAAAATCATTCGAAATGTTACTTAAATAAGTTCAGATATTATAAGATATTCATTCTTCGAACTTACCCTCGTTTATGTTTCAATTAAGAAATCAAAAACTTCCTGTAGAGAGATTGACTGACTGTACCCCAACAAATCCTCGTATGTTAGATTATGGGATATATACAACAGCGTCTTGAGTAAAGAAAGAGGGAAAAAGTTGTGCTCTTTGATATCATAGCTGATAACTCTCGCTAGCTTTTAATTTTTAGTTAATAAATTTTTTCTGGGTCTACACTTAATTATCAGTAGTTTCTGTTTCATTGGCTTAAATGTTTGCATTTATGCAGGAAACTTGCAGAGAAAGTTAAAGGTGTCGGATTCTTAGTTGTAGCACCTGAATTCTTTTATGGCGAATCCAGTTGATCTGAGATGCATGGAGAAAGGTTAATAATACGGTTAGTTTCTTGCTGCACTGGTGCAATTGTAGGAGACAGTCTTGGAATACAAAAATGAGAGGAGAATTCTTGCTAGTTTGCTTATTTGAAAGTTCTTTTGAAAAAGGCTCATAAAAAATTATCAAACTGGACGTAATTCTTGAAAGAGCATTCCCATTCGCTTGAAGTAAATGCCGCCAATGGGAATTAACCTCATTCAAAATGCCATGTCAAGTAAATGGAAACCAACTGTGCCAACCTTCGTTGAACAATTAGAGTAGTCAACCTCTTGAAACTATGTGTTCGGAGGTAGGAAACGAGTGACCACTGTTTAAGCTGAAACTGAAGCTGAGAATTCCCTACGTCGGTGCCACCATACCGACAAAACACGAAAAGGGAAGCAGATCCTATCTGTCAAGAGTTTAAGCCACATGGAAAATAAATTCTATAGCCGTGCGGGAGGTCGTAACACTGATGCCAAACAGGGGGACGACCTTGCCTTAATACGGTGTGTCGTCCTTGATTTCAGCCGGGTCAATGCCAGGGTTACTGGGTCAGTGGAGGTGAGAAACACTGCATCGGTGACCTGGTCGGGTTATTGACCTTAACCTCCACAACGTCTAATCAAAAATGAGAAATTGCACAGCGAATGGCACGAAAATCCCAAGATCATTGATGACTGTTTTACAATACTATTTGTGTTTAAAATTTTATAGTGATAATCACATTTTAAATAATTATTATATTAACTTTAATTAATAAATAATAATTATATGAATATCCTATTATTAGAAGCTATATTATCCAATAATTATATATAAATTTTTCAGTTAATCCTAATTATTTTCATTCTTTAATATTTCACACGTGTGAAAATCTAATTGATGGATTATCCATTATTATAAATATAGACCTTATTTCAACGATAAAAAGGCTATAACCTATAAACAAGAAGCATTCGCTCTCTTTTTATCATGGGTTGATATTTTTACACTTTTTTGTATTTTTAGTTAAATTGAATATTCTTGACAAATTTTAAACTTAATTTAAATATCAAAATTTTAATATTAGAAAATCTGACATTTGTTAATATATACCTTAAAAATTATTTATGTTATCGATTTTAGGGTTTATAAATATTATAATATTTATATAACAAATAAAAAAAGAGTCCTTTATTTATATATATATGTATTATTTTTTTATTAATTCATACTATATAATAAAATATGTACATGAATTGTTTATATAATTTATTTAATAAAATATGTACATGAATTGTACGCCAAGGGATTTGATTCGTTCGACCCAATCGGTGCGAAATGATGAAATTACCCTCTTCTGAAATCTTCTCCTTAAGAAAACTTAAGGGAAAATGATAATTTCACCCTTTTTCTATAAATAGAGGTTAGGGGGTTGAATTTTCTATCTTTTCTTCTCCTTTTTCTTCTTTTCTTCCTTTCTCTTCCTCCCTCACGTTCTCTCC
>JAVXUL010000010.1:5062802-5075148 GCA_035590515.1 Trichilia minutiflora | reverse complement strand
GGGTTGTGTGATCTTGTGGCTGGAGTTGCAGTTCGAGTTCAACTTGTTGATTTATTTTCCTTGAAAGATTTTGATACGTTGTTTCTAAGATGCAGCCCGATCAAAGAAAAAAGGCAAGTTCAATAATTTGATAGACGTGCGTATGCTCTTTTTATTCTTTGTACGAACTGGTATTACTGGTACAAGATCTAAATGAGTCGTATTAAGAACTAAAGAGATGGTCATGTCCTGGTGATAATATGTATTTTTTTTTTATTCATGATCAAAAAAATTTGTATGAACGGTTTATATTCATGTCTCTTCTTCTTTGTCACATGGTTATGTCTTCATCTATAACTTTGTAGGAGGTCCCACTATGACATTCTTGTCATGTAGGAATCGTATGGTTAGGTCGCTTCATCTTGTTTTGGTTGTGGAATTGGTGTAGGAGCTGTGAATAGTATATTACTTGGTCCGTGAGATATTACATATCTTACCAGATTGCGGAAGTTGTCAGCGACAAATTATGTTCCAGTTCTTTTCTCCTTTCTTTTTCTCTCTTTTTGTGTTTATAAAGTTTAACTGACCCTGGAGGATAAATGCTAAATTAAAATGATAATCAGGTACTCCTTTTTGGGGAGTCCTTAAGTTAAACCTTCATATTAAACAAATTGATACTTCTTTTAGGTTTACTTTCACCGATGTGTCAATTGTGCTTGGAGCATGTTTGGTATTGAGATGCTGCGGCCAAACAACTATTTTTTACTTTTGCTCTATAGTTGCTGCTGCAGCATAGAAATTAAAATATTAAATATTAGATAAAATATGACTGAGTTCTATTAAAAATTAGTGTTATCAAATATAATTTACAACTTTACTTTCAAGCCCAATCTATACCAAACATACCCTCCTTCATCTTAGTGATATAACTCTAGGAATTCCTGTTTATAATATATTTTTTTATTCAATTATTTATCTTTTTGTTTTAAATTTGGCAATCATTCCATGAGGTAGAAAATGTAAACCAGATACTTCCCTGGCTATCGTACTTGCATTCTAATTGACTGCTAAGCTAAACCTTGATGATGAGAAATAGAACCAAGTTGTGTAACCAAATTCAAGTTCTTTGTTTTCCTAGAGTGTCTGATTGTAAATGGAGCATAAAATTGACAAGTACATGGACAATGTCTGTTGCTTTTGCTGATACCAAGCATATTTCCTAATGTTAATAGTACTTGCTGGACAATTAAATAATGCATAAGGTGATTTGATTTAACATGAATTCCGCTTGGAATGGCTTGTTGATGTTCTTATGGTAACGCAGTCATATGCAGATGTAGACTTCTTCACAGAATATGGTGAAGGGAGCAGATATGGAATAGAGGAAGTAATTGGTAAAGGAAGCTATGGTGTTGTTTGCTCAGCATTTGATACACATACTGGAGCAAAGGTTGCGATTAAGAAAATCAATGATATATTTGAACATGTCTCTGATGCCACCCGTATCCTACGTGAGATTAAACTTCTTAGACTTTTGCGTCATCCGGACATTGTTGAGATCAAACACATCTTATTACCTCCATCAAGAAGGGAATTCAAAGACATATATGTTGTTTTTGAACTCATGGAATCTGATTTACATCAGGTTATTAAAGCCAATGATGATTTGACTCCAGAACACTACCAGTTTTTTCTTTATCAACTTCTACGAGGTCTGAAGTATATCCACACAGGTTAGATATTATTCCTTTGCTGTAGAACAAGTCTTCATCTACTTGTTTGTGGTATATGGATGAGATACATCTAAGAAAGTTATTCTTGGTAGTTGCTAATGGACATTACAGTCTGATATTTTTTTTTTTACATCTGTTATGTTTTTGTAGCAAATGTTTTTCATCGGGATCTAAAGCCCAAAAATATCTTAGCAAATGCTGATTGTAAACTCAAGATCTGTGACTTTGGTCTTGCAAGAGTAGCTTTCAATGATACTCCGACTGCTATATTCTGGACGGTAAGCTTCTATAAGCCAATTACAATTTTGCGGAAAATAATTTACATATGGCCTGCAAGATTTTGCCTGTTCTTCATTCTGTAAGAAATGATGTTTGTGGATTCTTGTAACAACAGGACTATGTTGCAACAAGATGGTACAGGGCCCCTGAGTTATGTGGATCCTTTTTCTCAAAGGTGCAAGATTATTACCACTTACCATTTACTTGGAAATAGCTTGATCTATGCATCTGGTATTATGATTCTTGTTCTGTTTGAAATGATTGTTTAGAATGCCCTTTTTTATTTTGTTTGTGAATAGATTCCATCTTTTCCCGTATATTGTGCTCTGTGTTCTTTTTTTTTTTTTTCTGGGTCAACTTTTGATGGAGTTTGAAATGCCTCCCAACCACACACTTTCTTCTTTTTCTTACCCTTACTACACTAAGATACTTTCTTTAACTGTTATTTAGTATCCATTGTGATATATAAGTTGGATCTGTAATTACTCACAGCATACTTATTTAAACTCGATTGCGTAAAAGATTTGGAGTATCCTAAGATCAAGTACTGATTCTGTCAGAATATTACTCTGATAAATTTTGATATTCTTGTCTTTTACAGTTTTCAGATCTTGTAAACAATTCAGCCAAAAGTGCATATCCCTATTCCATTGTTGGCTTACTTAGTTGGAATATTACAGTCATATTCTCCAAAGTTACACTATTTTATGGGAACTTTACCTGATGATTTGGTTGACGCTTTTTTGGGAGGGCATTTTATGATTTGTTCAAGCCAAGCCTAGCTCTAATAATTTTTCCTTTTTAATGATGGGGGGGACTTCTGCTCAGCTTGTCTTGAATTTATTCATCACAGAATGTTTGCCTTTTAAATATCAAGGTTTAACTCTTACTTATCACCCCCCACCATAATCTACTGTAGTACATGCCCGGGTCTTTTGTTTTAAATCATTTTCTCTGTTTTCCTCACAGTATACGCCGGTAATAGATCTATCTATCTATCTATATTTGCCTTTTAAATATCAAGGTTTAACTCTTACTTATCAATCCCCACCATAATCTACTGTAGTACATGTGGTGGTCTTTTGTTTTAAATCATTTTCTCTGTTTTCCTCACAGTATACGCCGGCAATAGATATATGGAGCATTGGGTGCATCTTTGCTGAACTTTTAACTGGAAAACCTCTTTTCCCTGGGAAAAATGTTGTCCACCAGTTAGATCTTATGACCGATCTGTTGGGAACGCCTTCTTCCGAAGCCATTGCCAGGGTCTGCTTACTGTTAAAATTGTTCTTTTTTGTAAATTTGATTATTTATATTTCATTATTACAACTCTTTTACATCCTTGTATATGCATTCTGTTTGCTGAATTGTTTATATTATGTGGTCAGGTACGCAACGAGAAAGCTCGGAGATACTTAAGCAGCATGCGGAAGAAGAAGGCCATTCCTTTCTCCCAGAAGTTTCCTAATGCAAATCCTCTCGCACTTCGTTTATTAGAAAGAATGTTGGCATTTGAACCCAAGGATCGGCCTAGTGCCGAGGAGGTGATTATTTGTGCTGCTTTTCTATTTTTTGTATATGTATCCCTCTGTTTAATAGAGATATCCTGGTGCATGGTGCCAGGCCCTTGCAGATCCATATTTTAAGGGTTTGGCTAAGGTAGAGCGAGAGCCTTTTGCTCAACCAGTTACAAAGATGGAGTTTGAATTTGAGAGACGACGGATAACAAAGGAAGATGTAAGAGAGCTCATCTATCGAGAAATTCTCGAATACCATCCTAAAATGTTGAAAGAGTACTTAGAAGGTTCAGAGCCTACAGGCTTCATGTATCCAAGGTACTGTTGTCTAGAATATTGTGGTGGTTTGTTATGGAAACATCTTAACTATTTTGCTGCATGAAACACCCTTTTCATGTTGATTTGACTTCCACCTTGATGAAGTTGCTGACTTGCATTGCTTTTGTCGTTCAACACCTGCTTCTTTTTTTTTTTTTTTGAACTTTACTATGCTTTATCTTTCGAAATTGTTGATAATCCCTGTGGTTTGGCAGTTTGAATCTTATGCTGAAACTTTTCTTAGTAGAAATTGCATAAAGCTAAAAGACCAAAGCAGTTGTTCATGGTTGAACAGAAAGATCAAGTTATATGGGCATCCTGTTCTATCTGTGAAAGCTTTGAGCCTTTGATCACAAGAGCTAGGATCTTTATTTATGACCTATACTTTCAGAATTCCTTCTGGATGCCCAATAAAAGCAACGAAATTAGCCCCAAAATCGTTTAAAAAAGTATTGAGTTACATAAATAATAGTGTAAGGTTGTTTTTGTTATGCTCTAGGGTGCTTGCCCTTGTGAAACTTACCTGTGCGTGATTGCACAAAATCAGATTTTATCCAGAATTTCAATTCTGAAAAGTTCCTGTGGATTTGGCAATATCCAATTTAAAAATTGAAATTTCTTGCAGCTTAAAATAGTCTGGCTTTGAATTTATCTTTAATTTGAAAGGATGTCAAAAATGCCCTTGTTGTGATAGTTGTTATTTATCTTTATATCTCTTATGCAGTGCTGTCGATCATTTTAAGAAGCAATTTGCTTACCTTGAGGAGCACTACGGAAATGGCTCAACAGTTGCTCCACCTGAGAGACAACATGCATCATTACCCAGGTACCTTGATTATTAAGAAACTGGCATCCTGCTATCCATTTCTTATGTTTTTGAATTCTATACCATCGACATGCTTCTGTAATGTTGCCATCATTACTCTCTCTCTCTCCTTTCTGACATATTCCAGTATCTCACACAAATTTATGCATGCAGGCCATGTGTAATGTATTCTGACAGAAGTGTACAGAAATCAGCAGATGTTATGGATGATCTTTCTAAATGTTCCATAAAAGAAATTGAAAAACGGCCTATGGATAGACCATCTGGGATGCCTATGACTAGGCTCCCTCTTCAAGTTCCTCAAAGTACCCAAGGAAAGTATTGTTTTATCCGATTGCAACCAACCTGTGGCCTCCTTTTGAAAATTGTTGGTGTTCTTACATTTTACTGGGCGCTCATCATACAAATATGCTTCACAACATTTGTTGTAATTTTTTATATTCTTTTACCTAAAAGTTTCAAATCCTCTCTCTACACATACAAAATAAGAATTCTTTTATCATTCTGAAATTTGGTGTATAACATCTTTTATTTGATAAGGGATGAGGTTTAATTTAATTGCTACATTTTCCCTACATTAGGGCCCATCCACGTGATGGCTCATACACTATATGCAGACAGTTTTTAACACTTCTGCCTATGCAGCTTCATTGGATTGTAACCTTCTTATTTTTTAGCTTCTTCACACACTTTCTAGCGCAGAAATACTTATGTAAGAGAAAACCTTAGCAATGTTAGAGTATGTTGGTGGATACATTTGCTCAGCTTCTACTGTTGATAATAATACTAGCAATTGATATAGATTGGTTTTCAATGCACAGCAGGTGCTGCAAGACCTGGAAAAATTGTCGGCTCTGTTTTGCGTTACAACAATTGTGGTGCAGCAGCAACGGCAGAGGCTCTGGATCAGCGGAGGATGGTTAGGAAACCAGCTGTCTCGACTCAATATGCTGCTAGTTCGTATCCCAGAAGAAACCCAGCTTGTAAAAATGAGAGGATGGATGATGAACTGATGGAAGGCTCCAGTGGATTGCAGCCAAAGCCTCAGTACATGGCACGAAAAGTTGCTGCTGCTCAAGGTGGTTCTGGAAGTAGCTGGTATTAGCTCCATGTTGTATCGTACTGTGGACTCAACTGTGTATAATTAGTTTGATGATGGTGGCGTACACATCATTGCAGGCTGGTCTGCTCACAAGTAGGAAACGTTGGATTCAAGTGCTATGTTTTCTCAGTGCTGCATCCAGCACATGGCTTTGAAGGATTGGAAGTTATGAAATTTTATGCTGGAGCAAGTCCTAAGCTGGAAAGGTGGAAGGGTTTCTGAGTGTGCCACGGTGCTTGATCAAATCAAAACCCATAGAGGATGGAGAGATTTCTAATAGCATGAACCAGCAAAAGGCAAGGCAGGCAATTCGTTGTTTTCTTTGTTTCTCCAATTTCTTTGCAAATTACAATTCCCAGTTATTACTACTTTCTTCCCTTTATTTTTTGTTTTGGGGGCAGCAATGCAGCAATATTTTGCGTCTTGCAGTGATACTAATTACATTTGTTTTGAAATATAAGATTGCAAGTAAATGTTTATGGTCGTATGGATGAACGCTTTGGGGCGATGTGTACTATAAAACTTGGTTTATCAAGTTACAAGCAAGCAAGATCTATCCGTGATGTACTATAAAACTTGGTTTATCAAGTTACAAGCAAGCAATATCTATCCGTGGATAATTCAATTGGTAATGGCGAATTTAAGATTGTGTGATTAAATATACGGTATTATATTCGATTTTTTTGATTGTGTCCGTAATTCGATTTTTTTGATTGTGTACGCAATTTAAGTAGGAGATTATGATGATAGAATATTATGCTAGTTCTCTCTAAGAATTAATCGAAATGTACGTAAATTAATCTACACAGCTCGGTTAAGAAAAAAAACATGATCTCATTTTCAGACATCAGAAACGCTCTGCCATAATCTTGGGTATTCCAAGTTCCGTTTCAACTACATTTGTGTAGGTTGTGTACAGCGTTACATGACCATTTACGAATGCAAAAAACTCAAAACCACTGCTAGTTCAATTTACAATGAATTCACCATTTTAACCACACTGAAACTGACACAGCAAACAAACTTTAGACCCAACGCCCAGACGTTCAACATTTATAGAACAGATCAATGAACCACTAATCTCAAAATTATCAACTATTACTATGATCCAAAAAATGTATGGGCTAACAAACTCTTGAGGATTATGGGAAAACTCTCTTATTCATCAATCAATGTGTCCTCTGCTTCACCCGCCGCCCACTGACATCACAACCGTCTGGTAATGTATCATTTCCATGCCCTGATCCCGAAGCAATGACTGAGTGCTCACCAATTTTGGCCACATAAAGCAGCAGTTCACTAAGAACAGAAGGGCAGCTTTCCTTCAAGTATTCAAATCCATCTGTTTGCATCACAGCTGTAAACACAACAATAAACCAATCCTGTTGTTAGTAATGATATCCAAGATATATCTTGAGACACAACCCTGTTGTTAGTAATGATATCCAAGATATATCTAGAGACATATGATAAATTATGAAAGTGTGTATAGACCTTTTAAATTTTCAGGTGATGCAATGAATTTGAGACAAGCAGCTTTTAGTTGGAAACAATGGTGCTGTTCTGCCAAGGCCAATGTGGTAGCAACTGTGTTTATAGCAATATCCTCACAGAGGTTAGCCTCACAAAGCACTTTGAGTCTCTCAAGTGCATATCGGTCTGCTGCTGCAAGAAGATGCTGAGCCATAAGCGTAGAAGCCCATTTTGGGTTCAGATCCACAATCTCTTCCATGTCTGGTAGGGCATCCCAGTAGATAAAATGGAGTAATGCCTGTATATTATATCCAAATGATATTAGTAAGAAGATATTTACATCCAAGACTACTTATGTGCCATGCAACACCTATCTATGACTAAACCTTTAGCCGAGCTTGAACCTTGTGCTCATAAAAGAACGGAATAAGGAATATAGGAACACAGAAAGATATGCAGGCATTTGTTTACTTTATTCCAACTTTCACCAAGGGTTAAGGAACCATGATGTCAGTTGAGTTCCAGAACTCTCAGAAGCACTAAAGATTTCGTTTCATTCCATTTTATCCATGGCAATGCAGGCTATGTAAAATCTTAAGAAACAAAATAATAATAATAATAATAATAATAATTCCGGTAAGAACTTCGTGATTAAAAGTTGATTCAAAATAGAAAATTTTAAATTAGCACAAAAACAAACAGTTGGATACACTTGCCCCATGACAGTTTCTCAACGAATCATTCTGGCTGGAGCACTGCCAGAGACAATTGAGAAATTGTTAGAAATAAAAAATTCATGGACCAACAAATATCATGTCAGTTATTATCATATTTATACAGCACTCCACAGGTGTTGTTCTAAAGTTAAAAAAAAAAGAAAAGTAACTGTACAGAATTATACCATCCAACAGACCAGGCATAGAATAAATGCACATACTCAGTGCCAGTCAAGATAAAAAGCAAGAAGATAGTAAACCTTAGCTGGGGTGAGTAAGATTTTTGTACAGGAACAGTGCCCTAGGAGAAAGTTGCGGATGTATATTTGTGCATGTCATCCTGTACAGCAATGCAATTACTCACCTCACAAAGGCAACCAACAGACAAACCTACCTCTTCCTATGAATCTTACATATTATGTATAAAAAATGCAACACAGATCACATACATGTAATCATTAAAGGCAACTAAAGAACTCAGTAGAGTACTAAAATATATTTGATTATATACATCACAGCATCTGAAAACAACCATCTACATACTTCAGAAACAGTCCCTCCTAGACCTATTAATGGCTCAAAATTCAGCAAAACATTACATTGAACAGTAAAAAATTTGGCCTAATGATCAATCCATGCCTTCTTATAAACAACAGAAAATGGAAGAGGCCTTCACCCTGTAACCCTAACCAAAGCCATTACACATTGAGATTCAAACTTGCTACTGCACAAAGAATAGCTCCCACTGAAAGACTGCATAAATAGGAAAATAACAAGCAAACAACCTCCCATTAAGGAACCAAAATAATGCTGTTCTCTAACCACAGTTATATAGTATGCAGCTTTAATGGCAGTGCTGACTAATAATGATGACTTCAGTTCCCAACTATCCATTCATGTTGGAATACATATCTACTACCCAGTAGTATCTAAATTATACATTACATTTTAACCCAAAAGTATGCATAAGACTAGTATTTGTAGCAAGAGAGTGAGAGACAGTACCTTAAAAACTGGTGCTTCCATGTCTTCCACCTTGATGGATTGTGTGTTTTGATCCTTTAATGGACCAAAAAGTTGTGCCTTGAACACAGGTGAGCGTGCAGCAAGAACCAATTTGTGGGCAACAAACTTTTCACCATCAACTTCAAAATTCACATCAGTATACCTTCCACTTTCCAAAAGTTTCCCAAAATGCTGGCCAACATCAGAAGGCGGCACAGCAATTGTATATGTCTTAGGTCCCTCCGTATATGACTTCACTACACCAACACAACAGCGAATTGAGAGGCAATCATCTTTAAGGTAGTCTGAGGTCTCTAGAACAGTTCTTTTGAAAAAGCGTTTATAACCCCTGAAGCACCCAACAATGGTTCCCAGTTAATGAGGTTTTCATTAACAAAAGTACTGGCCCAAGAAAAAATAAAGAAGCTGGCATTGAATTATAGTACAAGACAGAAACCAGAACAATGTGGTCCAATGTAGATTTTGCCAGACCACCCCCAGAATTGAGTGTCAAACTCGTTATCCAGAACATCCTTCTAAGGCTCTACTTTTTCCAGAACAAAACTTGGTAGAGAACTTTCTCCAAGTGAAACATAGAAGAAATTCAGAAGCACTCCCCAAAATCAAAGTGCAAACTTGAAGTCAATGAATACCATCAAACCCCTCAAACTAAATATGGATAACAAAGAACCAATCTCAGAGCTATAAAAAACTTTTGAACCATATTTATATAAACTTATAAACAACCCTAACATCAATAACTTCCAATTTCCATACATTCAATGCTAAAATTCCTCAACCCATAAGCAAAAGTTTGGTTTTAACTTTCAAAGCAATCTGCATTCCTAGCTTTAAACATTCTTTTTACACAAAATCCCAATCCTTTAACCGCATAAAGTTCCATAATTCCACCCCCAAGCAATTAACATTAAATAACAGAAAAACTAACAAAAAAATCACATTGCAGAAGCCTTGGAACATAGATATAAATGAAATCATCCAAACTATATAAATGATTCCACCCCGAACAACTAACATCAAATAACAGAATAACTAACAAAAATATCACATAGCAGCAATCTTGCAATATATGTAAAAATGGAAACCCTGTAAATTATGTATAAAAAAATTCACTCAGAACTCAAACAATATCATCTTACCAGGAAATCGCCAACAAAATCAACAAAAACACTCACCACATGCTGCCCCGATACTTAAGGGCGTAGGGTCCACTCTCGAGGCTCCTCCCAAAATGAGTATGGACTTTATGCCGTTCCTTGCCGCTCTGATCCAAAAGGGTGAGCTCAAAGAGCGCTCTAACGTCTGTGCCATCGCTCGCCAGGGCGATAAAGAGCGAAACATAGGCTGCGTTATCTTCCGGACTCTTACCGTCCGGGTAGAAGTATACGGCCCATCCGTACCCACCCACAGAGAACGTACCGGAGGGTATGTACTTGCCGATGCCCATGCCCTTGGAAAGGGAATAGCCGCTGATCTTGAACTGGTGCGACCCATTTATGGTCTCGTTCTTAGCGGTGGAGGTCGTAATCGGTGTAATACAGGGTTTCGTAGGGTTTTTGCAAACCCTAATTGTGCCCATTAACTGGGGTGGTTTGATGTTATGCGAATTTAATTGAGTTGTGAGTAAATTGTTCAATTGTTTTGGTTATGGTTATTAGGATTAGCTTAGAATTAGGGTTCGGTGACAGTTAACGGGGAATCAAAATCGGGTGCTTGAGGTGATAAAGCTGATATCTTGGGAATTGGGGCAAGGGCTAATTGATATCTGAGATGAGAGACTAGAATTAGAGAATTATTGAGAAATAAAGTAACGAGAGATTTAATTAATAATAAATTTTAATGTATTAAAAAATATAAATTTTTAATAAGTGTATTAATTACACTCGTTGACAAAATTTTTAATTTATATATAGAAAATATATTTTTATTTTCCTACAAGGTGACGAAAGAAAGAAAGAAAGAAAGAATGAAAGAAAAAACAGACGCACAAAATAAAGGGTGTTGCTTTAAATAAAAATAAAGGAAAAAGGTTAGCACATAGCAAAACCAAAGCAGAGGCAAAAACAGATTCTCCTTTATTTACAGTAACTGCAATAACCCCAATCTTTTTCCATCTAGGATTTGCAGAGACGATCCGATTTGTCCTCCTCTATAATAACAAACACCCTTCTGTTTTCCTCATGTTTCTTCGACTTTGCACTTATTTCTCTCTCTCTCTCCATCCCAAAACCCAACTCTTCTGTTTCCATCCAAAATCGCATAGAAATCACCTACAATTTTAGCAGTCTCTGTCTCAATCCCCACGTTTTTTTATATCTACCACCAGAATGAATCACACACAGGACACCCCAGTTAACAAAGCAGAGTTTTTGCGGTTGCTTGAAGCTTCATTAGGCCATACTTTCGATACAGATCCGATTTGTCCTTCTCCCAGTCCTTTGATAATTGTAATAAGCGGGCCTAGTGCGGTTAGAAAGAAGCTGAGGGAATCGCGGGAGTGGCTTCATTTTGTTGTGACGGCTACTGGCAGGCCAATTCTGCCTGGGAAAGAGAATGGAAAAGATTATTACTTTGTAACAAGTGAAGAGTTTTTGACAATGGTTGAGAGAAACGAATTTCTAGAATATGCTCTTGGGTATGGGATCACAAGGGAATACCCAAGAAGCAAATTGGAAAGTATATGGCACAAGGGTATGATATAGTGTTGAAAGTGGACATTCAGGGTGCGCAGACGTTGAAGAGGATTTTGGGAGTCTCGTCAGTGTATTTTTGGTGGCGGAGACTGAGATGGCAATAGTGGAGAGATTGATTCAGAGGAAGACTGAGAATAGAAACAAGTTGCTTGTGGGGATTGCCGCTGCTAGAGAGGAGGTGAAACTGTAAAAATTAATAAATTTTGGAGCGAGAATTCTTCCCTTTTTTAAACAAAAACCGAAAATATATAAGAGTTAAAATTTTTAATAAAATAAAATATTTAAAATATAATCACGTAACAAAAGATAAGAAAAGATATTTTTTAAATAATACCTTAAATAAGTCAGTTTTTTTAAATAAGATAGCTTCTTTTTTAAGGATGAAGTCCGAAATTTATATTGGGAGATCAAAAATAAAATAAATAAAATTTATTATAAAATATAATATAATTCATTATTTGATCTAAAATATAAATAAAATCATATTTTTAATATCTCATTTAAATATTTAAATATTAATAAATAATTTAAAATAAATAAAAATAGATTAAAAAGAATTCACTTTTTAAGAGAGTATGCAGTCCCTACTGCTCTTTACAATGTATCGACTCTTCTCTTTCGATATTCGTGTCTAATTACGTAAATAATAACATACATATTATTATTTATACCTATTATTTTGAA
>JAVXUL010000010.1:5032044-5047940 GCA_035590515.1 Trichilia minutiflora | reverse complement strand
AAATTAAATTTAAAATATTTTTATTTCATATTTATAAAAATTATGAATTTATTTTTATTTTATAATTTAAATATTTTTATTTTATGATTTATTTACGAATTCATAAAATTTATTTTTATTTTATTTATATCTTTTTAAATTATAAAATAAATTCATAAATTTCTATTAATATAAAATAAAAATATTTTAAATTTAATTTTTAAAAATTAAATTTAAAAATATTAATATAAAATAAATTTTTTATGATTTTATATTTATATAATATCTGATCCAACGTTATCAATGATATTTTCTACTTCAATTTAATATTTGAGATTTTACGATTTTATATTTGATAATAAATTTAACCTATAACATCTCTATAGGTGTCTATCGAACCAAAATCAGTAGTTTAGGATTGGGCTGGGTCGGGTCAAAAAATCGAACCGAACCATCAGTGTCAATCTCTTTTTATATATGAGGGTGGAATCATCTATGGAATTGGTCCGAATCGTCGATTCTAATCATATGTCGGTCTGGACCGATTCCACGATTTGTATTCGATGAAACTGGAAAGTCAACAATGACGAACCAGTTCGGGCCAATTCCGATTCAGAAACGATTTTGATTCTATTTTTATATTTTTTATATTTTTAATTTTGAGTGAACCTGTGACATCCCGTGTTTTACCCTGAGGGTATATTTATCATTTTCTATTTCTCCCGTTCATACATCTGCATTCATTTCATATTCATGTGATTGTGAGTGTAATTCTCGATTCAAATGGGGAATATTTAAGTGAGATTTTAAATTTTTGACGGGTTCGGTCGATCGAAATGGGTGATTCGTTCTACCGATATTGTGTGGACTCTTGAAAAAATTTTGGTTTTAGATTCGTTTGAACGAATAGGGGAATTCGTTCGATCGAATTGGACATTTGTTCAACCGAATGAGAGGTTCGTTCGACTGACAATTTGCGAGCTCTTTGACTTCTGTAGACGTTAAGGGATTCGTTCGATCGAAATGCTGTTTGTTCGATCGAATCAGCTCGAAATGATAAAATTGCCCTCTTTTAGAAGCTTCCTCCTTAAGAAAACTTAAGGGCAAAATGGTAATTTCACCCATTTTCTATAAAAAGGGGTCAGGGGGCCGAATTTTTCATCTTTTCTTCTTCTTTTTCTTATTTTCTTCCTTTCTCTTCCTCCCTCACGTTCTCTCCTCTGCTCACTCAGCTCTCACCCCGAATTTTTGTTGAAATCTCGATCTCTCTTCACAAACGACCTACATTCCCCGTGTCTAACTCGTTGTGAGCAGCAATTTGGCGATTAGAATGCGGATTCGCGCAAAAGAAAACTAGGGTTCTTGGGAAAAATTGGGGCTTTTCGTGTTAGAGGCGAAATCGGAGTAAACCGACCACACCACAAGGTTCATAATTTCGATTCTAACTCATCCATATATTTATTTCATCATTTTGAACATTTTTGTTCGTATGAGTTTCGTATCATTTTTCGTAGATTTATCGCTTAATTCTTAGATTTTATGCGTAATGTAGGTTATAGAGAAATCGTAGAAGTCGTAGGAAGTTAGAAATAAGGGTGGACAAATTTAAACTGATCCGCTCCAAACCGATCCAAACCGCTTAATTGGATTGGTTTGGATCTGTTTGAATCTATGTTGGATTGATCTCTGGATTAAAATTTTACAAATCGCTATTAGCGGTTTGGATTATGGATTTGATTAATTCCAAACCGCAAACAGCCAAATCAAACCACTTAAATAAATATTAAATATACTTAATATTATTGTATGATAATATTAATATTATATGATAAAATAATACATTAATTATTTTTTTAATATTTTATGATTAACTAATGGGTTTATCATTTTAAAATTAAGTTACAAAACAAACTAAGATTTAAAATTTTATTTTTTAACTTAATCCAAATTAATAAATTATTTTAATTTAAGATTAAAGTTCAAACTGCGAACTCAAGCCGATCCAAACTGTATAATACGATTTGGATCGATTACGGTTTGTGACATATTATCGGATTGACTTGAATTGCATAAAATTCAAACCGCAATGTTTGAATCAGTTTGAAATTTTACTTCAAACCAATCCAAACCACAAACGCCCACCCCTATGTGTAACAAATACAAGGGTAACTATACTATCAAGCAAAAATCAACTAAAACTGGCACCAGAAGATTGGTACCCTCATGGGGGTATGACCAAACGAAAAATTACTTTCCTTTCTCAAAATGATCGGAGTGTAAAACATCACTGTAATCATGTTTTTAAACACATTCACAGAACCTATTTCTTTCTTTTTGAACAATCATCAACCACTGTACATCACTACAATCCCTGAAGCTATCTTAGCTACAAAACAATACCTCATTTGACTGATTTCACCCTTAAAAGTCATTTCAAATTTTTATCTGTTCCGAAAAAAGTTGAGATCCCAACGACGCATCAAACCATCCATAATATGCCCTGTCGGATTCCTAACAACTGTCACCGTGGCTTTAGTATTACTTGACATGTCTGCATCTAATGAGCTTTGAACACTTGCTGAAGTATCAGTACGAGCAGATGTCCCGGTGCTTCCAGATTCTACTACGGATGGAGTGTTGTCAAATACATCCCCAACAGATGACACTTTTATATCTGGAGATGGAAGTTGGGGAGCTAAATTACGATTATTTATAAGTGAAGTCGAAGTGGGATGCATCTTTATCGGCTTCAAATGCTCCACCGAAATGGAACTGGTCTCTGTCTTTGAAGGTTTACAATCATCTGTTAGGTCATCCTTTTGTGAAGACACCAAAGAATCATGGGCCACACTGGTTGGCTGTTCTTCTACTTGTGGGTTTTGCATCTCCAAGTCCTTTAATGACATAATCACCGCCTCCATTAACATCTGAAAGAGATTTGAGTCAAGTGTCAATCAGTCAATAGACAATGAGTTCATGAGATAGAGAAAGGAGATTAAGCAAGTCCAACTAACCCTTTCTTCCTCTTCCACGTTGCTTGGGAAACCTGTGAAGTCATCCAGTTGATATTCCACATACTGATCATCATCCATGTTTGTTGGCACATAAGGGCCATACGGATTGCCATTGGATAATTCAAAGCTAATCATACTGGATGATGATGAGCTTTGACTGCCACCAATTTCTTCATCCTACATTAAAAACAATCACTTTCTGTTAAACTTTTTGATTGGTTACCTTTGTTTCTATTTTCTTATTGCAATTTCATTTCTCTGAACCTCTGACAATCTCTTTTTTTTCCACCGTTTTGTATGAGGAGGCAACAAAAGGCAGATTATAACTGCAGTGGGGTCCATATAGTCCACAGATAGAACTGTTTGACTAAAATGTCAGTTTCTGACAATTCAGGATAATAGGGAAGTTAGAACAGTTCTCTCTTCCCTGTTATTTGTCAAGTATTTCAGACAATTGATCAAATCTCTTCCATGCAACCAAATGATTCAATATCCACTTTACATTCGACATTTTGTTTTGTGAGAGTCAAAATTGAGAGAGGAGCAAGAATATACCTTAGATTCAGTTTCATTATCTTTCGTTGATATATCTGAAGGGACCTGAACATAGTAAAAAATACAATTCAAAACATAAATACCAAGACAATTGTGTAAAATTCAAGCATATGTTGCTAAAGTATTGACACTGCCATTTCTTTTTTCATTGACTCAAATTCCATATTCTGATAATGAGCAGCATTACAGAGTTAGCAATAATAAATGGTACCTTTAGATCTACACCATTGGATTAAATGGAATGAATAATTGAGAATTATATCGACATTGTAAGTCAAAAATTTAAGTTATCGTCTGTGCATGCACATTTGTAAAAAAGAAGATCATGAATGTTCTACCATGCATTCATATTCAACACCCATAAATTACGAATCCCCAAATTCTAATTTTGAGGAACATTTGCTTACACTAGCATTTCATACTATGTAACAATATTACATGCAAGCAAGAAAGCAAGTAACTAATAACTAACCTCAGTCCGACTCATTGGCCTTTTTGAACGAACTTGTTCAATAGCTTCTGTGGTGCTGCTTCCTGCCGGTTCTGCAACAAATGCCCGTCAATAGGAGATGGATAAAGGAGATGGAAAATTTAAGAACCATGGAGTACATGAGTCATACCTTTAGATGCAGTTGAAGGTTCCGGGTAATAGCCTAGTTCATGCATGGTGCTCCATCTACCCTGAAGTATAACAATCAACTATTGGAAAAGGGTTTGGACAGGAAATCTGAAGCTTCAAATAAAACCAGGACCTACAACCAGATGCATTGCAGCTTAAATTTATTTACCTTACCAAAGTAATCATGCATTGTGCCAAATAATGTTGTCCCCACCTCATCTGCTGGAGGTTGCAAGACATTGTGGAAAAAGATATTTATAGAATCAAAGTAGAATTGTGGGCGTGGAGAGTTGTGATCACCCTCAAATTTGATAATGTTCTTGTCTCCCTGCAAAAATCATATCTCAAAAATACAACATTATCAAACACAGAGGGTAAAAAATGTAGAAGATAAGAGAGACAAAATTTCAAATGTAAAGAAGAAGTATGGGGGAGATTTACACATAATTCAAGTGGCAATGTTTCCAAGGAGAGAAAAATTTAACAGGGCTTTCTTTAAATGAAATTTTATCAGACAATTAGTGTAAATATAAAGCTGATACTAGATGATACCAACAGGTTTCGCAGGTAACCTGAGGTAAATAATTAAAGTTCAAGCCCCAATAGGGTTGAACCTATTCTCAATTGAAGTTGTCCTGATACATCTTTCCAGTAAGGAGAGATTGTAGATAAGTATGTCCATGCGGATGGATGCTGCATGCTCACATTATTGTAACTAAATTCTCATGAACTTGATGATGGCAAAGAAGAGACTTACTGCATAAGCTTCAAATATACGATCTGAATGATGAGGGTTAATAAAATCATCATCAACAGCATGTCCAAATAAAACTGGAACAAAAGAAGATTTTGCCACCTGTAATAATAACAGAAAGGATTAGAAAACGGACTACTACCATGAATAACAGTAAACAACAATAAACTAACACAACAATCATTACAATTTCAGTTCAGAAACGAATATTGTTGTCCAATTTTCCACGATGTCTTTTAACAATTGAATGGCATCCACCAAAATCAATTTTCACTTCTATAGTCATACAGACCAGATATAGTATGAAGGTCTGTAGAAATAACAGCAAGAAGCATTGGTGACTCCGTCAAGAGAAGGAATGTATTAAAAATCTATAGACTGGCATATTAAAATTAAAGCATCTTGCTGTAGTAATATATTGAATTAATTGGCAACTAATAATTAAATCAACTTAGGTACAATTCAAAAAAATTGAAATGGGTTACACTGTTTATATTATTTCACTTATAGGGAAGTATGATCAAATAAACAAAAAATTTTCAAAAAAAGTCTGATAAGAGCTTCGGAACACATATAAGCAAGAAACAGGATTCTCCAAAGTAATTACCCACAGTCATGAATAGAATAAAACCTTAATAGTGTTCAGATCTGTTATATCAAACTTTGCCTTTTTTTGAATAGCTTTTCGCATGTATTGGATGGCAAATTTCACCTAAAAGTAGCAAAACAAAAGAGTGAATTGATGGTCAGAAGCAAAAGAAAGACGGCTAGTCATCTTCAGCATGCAAAATACCATTTAACAGAACATGGTCACAAGATGAATGTTAGAAGCTTAGAGCTAATGGGACAATGACAATCTAAATCAACACAATCACAGGAGCATCTTTGCTATGAATTTTAATTATAGAAAATAACGAAAAGGAAAATAACAAGATAGTAGGGCAAGATAAAAGGAATTTTAAAATTACCTAAAGAAGTTTAAGTTCAAAAATATCAAACCCAAGAGAACAAACATTCTACAAGAAAGAAATCAAGCAGACAGAAATTCCAAAATAGCCCCGTGAGGAAAGAGCTTCTGGCTTGATCAAGATGCCAAATTTGCAGTCTGCTAGTCTAGGGAACCTCACATGTGTGTCATTTTATATATTCCATGCTCCTATAGTCCTAATAGTATAAAGCTACTCATCGCATTAAAAGAGCCACCATTGGTCATCATCATGAAAATTTTATTTCTAATATCATTTTTTTCAAGAAAAAGGGGTAAGGTGAAAAGGAGAAGGTAGATGACAGCTTTAAAGCAACAGCCAATATCCAATTGTCCAAGACTGAAAAAACACCCGCGGAAGTTACAATTAAGAGGTAATTTCGAAATGGCTGGTATAGTGTCTTCACATATTACAAGTGTCTCAGTATGATTACTTCAAATATAAGGTTGCAAACATCGATATTTTTATCTTGCACAAGGTGTTTGATAATAAAGATAAGGAGTTGCAGGACTGCAATTGACAAATAAGCAACTGATATGTCGTAGAGCCATAGATTAACATACAGTGAACTTGGGTAATCGGATTTTATAGTTATCCACAAGTTCCATCATCAGGTCAACCAAATCAGAGAATGGACTGTCAAGAACCATTCCAGCAATTGAAGGATCCTCAGCTCCATACATTAGGCTGTGATACATAATGCTTATTGTTAATAGCAGATAACTCAGCACAAAGACCTCAACACAATACATATCTACAAATATAATATGAATTAATACTAACTAAAAAAATGAAGGCAGAAATGATTACAACACTTTCCTATTAATCAGCAAAATTATAACAAAGCAGTAAACATTAATAACATGGATTACGACCAGGCTTCCAGTACTCATAAATGATTGCACTTAAGAAATAAAAACATAATTTAATCCTTTTCCTATCAAAAGGTTCATCATTTTGTTAAACATATAAAAGTGCAGGCCTCAAAATGTAATTAGAAACATTTGGAGCGGAAGACTGCATCCAAATGCCATTAAGAAAAGAGCGACCCTGGACCAATCACACAAAACTAGAAAATAAGACGGCCCCAACATAAGGTAATAACTTGGTGATCAGAAATGCAATTAGTTGACAATGCATATCTCTTCCATCTGTAGAGCTGCAGAACCACTTACGCATCAAAATTATCATCTAACAGCTGTATCCTTTCAAATACATCCACAATCCACATTGGAGCTTTAAACCCTAATACTTAGAAGTCCCCATAATCACCTATCATTTCCCAAAACAACATTTCATACTACTCAAACGGAACACATGTAGAAATAGATTCACTGCAATTAATTTAACCAAATTCCCACATGATTCAAGTAGATACTTAGCAGCTTTAGAACTAAACCAATTAATTCAATTATGGTGCTAATGAAGACCATCAAATAGAAGTTTAATGAAGTTTATTATTTCACCACAAATGCACAACTAAGGGAATAAAAGGTTTCTACATTTAACACTCAATATAGATAGAGTGAAAGAAAATAACCTGGTGACAGCACCCATTGAACGACCCCATAAGCCAATCAAAGAGACATTTCCATCTTCTCGTAAATAATCAACCACAACCCTCAGATCATCTCTCTGAAACACAACCCAAGAAGTTAAGATAAAAAATATTTAACAAGAATAAAAATTCAACTAGAAATAAATTGGTGATCTAATTGAGCAAAAAAACATTTTTTTTCTCCATCACCCCCACCCCCACCCCCACCAACAACAAAAAAAGTAGAAAGGTAATTTCTTCCAGCTAGTTACTCAGCCACTTACTTCATTCCATCCTAAAGTGACATGATCTCCTCCAGAGATCCCAGATCCAGAGAAATCAAGCGTGAAAACAGTAATATTTGAAGGTAACAATATTATGGCAGCCTCGCTTCCATCAGCCCTGCAGCCACTGCCAAAGATCAAGAAATAACGTTCGTTAGCATTTGGTAACTAGTGCTCAAGTGCCTAACCAGTATATTTTGAAAGTAAGAGGCAATGTGACTTGGAGAGCTCTTTGTTCTAATACAGTTTACAAATCATTTTCAAAGCACAACCTTCCAAAATGATACCGGGAAAGTTCATCAACAAACAAGAATTCGTACACTTGTCAACAGAATTCTGTATTACCTGTTTCCATGGCAGTATATAACACATGGAAGAGACTTTCCTTCAGGATTAACAATGGGCACGTAATGACTACATTGGAGAACATCTCCCCGACCGTTTTTAATCTGCATAGTGTTCAAAGCTTTACATATGTAAGGCTGACAAATCAATTACAAGTTACCACCTTCAAAGTGACAAAAAGACAAAGGAAATATCATTGAAAGACTCTGCATGTGGAAAAGCCAACAAAAACCAAATATCACTGCCACAATGCTCTTCCAGTTGTAATAACTCATATTTTACCAACAACATTCTTCTTTTTAAATCACTTATCTATCACATTTACGCCATCTTTTTTGCTTTAGGAGATATACTTTTCTCCTTAAAGTTTCAAAGCTATCAATTACCAAGTGAAGGTTCACAGATATGTATTACCATATCCAAAGCAAGATCCTAATATCAAGAGTCCATTCACCCATGTTGTATGCATGATACAAGCACATCCGCCATAACAACTCCCATGAATTTATCTCCCCACGCCAATTCTACAATCCCAACAAGCTGGATCTTAAAGTAAATAATTGTTCTCTAGGTTGAGACAATACTAAAGAAGCTAAAGAGATTTTATACCATCCATAAAAACGAAGACAATTTTACAGGGATCTCACATATACATATTTCAGAGCTTGAGACGGAGCTTCTGTTACAGGAAATAATATGACTAAAACATCTCTGTTTCTTACAAAAATATGATCTGAAAGATTACCTCTAAATCTTTTCTGTGATACCATTTCCCTTTCAGCATGAACTCTTGATCCAACAAGTCATGTTCTGGACTGTATTCAGCTCTGCGTCATAAAAATGCATAGACTCATACTATCTTCACTTGACCAAAGTATAGTTTGAAATGTCAAAGTGAAAAACCAAGATAATAAACTAATTAGAAGCTAACATTATCCAGAGATTCACAATCTTATGCTCTTCAGAAACTGTTATCATATCTTTGACATATCTCATGATAGGTGCATGTGTGTCATGCATAGAGTCAGATCGTTATGAAAGGGGAGTATTGATTCCGTCAAGGTTCATGTTCTCTCAAACACAATTGTCCTTCTCACTGTTAGAAACTATACCATCTTCTATGGTTCTAACGATAGATTGGAGCCCACAACACATCTTAATTATCAGGGGATCTATATATAACCACTAAATGCCAACTGGCTACAAATATAAAGTTTGCCAGCATGACTTTTATCAACAGTTTGATTTAATCCGATATCCACAAACTCAAGATCAGAAAATATGCCATAACAACCTAGTACAATTATCAAAAAAAAATCCATAAAACTTTTAATAATACAGTTCAAAAATCCATAAAGATCAGATTTATATTTCCTTTTCTTTCATTACCACATGAATTCACCAAATGGAAAATTAAGGCCGTAAAAATAAAGGAACAAGAAGTCCCCTGGCTTCACATGTCAACCAATCAGAATTCCTATTGAAATTAAAACCAAAACTTTATAGCAGACAAGAATAGCAACACAAACAAATTCCCTAAAATTACGCAAAACTCAAGTAACGCAATTTTATAAAAGTTACTATCAAATTAGCTAAAAAGATCTCAGTTTTTTAACACATCCTACCCAAGGAAAAATTCTAATGACTAAATTCACCATCCACAGAATTGAACAGCAATAGCCGGTTTTGTTGCTAAAAAACTTGTTGAAACAAAATAAAAATCATATCTCAAATTTTATGCCCTATGTTGCATCGTTCATCCAAGAAATAGATAACAGCAACAAAAGTCTTAAATTTCTTTCTTTCTCTTAACAGCTTTTTTGAGCAAGCCAAACAGGAAAAAAAAATTTTTAACCCATATAAAATTTACATAAATAAATGAAAAAGAAAACCACAGGAGAGAGACAATAACAACAGAGATTGAAGATTTGCTACCTGGGTGGTCGAATTATGAAGTTGACAAGCTGCTCCATAGAAGCGATTCAAATTATACGGAAATTATCCTTCCTTCTTTCTCCTGTAATCTCTCTCTTAGCAGTTCTTTTGATTTCTTTGGCAAATATAATATATTATATTAACAAAGTAATATTCAAAGATCGAGGTAAACGAAACCAAACATGGAAGCAGAGAAACTTGTTTTTGCGTCGATATGATTTTCTCTCAGAAAAAGTAGAAGAGATCAAAGAGAAGAAGAAGAAGACGAATCTACCGGCCTACGTAAATATTGTTTTTGTTTTCGTTCTTTTCGTTGTCGCTGCTTCCATTTTGCATTCTTTCCGTACTTTTTTCTATTTTTTATTTTTCTCTCTTACCCTTGCCTTCGATTCGGTTTCCCTCTGCCTATCTGGCTTTCTGGAAGTTGGTGGGCTTTCTGCCTTTCAGGTTTTTCACTTGTGTGGAAATATCAATTATTAATGTTGAAGATCAGTCAATCATGGGCTTTTTAATCGGCCCATTAAAATTCGAAGGTAATAACAGTTGGGTCCATTAATGTTTGTAATTCTCAATTGAAGACATCGTTCATCTGCATATATGAAATAAGTCTCTAATTTTTTTGAACTAACAACAAACTCTTCGGTGTTAATTCCAAATATTAACTTTGAACTAAGAGAGAAACAAGTTTAGAAATGTTTGGTGGGTTTTCAAATGGTGGATAGATTCACTTTTGTATCCAAGTGTATGATTGAAAGGTAAATGCAAGTGCAATGATAATAACAGTATACCTTTCTTAGAAATCGATGATGTGAAACATCACCCACCTTACCAAATGGTTACCCTTTATATGTTATGTATGTATGATCTATCAGCAACTCAAAATTTAATTATTCATGTTGTCCCTAAGATAATAGGCAAACCTTTTAAAAACATTCCCACTGCAATGCTAGCTACTCAATTTCCAAAACATTACGGAATCATTGATTTCTCCCTTAATATGGTATTTGTGTTTTCAATGGATACGAATTGTTTTCTGCTTTGCTTTTTGGGATATGTCATTGGACAATATGTCTATGCAATAATGAATAAAGTCAAATATATTTGACATCAAATGATGTGTGATTTTCTTCAGCGCTCGGCTCAAAATTAAGAATTTAAGGAAAGCCCGAGGGCTCGGCCGAGTAATTTTAGCCTAACAGCTAAGAAGGCCTAGTTTGTAGAGATTAGGACCATTAGGTGGATACGTGTGTACTTGTTTATTGTTTTTGGAGTTCCTTTCCTGAAATGTTCTTGCATTTGTTTTGCGTCCATTTTGGGTTAAGTTATAGTTTTTCTGCTTTGTATATGACTCTTGGTACTTCATTTTGCGGCTTATGTGATGATTCTTTTACATGTTGACATATATTTGACCATGGAAGATGGACCAAACCTTACCTTAATCAAGTATTGTACAGTATAGACTAGAAATCCTACAAGTCTAAAGCACACTAGGTTTTGGATACAGCAAGAAACCCCGCAAAATTCTGCTGCAAATTGGCAATGCAAATGACCTTCGATTCCTACATAATGCACACCCACTGTAGCTAGAGGTTGGCTATCATCTATAGAACAGCACTCACAACAAGAGTTGGTAGACTTACTGCAGAATTGGCAATACAAGTCAGGAGTTTGATTTCTTCATCACAATAAATGAACAATTTCTGGGTCTAAAACATGTTTGTAAACATGAATTACTCCACGTCTACAAAGCAGAATATTGAAACAGAATCTGAGCCATCGGATCTTTGATCTAAGGTCAGAGAAAAGGTATTTAAACATGTGCATCTCCATCATGGCTCCTTATCCAGTGGTCCCAGAAAGAGCAAAAAGAGATGTCCTAATCTCCAACTACTATTCTCAAGCATTGATTCATTTGATTGGCTATAATTGCAGAACTAAAGAAGGAATCGGTGTCAAAAACATGAGGCAAAGGAAACTATGGCTGAATCTTAAGCTTACCAATTCCAAAGACTAATGTCCTCTTGTTTTTAAACCAAAAATCCTCCAAGAAGCTTATCTTCAATGAGATTAAGATAAGACTCTTAACATATACATCTATCCACATTCAAAATTTCAAATTATATATTCCGAAGTTTTTTTTATATTAGTGGAGAGAGATATTGATGGTCAATCACTGTTATTTTGGGTTAAATTAACATAAGCGAAAGTGTAGGTACTTGAAAGCAACATTCTTGTGAAACCCCTTCTATTTGTTGCTCTAAAAAGTAAGCATTACTCAATGTTACTCAAAGCCCTCAAACAAACAATGAAGTTTAACATCATATTATACTTCACTAGAAGATGACATCATATTCTTAATATCTTAATACTAGCCAGCGTAATTACGAGGCAATGGCAAAGTTCTTGCTTGTCCGTCATGAGGAGAGGGAGAAAGAGAATATGTTGAAAAGTTATCTAAAATTTTGTAATACTGTCCAAGCTTCTCTTGGTGTTACTAAAGAGACCAAAATGCATTTTCCTCCGCTGAAAACACACCCATATCTAATTGGGAGATCCAATCAACCTGAATCTCCCTTTTAGGACTCTGCCACAGAGCGAACTATTGAGTGTTCTTTTCTCTTCTTTCTTTCAAGGCAGACCAAACAGTTTGGTTTACTGTTCAAGCCATTTTCAGGCGTCTCTCAGGTCAGTTTTTTTGCCAAATTTCTTGACAATGGCGGTGAATGCTTGCGACATTATGCAGCATGGCTGGCCATCCAATTAATAGCCACTTATTTGCACTTGCTATTTTTAGATCATGTCTAAAAAACAAAAATATGCACGAATGGTTCTAAAACATATTTATCTAGAATATATTAACCATTTATGTTTTATAGTCATTACCCCAATCATATTTTAATTTGTCGATATTCAGTTCAATGTGTGATGAAGTAATATAAAATTGAGTTTCATTTGACAGATCTTGGAAACCAAATATCAGAATTAAGTTGATTCAGATATTGTTGTAGAAACTTCATGGCTTATTATTCGATCAAAGAAATTACATTGGATATGATGAGTTGATGAAATTAAAATGGATTAAGGATTTCTTTTTTCCAGAAAAGTGGAAACTTGATTTAATTATTATTTTTTCAAATGCTGGTAAAGTTTATGTAACTTTTGATCACTGATATAGTTTATGTACTTTCATGATGACTAAAACAGATGAGATTTTTTTCATGCTTCTAAGGTTCTTAATTATTAGGGAGGACTAGGTGAAAATGGCACAGATTCTGGCACCATCTACGCAATGGCAGATAAGCATGCCAAAGAACTCAAACGTCGCCTGTCCTATGACAGCAAAGATGTGGAGTTCTCTTGTGACGAAGCAGAAAAAGAAAGGTGCTACTAGAAGTTCTGCTAAGTTTAAAGTGCTAGCTATGAATGAAAAACAGCACTTTCAATAGGATAGAGGATCTACTAAATTTGGACCTCACCCCATACACTGACAAGATTATTACTGAATACATTTGGTATAGCGTCTTTGCCACAGTAATTATCCAAAATGCTCATGTAGCACTTTCAAAATATTTCCTTTTTTTTTCGAATGTTACAATTTCATTTTTTTTGACTTATGTCAAATTAATTGTTGATTGTTTTCTTCTGGGCACCCATAAATCGAAGTAATCCTGTTTCATTTTGATACAGGATTGGGGGGTTCCAGGAGTGATCTGCGTAGTAAGTCAAGGGTAATGCTATATTAACATGTTATTGTCTTACTGAGACCAGGCCATTAATATAATTTACTAAGGGGAAATAATTGCATCATCTAATGTAATGTCTGTTTGTTTATCTCATTTATTTTTTTTAATTCTATTTTTAATATTTTCAGACAATTTCAAAGCCTGTTGAACATCCATCTGAGCTTCCCAAATGGAATTACGACGGATCAAGTACCGGACAGGCACCTGATGAAGATAGTGAAGTAATGTTATAGTAAGATCTTCTGCAGTGAAGTTTCTTTCAGATTTTTGTTTATCATCACAAGAAGATTCTAATTGAATCTTTAATCCAGCCCTCAAGCAATTTTTAAGCACCCCTTACGGGGAGGCAACAATATTTTGGTGACTGTTATTTAATTTGTCTAGGAATTATGCATATGATGTTGGAAATACTTTCAGTATCATTGTTGTCGCAAGTTCTTAATATTACGTTACATGTTTGACAAAGGTAATTTGTGACTTTTACACGCCAGCAGGTGAGCCCATCCCCACAAACAAACGCCATAGGACTGCTGAGATTTTCAGTAACCCAAAGGTGGCATCTGAAATTCCATGGTTTGTAATTTTCAGTTACCTTGATCTTGAAGTTTAATTTCCAATCTTTGAATTAATTTGCTGGCTCTGTATGGGTGTTCTTGTATGTCATCACATCATAATCCAGATAGGATTTTTCTCTTTTTCACGTTAATTAAAAGACTGTCAAATATAAAGTTCTTGGGACCTGGTACATAGTGATATTAATTAAGGATTTATTACAGCAAGATTTATGTGCATATATCATCACAACTTTCAGTTGTAATTATGCAGATAAAAATTGTACTTATGTCCTGTAACTGTTATGTTTAGGTATGGAATAGAGCAAGAGTATACTTTACTTCAACAAAATGTGAAATGGCCTTTGGGTTGGCCTGTTGGAGCCTAACCTGGTCCTCAGGTAATAGGTTGGCACAATCATCTACCAGTGTATATGGTTTGGGGCACTGCAACTAAAGGAAACCATAAATTCTGAGGTATCATTGTATTATGGTTCTTGATCGCATGATGGGCATGCTTCCTATATGTTTTCAGTGTCCTTATCACTGTGGAGCTGGGACTGACAAATCATTTGGCCGTGACATCTCAGATGCTCATTACAAGGCTTGCTTATATGCTGGTATTAACATTAGTGGCACCTATGGGGAGGTTATGCCAGGCCAGGTTTACAACCCATCCTTAGCTTTTATTTCATTTTAATGAACTTTGTATAATTGTAATCATGTTTGCTTTGTGCGTTCCTACTAATTTTGCACTTGCCTTGCAGTGGGAATATCAAGTTGGCCCAAGTGTAGGAATTGAAGCTGGAGATCATATCTGGTGTTCCAGATACATTCTTGAGGTAAATCATCTTTATTAACTTTTTGGGACACATATACAGGACAACAATGAGAAATGATTCTAATCCACACAAATGTTCTCTAAAGAAAAATATTTGATTCTTGCAAATTAAAGTCTCTATCGACCTCCAAGACAGTCTCTTTTTGTCATTTTTTCAATAGATATTTTCTGCACTAGCTTACCTAACAATATTTTACCATAGCAATTTCTTAAAGGGAAGTCAAACTCCCATGTTTTTACCCAAAAGTATCGTGCAATTTCTTCCATGTAAGTGTTCAATTCAGATAATTGATGTCTTATTGTCAAAGATCTTTATAACATGTGTACTCAATGTCTCTGATTGAAAATCCATGAACATCAATGGAAGAAAAATTAAAGTCAAACATGATAGAGCAGCATACACTAAAAGATCATTCTTCCTTGAAATCTCTCTTAAAGCGACCGTTTAGAACAAAGGTCCACTTATTTTTTAATCTAATCATAATTTGTTTATGATCAGCTTGTATAATGGATATAATGTTTTCTTGGTGCTTCGCTTCTTCTTCCTCTTATTTTATTTTATTTTTTAAATTGGGGGTGGCTAAGGGGTGTTTTGTGTTTGTCTTTGTGTGACCCTATTTCTCCCTGTTCTGACAGAGCATTACTGAACAAGCTGGTGTTGTTCTCTCACTTGATCCAAAACCGATAGAGGTAATACAAATTTCCCTCATGTTCAGATTTTGTTGTTGATTACTATTCAATCACACTGTTCTC
>JAVXUL010000010.1:5009935-5031944 GCA_035590515.1 Trichilia minutiflora | reverse complement strand
CTTATTTTATATTAAATAAATAATTAATTAAATAAATTAAATTTTATATTGATTAATTAAATGAATTGAATAGATTGGATCGATTTAATGATTCAATCATATTGTGTTATATCATCTATTTGAAAAATAAATGACACGATTAATAAATGGATCGGATTCGGATTGAGGGTTCTTGACACGATTAATAAATGGATCGTATTCGGATAAGTATAAAAAAATATTATAATTTCATTGATACGATAGGAATACGATACGTTTATTTGAATTGACACTCTTATAATCATCTCATGCTGCAAAAGTCGGGCATAGAAATTCTAATTAGTCTAGCGATAGAAGAAGAGGCAACAGGAGCATTGGAGGCACTGGTAGATTTCTCAAGGAGTTGTTCAATATTTTTTTCAAAGAGGGAATGCCAGAGAACCAGAACCATGTCAGAATTGCTGTAGGAGAAGCACTAGCTATGCTCGCATTGGACAGTAGAAGTAATTGTCACTGCATCTTGAAACTGAAGGTAGTGGACAATCTGTTTGAAGCACTGGAGGCCTTGATTCGCACGCATGCTGCAAGAATCTTGAGAAATTTGTATGCTTCTAGTGGAGCAAACTGTTTCATCTTGTTAAGAGGAGCCATAGCTTCTGCATCGTGAGTGTTTTTCTACTGTAAACGACAAACCATTTTACTTTCCTGCTAGCATACCCAAAATACCACTCTCTTTTCCTCATCATCAAAATCTTATTCAAGTCGAACAGGAATCACAGTCTTAATTCTATTCTCCCTGCAGGTTCTCAAGGCAGCTGTATCAGATTATAGAGTTGGCAATTTGGATGATGAGAGACAAGGCAACAAATATACACATATTCAAGGAGCTGGGATTAGAGCAGCAGCTAGAAATTGTCCTAGAGGCCACAATAGAGATTGAAAATTTCAATATTTTCTCTGGCATTGTTGGATAAAGCCAGCACGGCATATCCATTCACTCACTAGCAGAAACTACTTTGAATTTGTTGACAGAAGGGAATTATCAATCAACAAGCCATTAACTCAAAGTCAGTAGTCCGTGTTAAACAAATGTTCAAATACTAAAATAATCTCGGCAATAGCATTAAAGCTATAAGAGATTCTATTTCCCCAAGTAATAAAGATGTGAATTAATTATTGAATTCTACCCACATAGATTCATAATGACGGGTGTTGTAGTGTCTCTTATTATGCACGGTATACATTGATATAGTTTTCCACTTGAAATAGTCTCCATAATTGTTCTTAAATAGGTTAATGGTAATGGGCAAACTAAATTATAAGTTCTACGAAAAATTACTGAGCGGTGCAAGGAACGTTGCATGAATTTGATCCTCTCCTAATATATGCATGTGATATTCGTATATAATAGCCAAACGACATAAAACAACATAAGTAATAAATCACATCGTTTTCTTATCACTTACCGTGATTCTCAGGCTGAAAAATGGTCGGTAATGAAGGGAGGACCTCACGATCTGGAAAGACAGGCGGCTAGCTAGTCTGTACGAAGATGGAACTTTCCTAATATTGAATTAGGGGGTACTAAGTACTAACGCCTGAGTCCTTAAAATTTTGCAGTTGCTTAAATAAGGTCCAACATGACCAAATCATGCTTGTATTGTTGAAAATTGAAATCGTACTTCGAATTCTCCAAAATCTTATGGTCATACAAGAGATCACATCCACAAAAAACAAAATTCGTTTCTTTCGAGCCGTGGTTTGGAATTCTTCTTTTGAATACACTTTTACTTCACTCTTGGCTTTTTATTTTAACGCCACACCATCCGAAACAAAAATTTCCTGACGCTGCACCGCACTCACATTATAATCTGTGTAACGAATACAAGGGGCAATATGCCATCAAGCAAGATCAACTCAAACTGGTACTAGAAGACTGTAATCCTCATGGGGGTATGACCAAAAGAATAATTACATCCCTTTCTCAAAATGAATAGTGTAAAACATCACTGCGATCATGTTTGTGAACACATTCATAGAAACCTATTTCTTTCTTTTTGAACAAACATTGACCATTGCACATCACTACAATCCCTGAAGCTATCTTAGTTACAAAACAATACATCATCTTACTGATTTTTCTTTTAAAAGTCATTTCAAATTTTTATCTGTTCCGAAAAAAGTTAAGATCCCAACGACGCATCAAACCATCCATAATATGCCCAGCCGGATTCCTCACAACTGTCACTGTAGCTTTGGTATTACTGGACACGTCTGCATCTAATGAGCTTTGAATGCTTGCTGAAGTATCAGTACGAGCAGAGGTCCTGGTGCTCCCAGATTCTATGCTGGATGAAGGAGTGTCAAATACATCCCCAACTGATGACACACTTGTATCTGGAGATGGATGTTGGGGAGCTAAATCACGACTATTTATAAGTGAAGTCGAAGTGGGATGCATCTTTATCGGCTTCAAATTCTCAACTGAAATGGAACTTGTCTCTGTCTTTGAAGGTCTACAATCATCTGTTATGTCATCCTTTTGTGAAGACACCAAAGAATCAGGGCCCACACTGGTTGGCTGTTCTTCTGCTTGTGGGTTTTGCATCTCCAAGTCCTTTAGTGACATGATCACTGCTTCCATGAACATCTGAAAGAGATTTGAGTCAAGTGTCAATCAGTCATTAGGCAATGAGTTCATGAAATAGAGAAAAGAGATTAAGCAAGTCTGACTAACCCTTTCTTCCTCTTCCACGTTGCTTGGGAAACCTGCCAAGTCGTCCAGTTGATATTCCACATACTGATCATCATCCATGTTTGTTGGCACATGAGGGCCATATGGATTGCCACTGGATAATTCAAAGCTAATCATATTGGATGATGATGAGCTATGACTGTCACCAATTTCTTCATCCTGCATTGAAAAATAATCAGAGTCAGTGAACTTTTTGATTGGTTACCTTTGTTTCTAATTTCTTATTGCAATTCCATTTCCCTGAGCCCCCAACAAATCTTTTTTTTTTTTACCACTTTTGTACAAGAGGCAACAAAAGGCAGATTATCGCTGCAGTGAGGCCATATAGTCCACAGATAGAACTGTTTGACCAGTGTCAGTTTGCAACAATTCAGCGTAATCTGATGGTAAGAACAGTCCTCTACTATTCATTATTTGTCAGGTACTTCGGACAATTACTCAAAGCTCTTTCATGCAACCAAATGATTCAATATCCATTTTATGTTGGACATCCCATTTTATGAGAGCCAATCAGAGAGAGAAGCAAGAAAATACCTTAGATTCAGTTTCATTATCTTTCGTTGATATATCTGAAGGGACCTGAACATAGTTGGAACAACAAAAAAAAAAAGAAAACAATTTAAGGAAATAACTACCAAGACAATTATGTAAATTCAAGCATATGTTGCTAAAGCATCAAAATTGCCATTTCATTTTTCATTGACTCAAATATCATATCCCAATAATGAGTAGTGTCACAGAGTTGGCAATAATAAATGGAACCATTTAACTTTATATGTACACCGTTGGATTAGATGGGATGAATAATTGAGAATTTATATCAACATTGTAAGTCAAAAAGTTAAGTTATCCTCTGTTCGTGCATGTTAGTGAAAAAGAATAAGACCATGAATGTTCTACCATGCATTCGTATTTGCATCCGCAAATTATGTAAACCTCAGCATATTCTAATTTGAGGAATATTTGCTTAAGCTAGCCTTTCATACTATGTAAAAATATGATGTGCAAGCAAGAAATCAAGCAACTAATAACTAACCTCAGTCCGACTCATTGGCCTTTTTGAACGAACTTGCTCAATGGCTTCTGCTGTGCTGCTTCCTGCTGGTTCTGCAACAAACGTCTATCAATACAATAATGTATAAAGGAGAATGAAAATTAAGAACCATGAAGTACCTGAGTCATACCTTTAGATGCCCTTGAAGGTTCTGGGTAATACCCTAGTTCATGCATGGTGCTCCAACTACCCTGAACGTAAAACAATCAACTATTGGCAAAGGGTTTGGACATGAAATCTGAAGCTTCAAATAAAACCAGGACCTACAACCTGATGCATTGCAGCTTAGTTTATTTACCTTACCAAAGTAATCATGCATTGTGCCAAATAATGTTGTCCCCACCTCATCTGCTGGAGGTTGCAAAACATTATGGAAAAAAATATCTATAGAATCAAAGTAGAATTGCGGACGTGGAGAGTTGTGATCACCCTCAAATTTGATAATGTTCTTGTCTCCCTGCAACAATCATAGGTAAAAAATACAACATTATGAGGTGTTCACATAATGTTGAAAAATGTAGGAGAAAAGAAAAAAAATTTCAAATGCAAGAGGAAAATATGAGGTAGTTTTACACATTATTCAAGTGAAAAGCTTCCAAGGAGAGAAAAATTTAATGGGACATTTCTTTCGAATAAAATTTTATCAGATGTAACACGTAAAGCTGATACTAGATGATGCAAGTAACCTGAGGTAAATAATTAAGAGTTCAAGCCCTAAGGGTTGAACTGAATCTCAATTGAAGTTGTCCTGATACATCGTTCCAGTAAGAACAGATTGTAATATGTATGTACATGTAGATAGATGCTAAACGCCCACATTATCGTAAATAAATTCTCAAAAAATTTATGATGGCACAGAAGAGACTTACCACATAAGCTTCAAATATACGATCTGAATGATGAGGGCTAATAAAATCATCATCAACAGCATGTCCAAATAAAACTGGAACAAAAGAAGATTTTGCCACCTGTAATAATAACAAAAAATATTAGAAAAGAATCACAATCATGAATAATGGTAAACAAGAATAAAGTAACACAACAATCATTCCAATTTCAGTTAACTAATATTGTTCAATTTTCCATGATGTTGTGGTATCCACCAGAATCAATTCCCTCAGTTACTTCTATGGTCATACAAACCAGATAAAGAGGGACTGTGGAAACAACAGCAGGAAGCATTGGTGACTCCCTCCAGAGAAGGAATGTATTGTAAACCCATCGACTGTCACATTAAAATTAAAGCACATTGCTGTAGTAATATACTGAATTAATTAGCAACTAATGATTAAATCAACTTAATTATAATTCAAAAAACTCGAAACTGATTACACTGGTTATATTGTTTCATTTATAGGGAAGTATGATCAAATTAATTTAAAAAATAACAAAAAAACAAGATACTCCAAAGTAATTAGTCAGAATACGACCACATAAAAGAAGATAAGTTATGAATAGAATAAAACCTTAATAGTATTCAGCTCTGTTATGTCGAACTTTGCCTTTTTCTGGATAGCTTTTCGCATGAATTGGATGGCAAACTTCACCTAAAAGCAGCAAAATAAAAGAGTATGAATGGATGGTCAGAAGCAAAAGACCGAAGAACAGTCATCTTCAGCATGCAACATATGGCACCGAATAGTCCTCACCAAACACAAAACACAAATGCATTGTCAAATCAAAATCAAGGAGAAACAAAAGAGAGGATGATAATTTATGCCATTTAACATAACATGGCCACAAGATGGATGTTAGAAGCTTAGTGCTAATAGTGGTTGAAATACAATGACAATCTAAACCAAGACAATCACAGTAGCATCTATGCTACGAATTTTAATTGTAGAAAATAACTGCATGGAATGGAAAATAACAAAATGGTAGGTTGAGGTAAAAGGAATTTTAAAACAACCTAAAGTAGTTCTCAGAGAATAAACATTCTACAACTAACAAATCAGGGAGACAGAAGTTCCAAAATAGCCCCATAAGGAAAGAGCTTCTGGCTTCATCAAGATGCCAACTTTGGAGTCTGCTTCTCCAGCGAACCTCACATATGTATCATTTTATACATTCCTGGCTCCTATAGTCCTAATAGGATAAACCTATTTATCACATCAAAAAGAGCCACCATTGGTCATCATCATGAAAATTTTTTATTTCTAAAATCATTTTTTTCAAGACAATGGAGAAGGTAGATGACAGCTCTAAAGCAGTAGCCAATATCCAATTGTCCAAGACTGAAAAAACTCCCATGAAAGTTACAATTAAGAGATAATTTAGAAATGGTTGGTATAGCGTCTTCACATATTACAAGCATCTCAGTATGATTACTTCAATAATAAGGTTGCAAACATCGATTTTCTGCCTTGCAATAAGTGTTTGATGATCAAAATAAAGCAGTTGTAGGACTGCAGTTGATAAATAAGCAATCGATATGTTGTAGAGACATATATTAACATACAGTGAACTTGGGTAATCGGACTTTATAGGTATCCACGAGTTCCATCATCAGGTCAACCAAATCAGAGAATGGACTGTCAAGAACCATTCCAGCAATTGAAGGATCCTCAGCTCCATACCTTAGGCTGTGATTCATAATGCTTATTGTTAACAGTACATAACTCAGCATGATACATATCTAAATACATAATATGAATTAATATTAACTAAAAAAATTGAAGGCAGAAACGATAACAACACTTTCCTATTAATCAATAGTATTATAACAAAAGCAGTTCACATAAGTAATATGGATTACGACCAGGCTTCCAGGAACTTCGATCTACTCATTAATGATTGCCGTTAAGAAATAAAAACATTATTGTCCTTTTCCTATCAAAAGGAGCATTATTTTGTTAAACGTATAAAAGTCCTTTTCCTATTAAAATCATTTGAAGCCGAAGGTTGCATCCAAATGCCAGTAACACAAGAATGACTCTTGACCAATCACACGGAACTACAAAATGAGACAGCTCCAACATAAGGTAATAACATGGCGATCAGAATGCAGTTAGTTCACAACATAAATCTCTTCCATCTATAGTACTGCAGAACTGCTTACGCATCAAAATGATCATCTAAAAGCTGTATCCTTCCAAATACATCCACGATCCACGTTGGAGTTTTAGACCCTAATACTTAGAAGTTAGAAGTTCCTATAATCACCTATCATTTCCCAAAATGACATTTTATACTACTCAAACAGAAGTCCCATGTGATTCAAGTAGAGCTTTAGAACTAAAACAATTAATTCAATTATGTTGCTAGTGAAGAACATCAAATATAAGTTTAATGAAATTCATTATAGAAGAGCATAACTAAGGGGAAAAAATTTCTACGTTTAACATTAAATGGAGATAAAGTGCAAGAAAATAACCTGGTGACGGCACCCATTGAACGACCCCATAAGCCAATCATAGAGACATTTCCATCTGCCCGTAAATAATCAACCACAGCCCTCAGATCATCTTTCTGAAGCACAGCCCAAGAAGTTAAGATGGAAAATATTTAACAAGATTAAAATTCAACGAGAAAGAAATTGATGATCTCCTGAGAAAAACAACAACAACACTTCTACACAACACACAAAAAAAACATAGAAAGGTGATTTCTTCCAGTTAGATAGTCAGTTACTCACTTCATTCCACCCTAGAGTGACATGCTCTCCTCCAGAGATCCCTGATCCAGAGAAATCAAGGGTGAAAACCGTAATATTTGAAGGTAGCAATATTATGGCAGCTTCACTTGCATCAGCCCTGCAGCCACTGCCAAAGATCAAGATACACCATCCATTAGCATTTGGTAACTAATGCTCAATTAACCAGGTTTTTTGAATGTAAAAGGCAATGTGACTTGGAGAGCTCTTCAGTCTAATAATGTTTACAATCATTTTCAAAGCACAAGCTTCCAACATGAAACTGGGAAAGTTCGTCAACAAACACGAATTTGTACACTTATTAACAGAATTCTGTATTACCTGTTTCCATGGCAGTATATAACACAGGGAAGAGGCTTTCCTTCAGGATTAACAATGGGCACGTAATGACTACATTGTAGAACATCTCCCCGACTATTTTTAATCTGCACAGTGTTCAAAGCTTCATACATGTAAGGCTGACAATCAATTACAAGTTACCACAGTCAAAGTTACAACAAGGCAAAGTAAATATCATTGAAAGGCTGTACAGGTGGAATAGACAACAAAAGGAAATATCACAGCAGCAATACTGTTCCAGTTGTAACAAGCTCACATTATACCAACAATATTCTTCACTTTTAAAGTCACTTATCTATCACGTTTATTCCCTCTTTATTGCTATAGGAGATATACTTTTTGGCTTAAACTTTCAAAGCTATCAATTACCAAGTGAAGGTTCACAGATAAGTATTTCCCATATCCCAAGCAAGATCCTAACATCAAGAGTCCATTCACCCATGTTATAAGCATGATAAAAGCACATCTGCCATTATCACTCCGTGAATTTATCTCCCTACGCCAATTCTACAATCCCAGCAAGCTGGATCTTAAAGTTAATGATTATTCTACAGGTTGAGACAATAATGAAAAGCCAATCAGAGATTATATGATCCATATAAGTGAATACAATTTTACAGGGGTCTGACACATACATATTCCAGAGCTTGAGTTGGAGTTTCTGTTACAGGAAATAATTAATAATATGCCTAATATATTTCTGTTTCTTACCTAAAAAAAAAAATGATCTGAAAGATTACCTCTATGTCTTTTCTTTGATACCATTTCCCTTTCAGCATGAACTCTTGATCCAACAAGTCATGTTCTGGACTGTATTCAGCTCTGCACCATGAAAATGCATAGACTCATACACACTTCACTTGACCAAAGCATAGTTTGAAATGTCAAAGTGAAAAACCAAGATAATAATATATTTAGAAGCTAACAGATCCAGAGATTCACAATTTTATTTTCTTCAGAAATTGTTATCATATCTTTGACACATTTCATGATAGTTGCATTTGTCATGTATAAAATGGGATCAATATCAAAGGAGAGTATTGATCCATCAAGCCTCATTTGCTCTCAAACTCTATTGTCCTTCTCACTGTTGGAAACTAAACCATCTTCTATGATCTATGATAGAATGGAGCCAACAACACATAACTAAATGCCACCTGGCTACAAAAAGTTTGCAAACATGACTTTTAACAACAAAAGTTTGATTAAATCCGATATCCACAAACTCGAGATCACAAAAGATGCCACAACAAATTAGTACAATTGTCAAAAAAAATCCATAAAACTTTTATTAATACAGTTCAAAGATCAGTTTCAACCATTGTCACGTAACTAACATGCTAAAAATTGTCACAGAAACGGGTTTATATTTTCTTTTCTTTCATTATCACATTAAATTCACCAAATGGAAAATTAAGTCCAGAAAGACAGATGAAAAAAAGTCCCCTAGCCTCACACGTCAACCAATCAGAATTCATATTGAAATCAATAGCAAAACTTCATAAGAGGCAAGATTAGCAACAAAAACCAATTCCTATAATTACTCAAAACTCGAGTAACACAATTGAATAGAAATTACTATCAAATTAACTCAAAAAGATCTCAGTTTTTGAACACATCCAACCCAAAGAAAACTTGTACGACTACATAAATTCAATATCCACAGAATTGAACAGCAAACCCCAGATTGGTTGCTGCAAAACTTGTTGAAACAAAACACAAATCATATCTCAAATCTTGTGCCCTATGTTGTATCGTTTATTCAAGAAGCAGATAATAGAAACACCAAGTCTTAAATTTCTTTCTTTCTCTTAACAACTTTTCTGAGCAGCCAAACAGAAAAAAAAATCCATGTACAGTTTACATAAAGAAATGAAAAAAGGAAAATCACAGGAGCGTAACAATAACAGCAGAGATTGAAGATTTGCTACCTGGGTGGTCGAATTATAAAGTTGACAAGCTGCTCCATACAAGCGATTCAAATTATAAGGAAATGATCCTTCCTCTTCTCTCGCATAATCTCTCTCCCAGCAGTTCTTTTGATTTTGTTTAACCAATATAATATATTATATTAACAAAGTAATATTCAAAGATCGAGGTAGAAGAAACCAAACATGGAAACAGAGAAACTTCTCTTCTAATTCGATGTGATTTTCCCTCAGAAAAAGAAGAAGAAAGGAAAGAGAAGAAGAAGGAGAATCATCCTATGTAAATACTGTTTTTGTTTTCGTTATTTTCGTTGCTGTTGTTGCTTCCATTTTCTGTTCTTTACCTTGCAAACAAAAACTTTGGTATTTTTTTTAACTTTTCCTCGCTTACCCATGTCTTCGGTTCGGTTTCCATCTACCTATCTGTCTTTGTCGCCACGTGTGACCGTCTCGAAGTTGGTGGGCTCTCACACGTGTTTTTTGCCTTTCAGATTTTTCACTCGTGTGGAAATGTCGCTTGTTAAGATTAAAGATCTATCGATCACGGACTTCTTATTGGGTTTGCTTATTTTTAGGCCCATTAAAATTTGAGGTAATAACATTTAGGTCCACAAATATTTTGTAATTCTCAATTAAAGGCAACGTTTATTTACATATTATCAAATAGGTCTCTCATTCTATTGACCTGATTAAAAAGACTCTTCGGTGTTAATTAATATTAAAATTTTAATTTATATTTGAAAACTTATATCTCAATTCTTAAGTGATATAAAAACTGACTTATTGATATTATATTGTATTATATATTAATTTTAATTGATTTAAAATGCTAATTAATATATGAGGTGATATAAGAATAATGTTTCAATTTTTACATTGCTTAAAAATATAAATTCTAAAGGGATTCTAATGTTACTCACAAATATAATTTTAAAAATTAAAATTTTTAATGTTATATTTTGATTATTTGAATAAGGTTGGGTTCTATTTGATATAAATTAAAAAACTATATTTGTATTTAAGAAAATATAAAATATAGATATCTGAATGTTATTAGTGGAAATTTATGAAGTATAATATTATTATATATATGTATAATTTTAGCAGCTAGAAAAAGTGTTATAAAAAATTAATTATTTTTTTTCAAAAGTATGAGATTGATTATTGTATTTAGGGTTGTTGATAACATTATTCATTAATTTTTATTTTCAAAATTTTGTTATGAGCCTTTCAAATTGATTAGATTTTTATTTGAAATTTTGAATTAAAGGAGAAACAAGTGTGGTGGTTTTTCAAATAATGGTAAATGCAAATGCAATGATAATAACCATATACCTTTCTTAGAACTTGATGATGTGAAATATCACCCACTTTACCAAATGGTTGCCCTTTATATGTTATCTATGGATCATGATCTGTCAGCAACTCATAATTTTATTATTCATGTTGTCCCTAAGATAGTAGGCAAAACTTTTAAAAACATTCCCACTGCAATGCTAACCACTTAATTTCCAAACCATTAAGGAATCATTGACTTCTCCATTAATATGGTATATGTGTTTTCAATGGATCTCAATAATTTTCTGCTTTGCTTTTTGGGTATGTGGAGCCAAATATATTTGATATCAAATAGGTGTGAATTTTTTTAGTATTACATTACAATTAAGAATTTAATGACAGCTTGAGGGCTCGGCCAAGTAATTTGAGCGTAAGGTTTAAGAACGTTTAGTTTGCAGAGATTAGGTGGATACGGTATGTACTTGTTTCTTATCTTTTGAGTTGCTTTCTTGGCAATGTTCTTGAATTTGGTTTGCTTCCATTTGGGTTAAATTCTAGTTTTTCTGTTTTGTATGACTTGACTTGGTACTTTGTTTTGTTCCTTTTGTGATGATTCTCTTACATGTTTACATAAATTTGACCGTGGAACATGGACCAAACGTAGCTTAATCAAATATTATGCAGTATTGACTAGAAATCGGAGAAGTGTGCAGCCCACTGAGTATTGGATATAGCAGAAAACCCACAAAAATCTTGCTGCAAATTGGCAATGCAAATGACCTTCTATGATTCCCTACATAATACAAAACAATTGCAGTTAGAATTTGGCTATCATCTGTGGCATAACACTGACAACAGGAGTTGGCAGACTTGCTGCAAAATTGGCAGTGTAAGGCAGGAGTTTGATTTCTTTATCAAATGAACAATTTCTGAGTCTAAAACGTGTTTGTGAACATAAATTATTCCATGGCTACAAAGCAGAATACTGAAATAGATTGTCAGCCACTGGATCTTAGATCTAAGATCGGAAAAAAGGTAGTTAAACATATGCATCTCCAATCGTGGCTCCTGTGGTCCCAGAAAGAGTAAAACAGATGCCATAATCTCCAACTACTATTGATTGGCCATAATTGTGGAACCAAAGAAGGATTCGTGTCTAAACATGAGGCAACTCAAACAATTGGTGAATCGTGAGCTTACCAATTCCAAAGACCATGTAATTTTGCTTTTAAAGCAAGAATCCTCCAACAAGCCTATATTCAATGAGAGATTAAGATAGACTATCAACATATATATCTATCCACATTCAAAATTTCAAATTATATATTCCTAAGTTTCTCTTATATTGACTGGAGAGATAGATAATAGATGGATGGTCCTTAACTGTCATTTTGGGGTTAAAATAACAAAAGCTGTAGTGTGGGGTCTTTGAAGCAATATTCTTGTGCAGCTCATGTTATATCTTGCTCTAAGAAGTAAGAAGCATTATTCATTGTGACTAAAGGCCCTCAAACTAAACATTGAATTTAACATCATAATGATTTCTTTTTTGGAAGATATTAAAATATGATAATATCTTAATACTAAGCCAGCTAATTATGCGGCAATAGCAAAGTTCTTACCTTTCCGTCATGGGATGGGGAGAATCAGAATCACTTGAAACCTTATCTAAAATTTTTTAATATAGTCCAAGCTACTCTTGGCGTCAGTAAAGAGACCAAAATGCATTTTCCTCCACTCAAAACACACCCCTATCTAATTGGGAAAGGGCAATCAACCTGAATCTCTCTTTTAAAACTGTGCCACAGAACCAACTACTGAGTCTTCTGCTCTCTTCGATTTTCTCAAGGCAGACCAACAGTTGGGTTTACTGTTCAGGCCATTTTCAGGCATCTCTCAGGTCAGTTTTTTTTATCCCAACTTTCTTGACAATGGCTGTGAACGTGCGTGACATTATGCAACAAGCTTAAATAACTGACATAATAGATTGGATGTAATTGTCTGTCATTTTGGATCTGTGAACTTATTTCTTTTATATTTCCAGCACATAATTTCCCATCTTCAGAATCTCATTCACAGTTTACCAATCCTTTTTTTATTCGACCGTAAGACTACACTTCAAAAAAACTTCCAAGATTTTCTTTTTCCTTTTAGAAAAAATCGTTTCTTTTTTCTCTGTGATCTTTCGGTCCTTGCATCATTGTAGCATTGTGCATTAAAAGTTAAGTTTTGTATTTTTGTTTTTTAATTTATGAACAAAAGATTATGAGATGGTACACTACGTCCTTTAGGCCCACGTGAGGGATGATAAGATGACAAGTAGAAATTGAATAGACAATGGGGCAAATGGCCGGCCATCCAATTAATAGCCACCTATTTGCACTTGCTATTTTTAAATCATGTCTAAAAAACAAAAATATGCATGAATGGGTCTAAAACATATTTTTCTAGAATATATGAACCATTTATGTTTTGTAGTAATTACCCCAATCATATTTTAATTTGTTCAATATGTTATGAAGTAATATAAAATTGAGTTTTATTTTGACAGATCTCGGTAACCAAAGATCATAAGTAAGTGGGTTCAGATATGGACATAGAAACTTCATGGCTTACTATTCGATCAAAGAAATTACATTAGATAGGATGTGTTGGTGAAATAAAAATAGTTCAAAGATATTTCTTTTTTCAGAAAAGTGGAAATGTGATTTAATTATTATTATTATTATTATTATTATTATTGCAATCTAACTTTTGATCTGATATATTTTATGTACTTTCATTATGACTAAAACTGATGAGATTTTTTCGTGCTTTTAAGTTTGTTAATTATACCTTTTTAACTTTCTAGAGGACTAGGTGAAAATGGCACAGATTTTGGCACCATCTACGCAATGGCATATGAGCATACCAAAGAACTCAATCACCAGTCCTATGACAAGAAAGATGTGGAGTTCTCTTGTGATGAAGCAGAGCAAGAAAGGAGCAATTAGAAGTTCTGCGAAGTTTAGAGTATTAGCTCTGAATGAAAACAGCACTGTCAATAGGATAAAGGATCTACTAAATTTGAACCTCACCCCATACACCGACAAGATCATCGCTGAATACATTTGGTATATAGCTTCTTTGCTACAATGGATATCCAAATGCTCATGTAGCTCTTCCAAAATATTTCCTCTTTTTTCAAATATTACAATTTCATTTTTTGGATTTATGTCAAATTAATTGTTGGTTGTTTTCATTTGAGCACCCGTAAAGTCTAAGTAATCCTATTTCATTTTGAAACAGGATTGGGGGTTCCGGTATTGATCTGCGTAGTAAGTCAAAGGTAATACTATGTTAATATGTTATTGTCTTATTGTGAATACGTCATTAATATAATTTACAAAGGGCAAATAGTTGCATCATCTAATATAATGTCTGACAGTTTATCTCACGTATTTTGTTAATGCTATTTTTAATATTTTCAGACAATTTCAAAGCCTGTTGAACATCCGTCTGAGCTTCCCAAATGGAATTATGACGGATCAAGCACTGGACAGGCACCTGGTGAAGATAGTGAAGTAATTTTATAGTAAGATCTTCTGCAGTGGAGTTTCTTTTAGATATCTGTTTATTATCACGGGAAGATTTTAATTGAATCTTTTTATCCAGCCCTCAAGCAATTTTTAAGGACCCCTTCCGTGGAGGCAACAACATTTTGGTAACTGTTATTTAATTTATCTAGGAATTATATACATGATATTGGTAATACTTTCAATGTCAATGATGTAGCAAAATTTTAATATTGGATTATGTGTTTTACAAAGGTAATTTGTGACTGCTACACGCCAGCAGGTGAGCCCATCCCCACAAACAAACGCCATAAGGCTGCTGAGATTTTCAGTAACCCAAAGGTGGCATCTGAAATAACATGGTTTGTACCTTTCAGTTACCTTGATCTTGAAGTTTAATTTCCAATTTTTGAATTAATTTGCAGGCTCTGAATGGGTGTTTTTGTATGTCATCACATCATAGTAAGAGACACTGAGTACAAAGACTGGTTTATTAATGTCCTTAAATGTTATGACTAGGTATGGAATAGAGCAAGAGTACACCTTACTTCAACAAAATGTGAAATGGCCTTTGGGTTGGCCTGTTGGAGCCTATCCTGGTCCCCAGGTAATAAGTTGGCTCACAATCATCTACCAATAAATATGGTTTGAGACACTGCAACTAAAGGAAACCATAAATTCTGAGGTGTTATTTTATTATGGTAATTGAACTTGTGATGAACATGTTTCCTATATGGTTTCAGGGTCCTTATTACTGTGGAGCTGGGGCTGACAAATCATTTGGCCGTGACATCTCAGATGCTCATTACAAGGCTTGCTTATATGCTGGCATTAACATTAGTGGCACCAACGGGGAGGTTATGCCAGGCCAGGTTTACTGCCTATCCTTAACTTTTCTTTCATGTTAATGAACTTTGTATAATTGTATTCATGTTTGCTCTATGTGTTCCTGCTAATTTCGAGCTTGCCTTGCAGTGGGAATATCAAGTTGGTCCAAGTGTAGGCATTGAAGCTGCTGATCATATCTGGTGTTCAAGATACATTCTTGAGGTGAATCATCTTTATTAACTTATTGTTATACATATACAGTACAAGAATGAGAAATGATACTAATCCACACAAATGTTCTCCAAAGAAAAGTATTTGATTCTTGCAAATTAAAGTCTCTATTGACATCCAAGACAGTCTCTTTTTTGTAATTTTTTAATCGATATTTTCTATGCTAACTTCCCTAACAATATTTGACCAAAATAATTTTTTAAAGGGAAGTCAAACTCCCATGTTTTTACCGTAAGTATTGAGCAGGTTATATACTGTGTAAGTTGTTCAATTCAGATAATTGAGGTCTTTGGTCAAAGACCTTTATAACATATTAACTCAATGTCTCCGATTTAAAATCCACAAAGATCAACGGAAGAAAAATTAAAGTCAGACATCATATAGCAGCGTACGCTAAAAGATCATTCTTCCTTGAAATCTCTCCTAAAGGTAGTGTTCAGAACAAAGTTCCACTTATTATGAATCTAATCATAATCTGTTTATGATCAGTTTTTATAATGGATATAATGTTCTCTTGGTGCTTCTCTTTTTTTGGTTTTCCTTTTAATTGGGTGTGGCTGAGGGGTTGTGTGTGTCATTGTGTGACTCTATTTCTCCCTGATCTGACAGAGAATTACTGAACAAGCTGGTGTTGTTCTCTCACTTGATCCAAAACCAATAGAGGTAATATGAATTTCCATCATGTTCAGATTTTGTTGTTGATTACTATTCAATCAAACTGTTCTCTTGATGTTGGCAGGGAGATTGGAATGGTGCTGGATGCCACACCAATTACAGGTGATCTGGACACTATAAAGATTTTAAATGAAGCTATCTGTCAGAAAATGGGGCAAGTTAAAATTTTTGAGGATATAGTTTGAAGCTTTACAAGTAATTCATGAATTATTATTATTTGCAGTACAAAGAGTATGAGGGAGGAGGGAGGCTATGAAGCAATAAAGAGGGCAATCTTGAATCTATCACTTCGCCACAAAGAGCACATCAGTGCATATGGTGAAGGAAATGAGAGAAGGTTAACAGGAAAGCATGAAACAGCCAGCATTGACTCATTTTCTTGGGTATGCGCCGAAAATTGCTATATTCCATTTTTTAAGAAAATAAAAAAGACAAAATAGATTTCTCCATAAAATGTTTATGATATATACATTTTGATGTTCAGGGGGTGGCTAATCGTGGTTGCTCAGTCCGTGTGGGGCGTGAAACTGAGAAGCAAGGCAAAGGTACTAATACTATTATCAGCATTACGAAACAAATTTTCTTTAATAGATATTTAATGTATTAGGGTGAAGCATTTGACCTTTAATTGTCATGCTCACAACAAGACCAATGAATTCTGACAGCAAACTTTATGATGCTGTAAATGGGAAAATTGGATTTCGCTCTTTTGCACTATCTCACTATGATAGAGATAAATATTGACTTTGACTTAATCAATTTAATTGATTCCATTTCCTACTTGAAGTTAAATGTGAAATATATTAAATGCATCTAGCCTGCAAGACCATAACAATATCATACATAAATACTGTAAATGCTGTGAATAAGGTGTCTGATGTTTCATAAAGTTTTGTTGCTGATATGGTCTTGCAGATCTCTGCAGGGTTTCCATCTTTTTCAAAATGTTCAATCACAGTTTTATAATTTTGGGGTTGTCAATTTTTAGCTTAACTACTGGTAGCCTTGCTGATCCCCTTCTTGCTGTTGCCTTTTGTTATGATAGGTTACTTGGAAGATCGACGCCCAGCTTCAAACATGGACCCTTATGTAGTGACCTCATTACTGGCAGAAACTACAATACTGTGGGAGCCCACCCTTGAGGCTGAAGCACTCGCTGCTCAGAAGTTGGCATTGAATGTCTGACTTTATTTAATAATCAAGTGAATGAACTTGGGAAGCAATCTCTTGGATTTAAATTGCCCATACATGGAGTTTTTTCCCTTAGGTTTTAGTTCTTTAGGGCAGAATCCTGTAAATAAAAGAGACCAGAGCTAGTTGTTCTTCGTGGCCAAGATTGTTAAATGGTTTTCCATAAAGACATCTTTTGGATCAGATGAGCTTATAGTTGGTTTCATTTTATGCATTTTCTACATTGATGCTTGCACTTGCATCGTTGATATTCTTCTAAGACTTTAATTTGACGGATGCTTTTTAAAATTTATTGGCGTTTCATTTGTATCATTGTAGCAGTGCTATTGTGGATTTCATTGCTTTCATCAGTTAACTAAGCAAAAAAAAAAAAAAAAAAAATATAGAGTGTGCCGCTACTGGATAGAAAATACCGAATAGGCTTTTTTGAATCTGTCGGTAAATGTTCAGAACGTGTTGCTTACGGTGATTTTGTCTGCCATTAGATTTTTCGTTTATATATTTTCCCCATGGGTAAATTTTCTTTATTCCTTTTCACTTGGCCATGAAGGTAATAAAAATTGGAACGCCTGAAAATGAGTTTTTGGTTAAAGCCAAAACTTGTCCTGGCCAGTAAAACAGAGACACTTCATTCCTTCTTTAGTTTGCTGAGCGGGTAAGGTTTATTCCAGATTAAAGTGATGTCCTGCAAAATTAACAACGTAAAAGAAGTCTCACTTACAGGAAATTAAATTGGATTCCTTCCCCTTGAGTATTGCAACTCAAGTTAAAGAATCAAAGCCATTTCTTTGAATTGAAGCCACTGCATTTTAATAATGATAGTGAATTAAGTAAACAAGAAAATTTCATGGAAGAGCCTCCGTTATTTATTACCATTTTCTAATATTGAAGATTGAAAAACATCTCTTTGCTATTATATCGCGTCTCTAAGCCGAGGAAAGTGACCCAGTTCAGATTTTCTCTTGCTTGTTTTCAACATCAAAGCTGTGGCTTCTGAAGGATCCAAATCAGCAACTTTCATCATGTTAATTCTCAATCTCGGGCTGTATTTCACTGAAACGGCGATTGCTGCATGGGCGTTATGCAATTGAAAGATCTCATGAAGCAGGTAATCTCAGGTAAGTGAAAGCCATATATTAGTAACTTTGTAGAGCAACTGTTAACTTGTTATCATGACCTGTTTGCAAATGCAGCATCTGTGCTCTCAATCCCAGCACAAATATTTCCAATATATTATCCATTTGGAAACAAGGCAACCGGTTTCTTTGTCATATACTCATATTCTCTCTACTTCCTGGTGTTGTTGGCATGGGCACATCACTCCCTGGGCTTAACAATGTTCTAAAATGGGATTTTCCCAACTTAAATGCAGCAGCTGCCTCTTCTCTGATGACTTGGGCACTGTTGATGAAAAAATTGCAAAGCAAGAAAATTGACTTGGAAAGTCTATTTTATTAAACGTCAACTTCAAATTTATACAAATGCAGCAAAACTGAATTATAAAATAAAATGCAAAAATCTGTTAACATGGGTAAGAAATAGCAACAACTAGAATGTTACTTCCACAACAAAGAAACAAAATAAACCACTTAAAGACTAGGACTCAATCTTAGTACAATCTTAACAGAAAATGCAATCAGCTTCTGAGACATTATCAACATCTCCTCTTGAATCAGGAGCCGCAAACTCCCAGCTTTTCTCTAAGAAATTCAAATCTATTAACATGGAATGACTTAGTAAAAATATCTACCACCTGATTTTCTGTTGTGCAATGAACTAACATCATCACTTCATCATTTTTCTGCACTTCCCTCAAGAAGTAAAACTTGATATTAAAATGCTTAGTCTTTCCATGAAACATTGGATTTTGAGATACTGCTACAGTAGCTTGATTATCCACAAATATCTCAGTATTTTCTTCTTGCTTCAGCTGCAGATCCACCATAATTTTCTATAACCACTGTGCTTGATTAACAGCTACTGTTGCTGCTATAAATTCTGCTTCAGCAGTTGATTGTGCCACCACTTCTTGTTTCTTTGAGCACCATGAAAAACAACCTGATCCAAAAGTGAAACAGTATCCAGAAGTGCTCTTCATATCATCAATTGACTTAGCCCAATCGCCGTAAGAATATCCATAAAGCTTGAAATTCTGACTTTTCCTAAACTTGATTCCATAAATCAGAGTTTCTTTGAGATATCTAACCACTCTTTTAGTGGCTATCATGTGTAATTCATTAGGACAATTCAAAAATCTAGATAAAACACTCACCGGAAATAAGATATCTGGTCTTGTTGCTGTGAGATACATCAAACACCCAATCAAACTTCTATATACTCCTTCATCAACTGGTTCAGCTCCATCATTTTTCTGCAACTTTTCCTTTTGATTCATTGGAGTACTCACACTCTTGCATTCTTCCTTCTTGAATCTCTTTAGAATTTCCTTTAAATATTTCTTTTGGCAAATAAAGACTTTATTATGGGTTTGTTTGATCTCCATTCCCAGAAAATAAGTCATTTCGGCAAGGTATGTCATCTCAAAGACCTTCATCATCTTCTTCTTAAATTCTTCGATCTGTACAGTATTATTTCCTGTAATCAGTAAATCATCCACATAAAGAGAAATGATAACAATGTTAGAGCCAGCCTTTTTTACATAAAGAGTTGATTCACTTAAGTTTTTCTCAAAGCCTAAGTCTATTAAATATTCATCTATCCTGCTGTACCAAGTCCGAGGAGCTTGCTTCAGTCCATAGAGAGCCTTTTTTAACAGATAGACCTTCTCTTCATGTCCTAGAATGCTGAAACCCTGTGGCTGCTCAACATAAATTTCTTCTTGTAGTAAACCATTTAAGAAGGCAGACTTTACTTCCATTTGAAAAATCTTCCATCCCTTTTCTGCTGCCAAAGCCAAAAGTAATCTAATTGTATCCAATCTAGCTACTGGGGCAAAAGTCTCAGAGAAATCAACTCCCTAAACTTGAGCATATCCTTTCACCACCAATCTTGCTTTGTGCTTATTTATTGAACCATTAGGATTGAGCTTTGTCCTGAAAACCCATTTGACCCCAATTACTTTTCTGTCTTTGGGCCTTTCTACCAGCTTCCAAGTTTGATTTTTTTTCTATCATGGCTAACTCCTCCTTCATTGCATCTGTCCACCTTTAATCTGCTCTTGGTTCCTCATATCCTGCAGGTTCAAAAACAGCAAAATTGCATCTTTGATAAATATCCAAGAGTGATCTTGTTCCCCTAACAGGTGGTTCATCTTCTAATTCATCAGAATTTAAAGGAAAATCCTGATGTTTGACTTGAGATTCTTCACTCCAGTCCCACTGCTCATGTTCAATGAACTGAACATCTCGACTGGTCATAATCTTCCCTGACTGAGGTTGAAAAATTCTACAGGCTTTAGAAATCAAACTATAGCCAATGAAGATTCCTGGTTCAACCTTCTCATCAAGTTTGTCTCTCTTAACCTGTGAAACATAAGAAAAACATAGACATCCAAATATTTTGAGATTTTTTAAAGTAAGTTTAATACCATGTCAAGCCTCATTCTTGTCAGATCATCAATAAAAATTATATACTATCTGTTGCCATTTAATGATGGAGTTGTTTGTGGGCCACAAAGATTAGTGTGAATTAACTGTAACTTCTCTGTGGCTCTTCAAGTAGACCTTTTGAATGGAAATCTAGTTTGCTTACCACGCAAACAAGCTGTGCAACTTGAACAATGCTCCTCCAAGCTTGGTAGACCTTTTACCATTTTATTTCTTTGCATGAAGAGCAAGGCTTTGTGATGTAAGTGTCTTAGTCTCTTATGCCAAGTTTCTGCAATGGTGAGCTGTTTAGAAAATGCCACTTGCTTCCTCCTCTAAGGGATTCAAAGAAAAACTTTTACCCTGCATCTTAATTTAAAATAATTCCTGACCATTTGGATCAATGATCAAACACTTTTTGTCTTCAAATAATAATTTGAATCCTTTTTCTATCAACTGTCCAACTCTTAGCAAGTTTTGATTAATTTCAAGAACATACAAAACCTCAGAAATTAGTTTTATCCCTGTGAAACTCTCAATGGCTACAGTTCCCTTTTCTTTCACTGAGATGTAGTTCCCATTTTCAATTCTGACCTTTGAAGTTGCTGATTGTAATACTTTATATTTAAGTCTAAAGGTATTTTGATAATTTTGCATATGAGAGGCTTTTTCATCATTCTGAAAAATATATGTTTGGGTGCTAATAACTGCTAATAATTGAGTTATTAACTCTATTACAATGTTTCAAAAGTGGTTAGAGGTGATTTGATGAAAATTTGAAGAGTTTAGAAAATTTTTTCCTAAGGCTTTATTCGCACACCTGACATTCCGAGCTGGATTCCATTGATAAAAAAATTCCAATTGATAAGAAGTTTGTTTCTATAAAAAGTTTGATTTCAAAGAAACAAACGGAATGAAAATCGAATGTTGGAGGAGAGAGAATCGAAGTCAGAGATACAAGATAACTTGCATTAGAGAGCAATTAGAGCATATTGGGTTT
>JAVXUL010000010.1:4990382-5005923 GCA_035590515.1 Trichilia minutiflora | reverse complement strand
TATATGATCCTGAAAAATAAAACCATAACTATAAATAAATAAATAGACAAATAACTACCATCAAGGTTTCTTCCACTAAGAACAATTTGTTATTCTGCTTAATGTGAGAATAGGATTATAATTTTGTTCTAAAAAATAGACTCCTTTTATTTATGACGAACCCAAATTAAATATGAAAGAAATACAACAACCATCCTTATTTCCTCACATATGAATTTGAGAAGTGAGTTGTCGAAATAAATAACTACTCTTATTTTTACGTACATGATCATGAAAAATGAAATCACAATTAAAAGCAAACAAATAGAAAAATAACTACCAACAACTTTTTCTTCACTTGACCATCATTTTCACCTAATCAGCATATTTAGGGCTCCTCTTGGATACACGTGTGGAGTGACATGGTGCATCAAATTATTTCCACACAATTAAGATTGAAATCACTGAACAGCACTTGGTTATATATAGTTGTTTCACCATCCAACCCACCACAAGCAATTTTCAAATGTTCAATAATTCTTCCTTTTGGATTATACCTTACCAATTCATTATCTTCTCGTGTTTAATAAATACAACTTGTCTTCGCCGCAACTTCGGACATTGTAGTGGTCTTGGGAAACTTAACTTCTTTTCAGTAAATATAATAAAAATTAATGATTTTCATAAGTACATTATTATATATATATGAGGTTAAATGAAATATGAATATCAGGGAAGATAAATAATATTAGTAAAAGAGTATTTTTAAATTAAGAAAATTTTAAATGCTAGGCTGTGTATATATATATATATATATAAAACTTTAAAAGAATAAATAATAATTATTAAAAAAAATGTTATTTAAGTAATAGATAAATTCCCATAAAATGGGAAATCCACCGTCTTTTTATGTGATAAACAAACCCTGATACCTCAGGGGAGATAGATAAATTATAAATACCTTTAAAATGGGAAAATGCATCATCTTTTTTCTGACTGTGTAGTTATTGGCTAGAATACGAATGACCCTCTAAGCATATCTCGTTCTTTTCATAAACTTCGGCGCAGATTTTTCATTTTTGTTTTCTATTGGGTCCTTGGACCTTGGCAACGATAAGTGTATATCACCATAGTCCCGCCACTCTCGAGCAAGAAAAAAAACTGCACGAACAGGAAACAGAGATACACGTCAATTGAGGGTATGATAATCACGCTCATGAATTACAGTCACACCACAAATTCGATGGTAACCTTCACTTCATATTTCCATTTTCTCTCCCCAAACCCCAAAACTCCAATTCCTTTGATTTCTACTCGGGTCCTTACGCGAAATTGGTCCAACCCTAGATTATATCTTCCGCTGAACAAACCACCCAAAGGATTTTATGTAAAAAAGAGAGATTTTGTAGTCAGAGCTTCACTGCACGACAACAACAATAACAATGAGACTGGTAGCTGGGTGAACTGGTTACCGAGTAGAGGTTTTGTCGCTGATAGGGTTTTCAGGGCGATTTCGACAGCCACTGCCAGTCCCATTTACCAGTTCATGGCTTCACCTTCCACTTTCCTGCATTCTGTGGACCCAAGAATCAAATTGGTAATCATTTTTTTGTCTTAATTTGCTTCACTTGATGATTTTGTTTGGGATTGTTTAAGAACCTGCGGTTTGTTCAAGAAATGATTTTTTTTTTATTTTACTGGGATTTAGTTGTTTCGGTTTTGAATGATAATCATATTATGGATGAATTAGACGAATTAGTTCGACTCGTGTGTGTGTTGCTGGACCATAGAATTCGATTGATTGACATTTAGCTTCATTCAAACAATCCTTAGGTTTAGCTGTTTTTGCGAGATGCTAGTTTTGTGGAAGAACATAATAACATTTAGCCTGAGTCAAAAATATTTATTTTGTTTCTACTGGTTTCTCTGTTGTCACAGAAAATTATGAGAGAATTCATGGTTCCCCTGATATTAGTCTCTCGTCTCTCGTTATGGCCATTCATAGCTAACTTGTCCAGGGTTTGGAGAGATCACTTAGCATTTAGCAATAAACTGCCATGATTGTCCCCTTTAGATTTTGGGAAATTAGGAGTTGATTCAGGTTAGACGATGAAAATTAGCTCACCTGGTCTTATGTACATCTTAACTACTGATATGACCCCTCCCAAAATTTTCAAACATTCTGTTTTTGAAATTGGCTCAAGGATTTCACTTTTTATGATCAGTCTGTGGCATCATAGACAGAAAGTTTCCCTCAAAAGTTCTAATTGTGCATAAGATTTTAAACTTGGTTGATTTTGTATAATAACCTAGTAGAGAATCGTGTGTGTGTGTGTGTGTGTGTATATGTTGTGAAACCTTTTCCTGTTAATATTCTAATTTGGATGCCTGGTTTCTTGATTATCAAGGTATGGCTCTTGACTCTAGTTGTGTTGCCAGCACGGTCACATATTTTAATGCGAGTTGGGTTGGTAACGTACACAGCTCTTCTGTCAATATGGATCCTCCCAAGACATGTGTGGATGGTGAGTGTAATACTCTGCAGTGTTAACTATGACCTATGGATGTATTTGGACGAAGTTGTGGGTCTCTATATACAACTTTCTGACATGTATTATACTGTTGCTTAGTGAATTTGGATAAACCAAGCTGTTACTATATGGAATTACGTACAAAATTGCTCTTAAATCATTATCCTTGCTCACAAATGGGGAAAAGTTAATTAATTCATTGATATGAAGATCTGGCATTGCAAGAGTGATTGTATAACTGTGTTTGAAATCCTGTGATGATTGTCTTCTGATCCTAAGAAGATTCTCTGGCTTTGGACCTGTGGTATTGAATAACCTGTATAATATGTTGGGATCTGCAGTCTGTTAAGCTAGGTTCAACTTATCTACAAAGTAAACAAAAATATTATTTTTATGTTTATTGCTGGCTCCATCCCCTGCTAATTGCTTTTATTTTTTCCTTCTTTAGTCTCTTGTTTCTTAAGCCAATACCAGTATATTTATACGTCAATAGTGATCTCATCAATTATATGTACTTTTTTACATGTTGCACATATTTGTTTTTCAGGGTGAAATGAATAGAGTTATGTAATTAATACTATTTGCACTTGCATTAATTGTTTCTGTTGGTCCTAGTTGAACTCTTATGTTTTTTCCCCTATCCTGTTATGTAGTAAATACACATAAATTTTTTTTTTAAATATTTACATGATACAGACCAGCAACTACCTGTAGGATCAATTGGGAAGAGTCTCGTTGCTTTCTGGAGTTTTATTTATCATGTTGGGGCTAGGTTCGGATGGTGTACCTTCTATTGTTCAGTCAAGAACCCCAATGTCAGCAATCAATGGTTTGCCTAATCTTCCTGCTTCTTTGGGAGGTTATTCATATTTAATTATGAAGCTAGGACCGTTACAGTTTACAAGGAAAGGCTTGTCAGTTGCAAGCACAGCTGCCTGCTTATCCTTCATTGTAAGCTTCTTTTCCTTCTCTATAAATGTATATCCATATATGGGTTTTCCTGCAAACCTCCTTTCTGCAGAAGTAAATTTTGTAAATTACCTTGCAGACAGACACTGAGACACATAATTAACAGGGAGTGACTGCAAAACAAATGGCAAAGATAAAAGGGTTATATTAATTTCTGAAATCATATATTGAATATCTGAAAAATATATATGAGCCAGTCTAGAGTTGAAATTTCACAAAAAGAATGAACTCTTGATTGTTCTGATTTAGGTCTCTATTTTTGTGAAAGATCTTACAAAGCTCGAGCCTCTGCCTGGCAACCACTACCCCTGAACAACTTGCGTTTGCTTTGCGGTGGTATATGCTCCCTTTGACATATTTTGGTGTTCCGGTGGCTGAGATCATTCTTACCCTCTTGCTTTCGTTGAGGTTCATCAGTCTAGTGTTTGATGAGGTAAGAGAGGGGATGGTTACAAAAATTATAGAATATTTTTTATGATGTCCCAATTTCTCTCTATATATGTTTGCAGTTTATTTATTTTAATAGAGAAGAATGTACACTATTTGTCCTGGTAGGTACGTAATGTTGCATTGGGGATAGTATCTCGTAGGATAAATTGGAGACAATTGACAATGCTGGAGACAATTGACAGTAAGTTGTATTGCTAATCGACACGAAGGATTTCCTTTATTTATTTTATTATATACTTTTATTCTGACTTGGAAATTAAAGAAAACTGTAAAATTTTCTCTGTGATGCCAGCGGTCATTTCAACTACCTGAATCATCATTTTTTTTGTGTGTGACTCAAAATTAGTAATCATTGCTTCTCTATTGTTCTGATGCTTTTAGGTTCTTCATAGCACTTCCCCCTGTCGCATAACTCCTAATGTTGAGGTTGTCCAGTGACTCCCTCGTTCTCTTATCTTCATGGTAACATACATCATATTGTAACATATTTAAAAAGTTAAGAAAACTGAATCCTCAGAACCCTTGCCTGTTTTAAATTCCAACCTTGAACCAGAGTTCAGAGATGATATTGCTGGATTGTTGATTCTCACTGTGTGCAGCTCATTTTATTTCGAACTGTTTGTGTAGTATTCTGTCTTATTTCTGAGATCTCTGTTGGATTCTATTTAGAGTATGGTCCTGATATAGCAGCCAGAAGCCTTCTATCTTCAACATTTTCCTGCGTAAATGTTAGCTCATATTTCATTAGTATTTGATGTATAATGTTTCAACGAACAAGAATCTGCAAATAGGTACTTCTTGTTACCTCTGTCTTGCATTGAGATTGGTTTGAATTTAAGCTCTTCATGTCAATCAATATAAGTTACTATGAAACTTTTGGTATATCTGCAGTTGAGACAGTTATTTATCTGTAGTATCTTACTGGTTATCTACTTTCGCTTGTAAATTTTCTCCGTTAAATGCTTATATATTTCCATTTTCTGTTGGATTTGCAGTTTTTGCTTCTTACATTCGTAGGATATTCAAAAATATTTTTAATCATGCTGAGCAGATATCTCAGGTTTGTATATTAATTTTACATGGCTACTATAGGTCATGGCATAAATTCCTATCGGTCAATAGCTCTCTTATGCTGTTTTTACACATTGGCATGCACAATTTAAGATTACTCAGCCCATAATTATGATTGCTGCAATCAGTTAGAGTGAGTTTATTCACGGATTTACAGCAGAAATTGATGATATATTTTGCAAGAAAAAAGCTGAGAACCAGTGGGTCTGAGTTACTGTTCAACCATCTATTTCTTTCAAAATTTCTTCTGACAAATTTCATTCCCCGAAACATGTATACAGAATTTTGTAAAGGCTATTAACATATCAGAGATTGATCATCATATAATTAGTCTCCTAGAGTCTATGCTTTGGCAAGTTGCTATTTCATTCCCTGAAACATGTATACAGAGTTTTGTAAAGGTTATTAACATATCCAGAGATCAATCATCATATAATTAGTCTCCTAGAGTCTATGCTTCGGGATGTTGCTATGTAATATTAATATTGACAATATGAAAGAGTGCTTCTATCCAGATGCACTGAATTAAAGTTTGATGAGCTTTATTGTTCTGACAGGCAATGATTGTAAGAGGTTTTAGGGGGGACAGCAACACTCACAAAATTTACTCCTTTTCGAACTCATCTTTTGGGTTCGCAGATTTTGTTTCCTTGTTTTGCCTGGTTGGTGTTGTAAGTGCTGCGCTTCTGTCGGACCGCTTCCTTGTTTGATACCCTTATTCATTGTCCCTATGGTAACTCTCTTGATGCATCAAAATATCAGTTGAGAATTTCAAATTGATATCTTGCCAGCTTGCAAGTTGATACTTTGATACTGTAATCTGATCAGGTTCAGCTTAATGTTTGTGCAATGGTGGTGTGATAAAGCACATAAAAGTTTTGCCTATATCAAAGGCAATTTATTCAACTCTCAAAGTGAAGGCGCATCCTTCCATCAAGCATGCCTGTATAAAATTGTTGTAATTTGTGTTGGGCATTCGAAGTTAATAATATTTAGGTGATGCTGTTGGTTATATTTAAGGGTGTTAATTCGGATAAATATGTCGTATTTACATCGTGTTAATAAATTTATAATATTATTTTATATTTATTTGAATTCAATTCTGATTATTAATCATGATAAGAATCTTTAATTTGAACACAATCCATTTATTAATCTTGTTATTTGTTTAGTAATTGTGTTATTTATTTATTAATTATATCATTTATTTTTTAAACAAATGATATAATATTAGGTCATTAATTCGATCTAATTTATTAAATCAATTTAATTAATTAATATAAAATTTAATTTATTTAATTATTTATTTATTTAAATATAAAATATAAATAAATAAAATTAGTATATTAAATAATTATTAATTTAAACATATTTATTTATTTAAATATAATTATTTATTTAATTAATTGTATTTTAATTATATTTTAATCTGTTTTAAATAGATAAATGAATTTAAAAAGTTAAATATAAATTTAATATAATTTAATATGAATATAATACAATTATTATTTATGTTAAAATATATATTTATTTATTTAAATATAATTAATTAATTAATTATATTTTAATATATTTTAAACGAAAAAATAAATTAAAAAATTAAATTTAAATTTAATATAATTTAATACGAATATAATACTATTATTATTTATATCAAAAATTTTTAATTCGAATTTATTTAATTATATTAATTTTTTATTAAATAATCATATTAATAATTATATCTTAATTTAAATTATCACCCTTAATCATTTTACTCTTCCTAACGGGTTATGCCTGACATCAGGAATAGGATTCAAACATCCTCTAAGCCTTATACACATTTTGTATTTGATTTTACGTTTTGAATGAACTTAATTGCTGGTAACAAAATGAAACTATTCGATGTGAGAGGTCGTGATGAAACTCTCAGGCTGATATCCGTGTTTTCTGATACGATATGTTTTGTAATTGATGATTCTAGCATCAATCGCGAATTTCTGAAGAATGCTTTGTGTTTCAGAATCACTTAAAAGGTATGAGCATTACCAAGTATACAAGTTCTTGCACAAACTCATCCATACAAGTTTTTAAGGCCGTGTTTTATTTTTGCCACTCATAATTTTATTAATAAAGTATTGGTTGTCTAGAGAATATCGAGAGTAAGTTCAAGCGAAGATATCCCATTTCCAATTATCTCGTCTTGAGAATTCTTAAGAGACTTCCCAGAAAATCACTTGTGAGATTCAACTGTGTTTGCAAGTCGTGGCAATCATTTTTTAGCGAGAACAAATACAATAATCACAAGCTCATTCTCTCTCATCTTTGAATTGCATTCAATCTGTCGACTTGGATGCATCTGAGATCAAAGCAGTGCAACTTGATTTTCCACTAAAGAGTCCGCACGGTTTCAAGGTAATTTGTTATGGTAATGGCTTGTTATGCATTTTTATTCAAAAACAAAGATTTTGTTATGGAATCCATGGACACGAGGATACAAGAAAGTACCAAAATCTATTCCTTCGGAGCATTTTAGTGACCAAATTGGATTTGGTCATGATCATCCCATTAATGATTATAAGATTGTGAGATTTCTTTACGATGAAAAGATCTATTTGGTTAGGAAAACCGATGCAGATTTATATTTATTCACTGAATACCGATTTCTGGAAGAAGGGATGTCTGCTCTGGACAATTCTTTCCACTCTGAAATCGGAATCTGAGACACGTTCGTGAATGGAGCTCTTCATTGGCTGTTAATATATGTTGAAAATTAATCCACTGAAGAAGTTCCTGCTTTCAACGAATTTTATATGGACTTCGTCGCTTTGATTTAAGAAATCACCAGTTAATTAAAGATGAAACGAACTAAAGATAAAACCTTGAATTCTGAATTTGATGCTGGTGCTTTGGGAGCACGCCTAACAAATGGGATTAAGTTGCTGAGTATTCCACGTTCGGAAGAACTACCATTTACTAAGTATTTGGCACCTGTTTGCTTGATGAAAGGTGGTAGGTGCTCATGAAGATAAAGAGGAGAAGAACTACGTATAATGGAGCATTTAAACTCGAAATTGATTTTGAGAGAAAGAAGTTTGGCTTATACTCTCCTGAAGAAATTAAAAAAATTCAAGATTCGGGATAAGGTGATATGTATCAGAGAGAGAACAAACCTATTAGAGATAATGGTGATTGGTGAAGAAGACAGGTTTTGTCAAAATATATTCCTTTTTTATAAATTATTTTCATTTTTATTGGGATTCTCCTATTCAATGGTATCTTGTTCATCTTTATAATTTTTGTAATCTAATTATTTCACACCTGATTTGATTTTTTTACATGTCATCACAAGAAGGGGAGAAAGTTGCTGTTGGCGTATCTCATAAAATAGTTACCTAAGCATTTGTTATTGAAGTTATAATTGGGAGAGCTATAAAGAACTTATCATATTCTCTTGACGCATTTATAATGTTAGTACTAATTTTAAATTTTGTCTAAGTATTTTAATTTAGTATTTGATTTTTGATTAGATTTTTTTTGTTTTGAATAAAAAAACTCCTACATCCGACCATCATCGAGGATCGGCGTATCTCTTAAGAGAGAATATTACGGATCACTTGATAATCGTCTTATATTATAGGTGCGTGCATAAGGATCACATCATTTAATACGTCCACAGAGATCACACATACGATGGTATCAAGAATCACACCATAGGATACGTGTACATAGATCACATATGATGATATTAAGTGCATAATAAAATTCTAACATGACCCTAGAGTTTTGCAAAACCCTACCATCAGCTATCAGGCCAACCCAAGGTTACTTGATTAGATTTTCTTACTCATAATAATGATTCTTTTTACTTAACTTCTATTTCTTCTTGTGTTCAATATTTTTAAAGAATTTGTATTATGTTATGCATAAAAACATACCAATAAAAACTTACCTTTAGAGGCCCAAAAATTCTGCCCTTGAAGATATAATATAGGAATGGAAAAATGTGATTTGCCACTATATCATTCCCTTCTTCATCCACATCAGTACATATACTTGGGTTGATAATCATAGGTTCGATAGATAACTTTAAAATCATCATGTAATCAAATGTAAATACTTTTTTTTAAAGAACCCAACTCCAGAATGATAGACAAGCTATTTGCCAGATAAAAAAGGACTTAAAGTTTGTGGCGACTCAAACATTCTGGAGCCTTAAGCCTTTTAAATTACAAATTTAGAGTAAACACCCATACCCATAACTCTAAGTTTGGGGTGGCCAGCCAATCAAATGTAAGTATTTTAATAAGATGATAATAAAACTAAAATGATAACCATTTAGTCCACCGAAGTCGGTCTAGCAGCAGTCTTTTAGATAAATTTGCTTTCTGAGCAGTCTTTTAGATAAATTTCATATTTTACCTGAAGTAATTCGAACAATTGTTGTGTTAAGAGTAATACTATACTTTTTAAGTATTATCTCAAATTCTTTTTGTTCTAAAAGTTTTTTTTTTTTTTTTTTAATTTTAAGCGATGTGGAAATATGGAGAGAGAGTTGAAGCGAAGAAAGCAACAAATTCGTGATGAACTCAGCTTGGGAATTCCGAGGGAACTCCCGATTGAACTCGTCTTCGAAAGACTCCCCGCAAAATCACTTGTAAGATTCAAGTGCGTTTGCAAGACATGGAAGTCATTTGTTAGTGAAATCAAATATGGTAACCGGTAGCTAATCCTTTCATCGTCGTATTCCATTCAATCTGTCAACTTGGAAGCGTCAGAGTTCAAAGCGGTGCAGCTTCGTTTCACAATAAATTTTCCACAAGCTGATTTCAAGGTAATTGGTTCTCGTAATGGCTTGTTCCGTATTTCGGATTCGCGTTATGGAATCCATGGACAGGAAGATATAAGAAAATACCAGTACCTTGGCCTTCAGAAAATTTTAAGTACATAATGGGATTAAGGTATGATGTTTCCACTGATGATTATAAAACTGTGAGAGTTGTTTATGAGGCAAAACGGCCTGTTCTGTTTGGAAGTCTAGTTGAGATCTATTCACTGAAATCAATTCCTGGCAGAAGGGATGTCTCCTCTGGCAAATTATTTCTATCTATGGATCCCATTCCGGGACTTTCGTGAATGGATCTATCCATTGGCGCATAAGAAACGTCCGAAATTTTGAGTCTTGTAAGCCGGGTTTCACATCGTCAACGGATGAAATAGCGGATGCTATTCTTCACTACGATTTAAAAGATCAACGGTTTAGCATGATTCAACCACCAACGGAAGTGGGGAAAAAATTTGAATTTAGTCTTGGAGATTTTGGCGGACGCCTTTGCCTGTTCCGTTATCATCATTAAGGCAATATTGATATCTTTTACATGGCGTCGCGTAGTAAAATTATTGCAACATAAGTTGATAAACTTATAATAGTCAAGCTAAACCAGGCAATATTGACTCTGCCAGGATTGCTACCGGAGGGAGGTTCCTCCTGCTCCGCCTCGTCCTCCTCCACTACCACCTCCACCACGTTGAGCAGAGACTATTGATGACATAAGGACAATAACTACGAGGAAGACGGCCGGCCAAGAACTTCATGAGCTTAGGTACCATGTAAAGCTTCATTTTGTCAACTGCAAACATATAATGATAGTTTAAGGTATAATTATGAATGCTCCTCCATTTCTCTAACTAAACAATTAATGACGAAATTAGAGAGAACTTACAGATTTCCTGACGCTGTAGCCTGAGTGCGAGGCCATCAATATGTAAACTTTGAGGAATATATTAGGCAAATCTACAACAGGGTTAGGTTTATTTCTACGGATTACAGAGAATATATATATATAAGATAGTATAGACATTGATTAATTCTTATATTGAGTACAACCTTATTGACTATACGAAACCGCATATAGAATATTATTATTAATTTAATGAAAGACTAGCTAGATTACTTGTAAGAATAAAACAGCAGTTTGGATGGTGAGAAAAAATATACTAAGGGGTTGACGTCAATTTAAGAATTGAGTAAGAAAAGTCTTCTTCTTAAATTAATATTCCTTGACAGTTCCACCACCACCTAGTACCCCTCCACCATGTCCTCCGCCGCAGCCTTTGGCAGCCACTAAGGATAACATAATTACGATGATAAGTGGGAGTACCATCAACAATTTCTTAATCTTATTCGAAGCCATACAATAATAATTTCAATCTTTCCAATAATAAAAGGCAAAGGTTGGAAAAGCAAAAATGTGTAGATTAATTGAATATGCAATTTCTTGCTATTGACTTTTGTTGTTATTTTTCAAGTTTCATTATAGAAAGCTAGAAAAGAAAATCGAGAAAATTGGTGGCTTTCCTTTAATTATCATTCTTTTATCTGGTAAGATCATTCTTCGTAATTTCATTTTTGACATTTAATTCAAATAATAAAGTATAACTATGTCATGATGTTAATTTTAATGTAAACCAAATCACATCGGCTTCAAAAGTGGAAACACCTGCAGACTGCTAACAAAATTGTATCAACAAAGCCCTTTTATAATACCACGCATGTATCAAATTGAGGTTAAACTTTCACTCCAAAACTTCTATTTGCAAGAGCAATTAAATGAGAAATTCAGCTATCTACTTGGCTCTTGGTAATATCATCACCACCACTTGTAAATAGTTTTGCAATGTTAATAGCATTCACAATGAAAACATTAAGTGGAAAATTAGCATAGTTAGTTTTGAAGCATAATATTATCTCGATTAGCATAACATCTTGTCATCTCAAACTCAACAAACACTGTATGAGATGATCAGACAAAGGCTATCCAATACATCTCTAAAGACACAGAGTTCTGATTGAAACGCAGAGGAATATTATTTACAGGTAGTTTTCAACACAAAAATTTATCCCAGAAGATGTCTGACCTTTAGTACAGGTATTATCTTCGCCAACAAAGTTTGTTCCCACCTTCTCTCATAATCTCATAAGCAAGTTTGTGTTTTTCTAAAGATACTGTCCCAGATTCTATGTATTTGCACGCTGTTTCTCTTAAACTCCACACCATCAATGCCTTAAGTTCTTGAGCACTAAACCCTGATTCTGCATCACGCAAAACACCATACACGGCATTCCTTGTCCACCGATGCAAGATGTACTGAGATGGAACTTCCTTTACATCCAATATGTTGAACACTCTTAAGATATGCCTGCAAAGCATGCCTCCAAATTCAAACATTTGACAGCTGCAATTCACATTCAGGGAACTGAAGGTTACAACATGCTTCTCATCCTCATTTCCACCATTCCGCACCAAGTATCTGACAATGGTTGCTTCTTCATAGGTCTTCATTACAAGATAATTATAGCATTGCAGAAGTTCTTTCTGAAATAGTTTGAATATAGTAAGTGTATAAAGTCTTCTACATTGTTCTTCTATTGGTTCTTTCGTTTGTAGAAAAGCCTGCAGGTTCAATGTGTTGAAATCTTCTTTTCCTTCCTCCTCACGACAATGCTCAAGACCTTGATTGTATCTAGAAATGAACTCTCTAAGCGGTGTCTGCGAGGTTAAAGTTGTGCCAAAGATTGATTCTATGCTTTCATCAAATGGGATGCCAGCAAAAAAACTTCCACGTAAGAACAATGGAACCCAACATTCTCGCTTTTCATACATTTCTTTTAGCCAAACATTCTCTTTCAAGCCATATCTATTGACAAGCGCACTCCACAAAGTATTGAATTGGACAATTGTTTGACTCTCGTAGATGCATTTTTTGTATTCATGTCTGAATTCATCAGACAGAGTCCTCAAAAACTCTTGTTCATGAGCCCTAAACTGCCACATTGAGAAACGATGATGAGTCCTAGGAAAGACTTGTGTGATTGCCTGGCAGATAGCCCGGTCTTGATCAGCAATGATCGACTTTGGACGACATCCAGACATTGCTCTACGCCATGTTTGAAACAACCAAGTAAAAGACTCCTTAGATTCATTAGCTACTAAAGCACACCCCAAAAGCACTGGTTGCTTGTGGTGGTTAACTCCAACAAATGTTGCAAATGGTACTAAATAATTAGTTTTCCTATATGAAGTATCGAAAATAATAGCATCTCCAAATTGACTGCAAGAAAATCTGGATCTGCCATCCGCCCAGAAAACACTCATGCATCTACCATTATCAACTTCTACCGAATGAAAAAATCCTGTATCTTCAGCTTGTCTGGTTTGAAAATACTCAAAAAGCACACTATACCACTCACTTCCAATGCTGTTTTCATGGTTTCTTTTGGTAACACTGCCATTATTGATGTCTGCTAGATCCACAGAATCCAATCCACCACTTGCATCCTCTATGAATTTCTTCGAAGCAGCAAAATTTTTCTTATTAATTCCCATTTGAACCTCCAAATTATGATTATGCTCTTTCTGGAGACGATCCACTATCCAACTTCCAAATTCTTTTCTCTTTATCCTCATAAATGCTCCACAACCGACTCTTGATGGGTGCTGAAACCCTTCCTTTGAGCACACAAATCTTCGGGAAGTAATTGATCCATCATGCTTTGAGCGAAACAACTGTCCTATCCTTACTCTAAATCCCATGTTTTCCGCATATGCTTGATAAAATTGATGGGCTCCATTAGCCGTATTGAACTCAAGACCCGTGTAAGGTTCAGCTGCACATACGCCTTCACCTCCACCCCTTTTAAAGCGCTTGAAACTAATAAGACCAGATGGGCATGGCTGCCCGTTATCAACTTCCTCAAATAATTTGATTTTGGGCTTGTGGGACACATTAATGGATGATCTTGTTACGGCAGGATTTCTCTGCTGCACAATAGGTAAGCAGTTTTCGCTGGAAGATTCAAGCTTATGATTGTGAACCTTGTGAACTTGGTTAAGAATCCACTTCCCGGAATCACGTTTTTGTACCCTGATGAAAGCTGGACAACCCATCCTTGAATTGAGCTGAAATCCCTCCTTTGAACACACGAACCTTCTTGAAGAAACTGACCCATCAGTTCGAGAACGATACAGTTGACCAGTACGGATTTTGAATCCCACATGCTCTGCATACGCACTGTAAAATTCACGTGCTTCATCTGCCGAATCAAATTCTAAACCCACATATGGTTCAATTCTGGACTTTCCTTCATCCTCTCCATTGACATTATCAGCCACTCTCAACACACCTATTGGGTATGCCTTTAAAATCATGGCACTCCCCGATTCTTCAATGTTAAGATCCGTATTTGAACTGTGTCAATAAAGAGAAAACAAAAAATGGGAGGAAAAAATAACCTTTTAACTTAAGGCATTCTTCAGCTAGCAGAAATGAAAAATATTTCAATTGCTTTCTAAAAGCAAAATTTTCTCCAAATGTAACACAACAGAAAACAAAAAGAGTGACAGCAGTGATGCAAAAACAAGAAAACATTATGAAACAAGCTAACATTTGTTCAAAATTACATGATATACACCTCCAATAAGATAGACAGGTAAAATACATCATACAGGTCAACCAATAAGGCTTAAGCCATGAACTTTGTGTTCATACTTTTTTTTGATTCTCAACAATTTTTTCAGTATCCAAACAGATTATAAAGTTTCTTAGTAAATGAAAACATATCCATAATTCAAAAAAAAAAATCAATCTAATTATATCACCATCACATATGGACTTCACATATACGAAATGATCAACGAGAATTCATCAAATACGAGCAATCAAAGCTGTGATTCTTCAATTTTGCTAATGATATCACCTTCTCATATCCTTGAAGTGTCTGGAACCAGAATCTAAGCCCATCGCCGGAGGAAAAAATGAATATATGAGATTGTGCCAGCTAGAAAAATGTATTTGATCAATATTGTAATTAAATATCTAGGCATTTCTTTTGGACCGAGAGAGAACAAGAAGCGTACCTCTGCTGTTCTACGGGGCTCGGAAAACCAATTTCTGCATCTCGTACACCTTCTCCTCCTGTCTTATTCTGCCTGCTGGCCTGCTAATTAGGGTTGAACAAATTAAAACTTTGTATTAGGATCTTACAGAATTATTCCTGCAAAACTGTCACTTTCTGAGGCTTTTATGAAAACAAGTCTAAAATATTAGGGTGTTTGTTGGTTTGTCTAAACTTTGATTTGATCTGACGAAAATACCCAACTTTACACGAAAACTCCACATCAAAACACCACCGTTCGTCTTCGGTACTATTTCTCTGAATTGACCTTTGTAGGCGTCCAATTCATCCCCGAAGCTTATTGAATGAGTTTTCACGGTGGAGGTACCAATATTGGATTTCTGGTGCGAGCTTCAAATCACATCGCTGTAAGTTCATATACGGAGTAGGGTTGAAATTGGATCGGGTCCGATTTTTTTGGATGAACCGGTACCCGATCCGATTAAAACCGGGTCAGTATTTTTTAGTTCAGATCCGGTCCGATTTAAACAGAAGACTGGTTTTTCGGTCTCCGGTTCAAATCGGACCGATACCCGATTTAAACTGGATACCGGTTTTTATAAATAAAAATTATAATTAAAAATAAAAATTTTATTATTCTTACAAT
>JAVXUL010000010.1:4968387-4982947 GCA_035590515.1 Trichilia minutiflora | reverse complement strand
CTAAATTATCTTCATAAGTATATTTGAGACAATTTCCATAACTTAAATCTGAGGCATCAGTTTCTATAATGTATTTGATTACTCTTTCTAATTGAAGGAGTTGTAACTTACATATATTTTGTTGTATATATGTTTTTAATTCTAACAAATATTCAGTATCTGTTTCTGTTCATATAAAATCCTCATTTTGGTTGTTGTTATTCTTTTTTAATTTGTTTTGTAAATGAATTAATTTTTTAAATAAATGCGGAACATATTCTCTGATTTGGTTAACTAATCCTAGTAAATTTTGTAAGGATTTTTTGTCATTGATATTTTATTTTTCTATGAATTTATCCAAAATATGTGGTTGCAATTCAATGTCTGATTTTGTTAATTTTAATCTTAAGAATTCAATTTTAATTTTATTAATTTTTGTTTTTTTTACTAAGAATCAATCCTAAGTGTTGAATAATATCATAAAATTTATATAAATGATTAAGATGATTTTCATATTTCGATGAAAATATAAGTTGATGAAAGTTAAATTTACATTTTGCAATCTAATTCCTTTCCATGATTGGCCTGAAGACCTTTACTGTGGGAATTAAACAATTCAGGGTCCTTCTAAATCTTAATCTATTATTCAATTTCAATTCTAATATCATCATTGAAATTTTGACAACCTGTCTTCGTCATCACGGTAAAAAATATCTTTTCAGTGTTGACTTGATGATAAACAGAATTTATCAACAATTAATGTAAATCCATCAATGATAATTAACAATTGCGATTCTCAAAATGGATCCCATTACTTTCTTTCTTTCTTTCTTTGTAGCATGATTTGCCATAAATGTTAATTAATTTACGACAAATTTTCCAACATTCAAACGTAAGTATGTATGCTCTAATTTTTTTTTTTCATATATATGTACGATAGATATCTAAAGATTTTTATATTAAATTAATATATAAGAGTATCCGATCAAATTATCAAAATTTTTTAAGAATTTTAAAATTAATAAATACAAAAAAAGCATAATTAATAATATAATAAATTATAAAAATCATCTTTATCTAAAATTTTTTGTTAAATTTATATTAAAAATAATACAACAAACTCTTTTTAAAAGAGTTTTATTCATTCATTCTATCACATTATTTTGTTGAGATATCATCCTGACTGTATAATATCGAATAATTTCTTTATTATTGTAAAATTCTTTGAATTTACTTTCACAAAATTTTAAATCATTATTTATTCTAAGCCACTTGATCTGTTTTTCTATTTATTTATTTGATCTAATACTTTGTCTACAAAGAAGATCTCTTTTACTTAATATAACTAATCCTTTTTTACTCATATATCTTAATCGCATATGTTATAATTTAGTGATATCAGAATCAGGCAAGGATAATGTAGAGACTACAATAGTAATTGAAAACCCCTATAAGATATACAAACCACCGATTTGCAGGCTTTCATAATCATAAGAACATCTTTATTAACTTTTAAAACTCTATTTTCAGTTGAATACTTACATTCAAGTATCTCTAGAATGCCCAAAGAGAAAAAATTATGGTTCAAATCAGAAATATGTCTAACATTAATGAGCATTTTTATAATACCATCATGTATTTTAATTCAAACAGTATTTTTACTCATAATATTGTAAATAGCAATATTATCTATCAAAATAATTCTATCATTATAAGATTTATAAGCAAAAAACAAATCCCTATTATAACACATGTGATAAAAATAACCCAAATTCATTCATTCTTATACTTTATTCAATCATCAGTCACTAAAACATTTTTTTCACTATTCTCATTTGTTGTAACATTAGCTTCAACAATATCATTATTTTTCTTAATAATTTTCTCCTTATGTTTTTTAACTTAAAACATTCAAATTTAATGTATCTCTTTTTTTTTTACAGTAATTACACTCTACATTCTTATTTTTAGATTTGGATCTAACTTTAAATTTTTTTGTTTTTTTTTCTTCTTTGATCTACCCCTAACAATTAAGTCTTTCACCTTACTTCAAATACTTTCTTCAGTTATATCCCTATCAATCTGTTCCTTAGATTTTAAATCAGATTTAATTTTCTAATACAAAATTGCATTTTTTTTATAAATGATAGTATCACAAAAATACTTAAAAGGACTGAGAAAAAAATATAATAATAATAAAATATGATCTTCATCATCTATATTCATCAAATCTATAATAATAGAATTAAATTTATCAAGATGTAAAAAAATAGATGTACCTTCTGTCATCCGAAGTATAACAAGGACTTTTTAAATAAAGTCGATTCTCCACTTACTTTTTTATATACAAATCTTTCAATTTCTCTTACATATCTCTTGTGGATATCTTAGTGACGACTTATTGTAAAACTTTATTGAAGAGATTTAAGGTAATGTACAATCTTACTTTTTTATCTATAATAACAAAATCTTCGTCATTTAAATTCTCAGATTTTTTCTCTTCTCCTTGAAGAGGTGACCCAACTCTATTTTGAATTAGAATAGTTTCTTCCTTGAACTATCACATTTCAAAATTGATACTTTGATTAAATTTTTCAATATGAATCTTTGTTATTGTCGTCATTGTCAAATTCTCAAAAAAGACTTTGATAACTATTTGTTGAAAAATATTCTTATAAATTAGTAAAAAAGACTTTGAACAATTAAATATCAAGATAAAATTAATAAGACATCAATATTTATATGGTCCGATCAATATAATTTATATTAATAGACAAGAGTAAGCAAAATATTTTAATATATTTAAAATAAGAGAATACAAAATTTAAGAGAATATTCTTAAACTTATAAATAAAAGAGAGTATAAATTTTAAATTAAAAAATATTAAAATAATTTTAAATATTCAAATAATTTATAAACTTAATTTTATAAAAAACTTAAAATCTAAATACTCTCAATTTTTTTAAATTCTTTAAAATTTATCTTACTTTTTTTATTTTTAAAATACTTTTTATTTATAATAAAAAAAAAAGGCAAATACATATAACTAATATATGCCATACGAATTCAAATCATCCGTCCCAACAGTTTCTAAATCAAATTATTGAATGACACGAAATTAAAATTGAGTTATTTATAATATTTGCATTGTCTCACACAACATGAATTGGTCTTTTAAAGATTAGCATTTAATACACTCAGATTTCAACAAAGTACATTCACAGAAACGGAGCCCACCGAATCAAATTTTATCGGCAGCACAAAGATGTTAGTCAGAGTGATTACAAATACACAGAATATCATTTATTTATCGAGATGAAAGTTTGAGATCCCTTTCCTGATCCGGGATAAAACTAAACCATGGGAACAACTTCATCAAATTAAACATCATATGGATATGAAATTTTTGTACAAAACGAAAGAATAATGTACATTTACTTCATATTGTATGTACAGAAATTTTTCCGTTTAGAAAATTACAAACAAGTATTGGGTTTAACCAAACCCAATGCTTGTCCAATAACATTAGTACAGGATGATTGAGCCGCTTCATTCAAATAGGTCAAATTCACGTTCTGCAATCTTATCCCCTTGCATGGATTTTTAGTGCTACAATCAAATTTAATAGCAATTGGTGTAGCAGATGTTCCACGAATTCCTTGGTAAGTAACATCATTAATTTTTACCCCCGAAACCTAAATATCATAAAAAATAAAAAAATAAAATTAGTTATTTTAATTTGTTTTATATACAACATAATGGATCCATTGGCTTTTATGTACGTATAAAAATAAAGTATATATTTAGAACAATTTCTTACCTGACCAGGACAATTTTCATTGTGCGGACAGTAGTTTTGATCAATGACAATGGGATTTTGTACATTTTGCATAACAGCACCAATAAATCGAACCCCTTGAACAAATCCATTGCTAGGTCTAGCCCATGATTTTATCCTCAAACCATTGTCGGTACCTGTAAAAAGTGTTTTCTTAACTGTTACATTTTGAATCCTGTAAAAAGTGTTTTCTTAACTGTTACATTTTGTACGAAAGAACATCTTGAACTCTATATTCTTGGGTTTTTTCAATGGGACTATGGTTTCCATTGGTGCAGTCATGGAAAATATATAGCTAGCCAATTTAAATGGTTTGTATTCTCGCTCCATTAAGATTTCCAAACTGTGATTTCATTCTATTGCTAACAGAATTTTTTTCTGGTTATTCACAGGATTCATTCATTATAGTGTTAGCATTCGCCTCAACTTAGCATGTTTAGTTTACTAACTTTGCTCGGTCTCCTTGCTGCTATTTGGAAGATGAAGGAGACAAGCGATGTTGGAACAACCTTATCTTCCTCCTCAACCTCAACAGTTGTTCTTGCAGTCATTCCTAGTTTCATCCAGGCAAGTTTTTTTACTTTTTGATGCAACTCTTATACCGCTATCTTTTTTAAGACTATGTTATCTTGAGTTTCCTGGTATTAATATTAAATTGAAACTTTCATCCAATGTGTATATTCCAGTGTGCATTTGGTTGACCTAAGAGCAAACCAATTTGTTGGGGCAGGAATTGATTGTGTATATTGCATTGAAATGGTCATTTCTATGTGTATCCTATGTGGAGACAATTATCGAATGATATATTATTATCTTTACTGAAATTATTTGGCATCCCATTGCAGATTGTGAACCCAGGCCCTGTTTCTGCCGCAATTAACATTGGATTCCATGGTTCCATATTCTGCTTATTTGTAATTCATGACGCCTGGATGTTGTTGAACCGCTACAAGGAGGATGACTATACCAAGTTACCTCCCCATCTGTTCTTACACTTTTATGGCCTATTTATCGTCTCAATCAAGGCTTTAGGGTTGTCATCTGACTTATCTATTTTCTGAAACAGTGTTTTTAGGAATGCTATATGCTCTTTTTATCAGCTCAATCACTACTTTTATGAAATAGTTGAGCCAAATTACCGGATTTCCTATGCCTCTGCAGAAACTGCACTAATTATCGTCATGTTTATGTTTTATTGCTACCAAGCCTTAATTTCTTGAAAGGCAATGTGTTTCTTGTTGCCACAAGATTGTAAATCAAATTTCGTTGAAGCTGGATGTTGCTCAAGATTTGACTTGGAGAAAAATTAGCAAAATTTAAACTCAAAATAGAGAAAACAACAGCGAATTAACTGAGACATAGTATCTACCCATTATGGATACCCGTCAACTGAGAATAAGGGGGAAAAAAAAAAAGAAAAAGGATTCGTATATTTGCATAGGAGACTTTATAGCTCAATCTAATTGAAATATTTACATTTATATTCATTTACAAAATATTTTTATTTTTTAAAAAAAATCTTAAATAGAAATTAATTAAGAGTAATGCAAGTCAAACCTGCAGCTATTTTAGGCCTAGATTATTTTACAAAAATAGCATAAAAGAGGAAAAAATAAATCAAACCGATGTTGCTCTGTAAGAATGTGGGAAATCCATTGAGAGAGAGGGAAAAATAAGGTTTAATTTTCAATTTTTATGTTCATTATTGAAAGAGAAAAAAATTATAAATTAAAAAAAAAATCAAAAGGAGTCATCTTATTGATTAAGAATTTTAATTAAAAAAAATGAGGTTGTATGTGATTTTTGACATTCATGTAGGAAATTATAGATTTTTATAATTTTTATAATATTTATTATGATGTTTTATTATATATTTAAATGATAATTTTTGGTTCTTTAAACAAAAGACGAATACAAATATGTTTCGATTAACCAGGAAGTATTATACTACATCTAATTCTAGCACTCTCCGGTGAAATAAAACATCCATTTCTCTCTAATATTGAACCTTAAAAATATTTGTGCACCGAAGCAATGCAAATAAACTCGACCCATATCCACTCCTCCCCGATGCTTGCATGCTCTGCCAGCAGGTTGGGTCACATCGCCTCCTCTGCCAGCAGGTTGGGTCACGAACTCGACACATACACCTTTTTGGGTACTAAATATATGTTTCTTTTCTGACTGATTCGTTTTGCCTTGATTGCTACTTGTAGCTGAGTGTTTATTTGATGCACGTTGATATTTGCAAATATAAGAATTGAAGAGATTATAGTATTAAGCAAAGTTCTGTTGATTTAATTTGAAAGTGCATGGTTAACCACAAGGACCCACTCTTAACCTATAAGTGGAGATCTTCATCTTATATAGGCTAACTATTGATTGCATTCTGGGCAATCCAACAATTTATGCAATCGCAACACTAATTTTAATGTCATGGAAGTACTTAACAGAGTAGGATGATTTGTTGATTTAGTTTTGAGCATCAAACTAATAGCTGATAAGCTTTACTCAAAAACTGGTGATCAATTTAATTCTATCACTTATCCCATTGGACTAAATACATTGAAGTGCAAAATTGTATAATTTTTGCCAGATATAAAATCGACCGATTGATTTACAAGAAACTTTGAAACAGTCGACGTTTCAATAATTTTATTCAAAACAGCAGTAGACTATTTCGCCAAAATACAGGTTTGAATATTTTATAAGAAACAAAAATGTCAAGACTGGAAATGTAAAGAAGTACCCTTGCAATTTGCTACTATCCAACACTTGAAAAAGCTTTGCAATCGCAAGCCTCAGCTGTAGCAGTAGCACACATATTTTGGGTATCATATTTTATCCTCTTGTGGATTTCTAGTTGTTTCATCGGTGGGTTATGTTAATTTTGTCAACAAATGCAACCGCTATTGGCTATAGAGCTAGTTGAGACTTGGAAGCATTCTAACAGTTGCTTATGCTATGTAATACAACTAGGCTATTGCCTATAGGTTACAAATACAGTGTGCAAATTGACAACTTAAACACAAAAATAAAAATGAATAACAGCAACTTTTAAATGGTGGAGAATCTCTCCTTGGTTTCGAAAATTATTAGGATTAACATGGTAGGAGGGCTCACAAATCCCAAAACTTATGCTAAAAAATACTTGAGAGTTGGTGTTATAGTGCATGGGCTTTTAAGCCTTAGTTGTTGTGGGATTAAACGTATAAATATCAAATATCAACAAAAAAATATGTAAATTACCAAATACTTTTTAGTTTTGCTTACAAAGCACAAAATCACCACAATACTGAACAAACTATAGTGTTGATTCCGTAAGAAAGTAAACAAAACAAAACAAATCTATAATCATATAACCAGCAAAACACAGAATTACAAACAGTTGCAATGATTGGACCAAACCGAATTTAAAATGGGGTTAAATCATAAATGTTTTCCAACTAGCTTAGTTGACAACATACCAGACATGAAGCATGCCAATTACTAATCCTAACAATTACACATACAGATTTTTTCCATCAACGTATTACGTATAGAAATACTGATAATAATTTTAATGACAAAAATGGGGAAACAAGATTTAGCAACATTACAGGATGAAGAAAGTTTTGAAAACTCAGAACTAACAGGGGCTTACTTCCATAACTTTTTCAAGCAAATTCCTACAAAGACTTGCGTTAATGAGTGAAAAAAGCAGAGAGCAATATGCTATCAGAGAAAGCCAACAAATCATAGGAATGTGTTTCTAACATGAATCCATTTACTTGAACTTCTGTAGAAAAAAATATAAAGAAAATATTTACGTAACAAATTACAATGACTAAATAAATCATTTATCACTAATCTTTAATTTATTATTATGAGAGGAAAGCACCTGTCATTAGTTCAGAACCATTTTGTCCTCAAGTCATCACTCAATCATGATTTAATAGGCTCATCATCATCTTCGATGTCCCAACTCATATCCTCATCATCTTCAGCAGCACTCAACCGCTTTTGCAAATCAGCTCCACTCGTGCTTCCAACTGCGTCTCCTTTATTCTCATCATTGCTCCCAATATCCTCAATCGCATCCCAACCAAGATCTTCCTCCTCAGGCATTGATGGTTGGCTCGACACCACTGACACATCACTATCTTTGCACGACTCACCATTCTCAGCCTTCTCATCCACAACCACCAATTTCTCACTTTCATCTCCTTGAATCCCAGAATTTCCATTTTTAGAATTCTCAGCATCATTCTTGTTCACCAAATTTTCATGAGAATCTCTCTTCTTGTGCTCTAAATTTCCACTCGATTCACCCTTAACCAAAGATCCGTTATTCTCCCCCTCCTCCTCCTCCTCCTCATCATCATCATCATCATCATCAAAATCCCAACTTAAATCCTCATCTTCTTCCATAGAAATTGCTCTCTTCACCAGCCTAGCTCTGGCCTCCTCCGCTTGTTTCAATTTATGCACGCTATAAAAGTACCTGCTCCAAAATGTTTCTTCATTAACCACCTTATTAATAGACACAACTTGTCTATAAATCTCCCCAATAACCCCATTTTCTTTCACCAAGTTCCCAGTTTCAATATTTTTTTCATCATCCAACTTAAATCCTCGTTTCCATTTCTCGTACTCTTCTAAATCCTCCGGTTCCCTACAGTACGTGTTATAATCACTCTGTATTGAATCCAGTTGCTTTTCAAAACGACTATAAGGTTTCACATAACCCCATCGTCTACTACTACCGTTATAATTATCAGAATCAGAATTATATTGATCTGTTGTCTGCGTTAAAAGATTGCGCCTACCATGAGAGATGATCTCAGCCGTCGATTTCCATACTGTGGAACCGATATCATCTATCGCTTGTCCAACAGACTCCAGAGACTCTTGCGCAACGGAAGCACCGACTTCGAAGGATACGGGCAGGTCCTTGACGGCACGTGAGGCAGCTTCCCTAATCACGGCGGTCTCTTTCTTTAGTCCGGATCGGAACTCCTCGAAGTCTTTACGGTAGTTCTCGATTACCGAGCTCCATAAACTGCTGGGCTTGGGGTTTGGGTTTTCTGAATCTGGGGCTTCGGAAGGTTGTGGGTCTTCTGAGAAGACGGATTTGATGAAATCCATTGCAGATGCAGAAAGCGGTGAGAGGTTTTGATGAGGAATATTACCTGAAGACGCCAAAGGAAGACAAGAAACAAAGAAAGAGTATATAAATGTAAATACATGCCTTTTAAATGGAAATATTGTATATTAAATTCCTTACCAAAATAAAAACAATTTGACCAATTACCCGATTATGTAATTAATCAATCAATATTTAACATTCTAAATATAGATTATAATCTTTAATTAATTATAGAATTCAGATTGGCAACCGGGAAGGAAATCTGCGACGGTTGAAGATTTGAGGAGGAAAGTTGTTTAGCCGTTTCGGGTAACAACTAACAACAATCAACAATGGAAGGTTCCTGGGGCTCATTCCAGCATATTAATTTAATGGGAGACTACCAAAGGATTAAATAAATGCCGAAGAGGAAAGGAAACTATGACGGGCTATTCAGTCGGGCTTTCTGTTTTCTTTTACTGCAAATAACGTCTTAAACAACCAGGACATTTAGTGGAATGTCCGTATCAGATTGACCCCATACAACCATTAACATTGACTAAACCATTGGGAGCCCTGGGTTGTTTACAGGGTTATTTAGTTGTCGTGATACCTTTGCAAATTGAAATCATTTTTCTTTAATTGTTTTGATATCGGATCATACTGCAGTTAACGAAATATGTTTACATAGGGAGTGGAAGAGGACCAAGTGGTTTCAACAACTCAAAATCGAATCAAGCAGTGTTATTGTTTACCATCGTATAATGTGCTTCATTAACACTCTTTGACATGACGAGATTACAAGGGCATACAATGCTTTTAACATATATCATCCCCTAGCCATACATGGCTTCTCTTTCCCTTATCAAACTGTGCCAACAGAAAATCATTACACAGAATCAAGCATTTAATATCAAATAAAGAATCTCTGTTACAACACGAGTTACACACAAGGGAAAAGGAAGCTAGCAGTCAACTAGACGTGATACTCTTTCAATTTCCTTGATAATCAATTCTTTTTCCTCTTCAAATTCATCATCTTCGGCACCTGCAAAAAATGGTTTACAACGGAGAAATGAATGTAAAGTCAAAGGAAGTTTTTAAACACCATTTACCTTTTCCAACAGCGAGATTGTGAAGCAGTGTTATCAATTTTTCATGATTTTTTGCTAGAATAACCTTTACTTCGTGGGGTTTGTTAGGATTAGCAACAAAAACCTACACATAAAAATGGAAGGGGAGGAAAAAAAATTATGAGAACCAGATATAACAGAAATTATTCTTGTCAACTAATTCTCTGCCTCAACAGTCAATGTGGACTCTGTAACTCATTACGTCTACTTTCACATATCAAAATTTGAAAGACTGTTTAGATTCTCCCACACAAGATAAGCACATTCATCGTACTTCAGTCACGTGCAACTTCTTCGGAGAGAAGAGTAAATCAATCTACTAGTTGTTTCTATTATTGCCAACATCAGTCAACCTCAATTCTATTTTATTTCCATGACCATTAGTAATATATCAATCAAATATCATAAATCTAACTTTCACATCAAAATTCATGCCCAAGAAAGAAGTGAGGGATAAGTGATCCATATCATCATCGCACAGCCACTTAAGCCATAGGAAAACTTTTCGAAACACATTTAGATTCTTTTCAGATAATAAGTATACAGCTTAACATGTGGCAATATGGAAGTACAATAATGTCCTTCAATACATATCCCAAACTGGAAATTTCATGGTAGTACTGAAGTTAACATATATGCAAGTAAAGAGGTCTCTAATTCAAAATTCAAGCATGTGAGTGATAGGTCCTGGGATCACATCCTATGACTTTGTCCACATATATGGGTGAGCCTAAGCCATAACCAACAAGAATGTTATATACACTGGGAAGAAAAAATAAGAAAACATAAAGAAAATGGAATAAAATCACCTTGAAAATGTGAAAAGCTGATATTTGAATATTCTTGCTTGAATCCTGCTCAGACCCGATATACATAAAAAGAGAAGAAAACAGGTTACAAAAGCAACAAAAATATACCAAACACAAAACACTACTGTTACACATTTGAAAGTCCATTCATTCACAATCAAAATTATCATCTCAAAGTTTAAACCTTTCAACTGACCAATCTTATCAGAAAGATCAGGAAACAGAGAGCTTTGATCATTGATCAGCTCTCATTTCAGTCTAGTTTGCATCAAAAGACGATTGACCATGGACAAAACATTTTACAAGCTATTCTTCTGGGAGAGTTATAAGACAAGTGAAGGGAAAAACAGCTTCAAGAAATCAGACCAATGAAAGCCAATAGTAAAATCTTATCCTGTTGTCCACCTGTGGGATTAGAAGCATCTTTAAATTGACAAAATACTGAAGTAAAACAATAAAATTTATGTTTAAGCCAGAACAAAATGACAGCCCAAACTGACTAAAAGACAGGAAAAAAAGATTATGAGAATTACTGATATATTTTACTAAGGAATCAGAATGATTTTATACTAAATGAACAGAAATGCTGCATAGAAAAGCACCACCACTGGTCATGCAGAAAAAAGATGGCTAAGAGAATCATAAAGCACAGAAGGAAGAAATAAATTACCTTTAGCAGTGTCATCATGACTTTTAAATACCGAACCTCTAAAATGTAGCGCTTCATTATGTGGGAATTTGAAGCCTCCAAAAGAAATTCCGAGAGAAGCTAAACCCATAAACATTTTATGAGCAACAAATTTTGTAGATTAAAATTATGACAGAGACCAAAACCAGAAGCTGTTACCAGAACTAACCTTCAAAGATTGCCTTCTTGTTACATAATTAGAAGACATCAAGAGTTTCTCATATAGATCAAAGAACTGGAACAAGAGTATCTCATCAGATACGCTGAAAGGATAAAACATATAAATCAAGTATATCAATATAATAGTTACAGAAAACTGTTTTTATAGCCTGCACCATGCAGATTCATAAAATCAAGGGCATGTGCACTTGATTGTCTCAAAAACATGAAAATTCAGACATTTTAAGAGTAGTCTTTGAGCAACTTTCAGCCAAGTAGGTAGTGGAAAACACTCAATCTACAGTCGATTCCTGAAGCAATATGTAACCATGTGTATATCTGTTCAGGATCATATCACACAAATGTTAAAGTGAGAGCATACCTCATCATAATGAGCAGTCAAATATTCAGAGATAACAGTTTCATGTTTTGTAAGCAGATCCTGTCATTTGTTAGTGAAACATGAGCATAAAAGTTCAACAGGTAAATGTAAACAAATATGAAATTGACAAACTAATAGGTCTCACCTTGAAGGTAGAAAATGCATCAGACGCAACATCAAAGGTAGGTAACTCCACAAATTTGAAGAACAACTGAAAGCTTGCAGACTCTATAATGTATCTGAAAAATCACTCTGAATTTTAACGGCATGAAAATGATGAAAATATAGAGAGATAGATAAATTCTGCAAAAAAAAGCATCACAAAGCAGCAAAGGTCATTATAGCCAATATGTTGCTTAGACAAGGGGTGAGTTTTCATAAACATTTTTAGACTAGATCATAAGTGTTCAAGTTCTGAAGGCTTGGCCACCTCTTCCTCCCTGATCATTTAGAGCTTGGGTGAGTTTCAACGTAATTGTTATTCTCCTTCACATCCTCCATAAACAACCCTGAAAGAAATAGAGCAGGAGCTAGAATATCTTACCCGGCAAGGGATGGAAATTTGATGCACTCCCTTAACATAATTCCACAATTCAAAGCAACTTCCTTATTATCATAGCTGTTTACAGAAATAAATAAATAAATAATCTATCACATTCGTATCATAACAAAAGAAAAAAGTAACAGCAAACACTGATTAACTATATGCTTTGTGTCAAGATAGCTCCTCGAATAAACAGTAACCAAGGGCATTACTAAACCATCTATAAGATAAACAAGCAACAACTAATATATCTTTGCAACTGCAAAACCAAAAATAGTATCAGCATCCTTTCCGCCCAAGTCTTTCCAAACGACAGTAATCCTGCCTTCCCAGGTAACCACTCTAAATTAGCCACATCCATGCCACATAGGATGGCTAGAATAAGGCAAACAATCACCAAAAAACATAGAAATAAGGCACACAAATAAAAATGCAAGGGCAAAAAAATGCATAAAATTACCAGACAACTAGAAAATCCAGTAACTCAAAATGGTTCTCAATGTATTGTACACAGCAATATTTGGAGTCAACCTTTTGCTTCAACAATATGGACCAGCAGTGAACTAAATCCTTTCTTGCCTACACCAAAGAAAAAATATATATACATCATCATGGGCAATTAGAAAGTTTATATGCATGAGAAAATCCTAGAAATTGCTAATAACTTACTTCCCAACCCAGTATTGGCAACTTGTGAACTAGAAGGGTGAGAACATCCTCTTTACAAACCTCAGTTGCCAACTGTAAAACTTGATCTATGTTTGGTTCAACCTCCCCATCTCCACAAAGCATGCATCGCATACTTGCAAAATTCTTTTCAATTTCTTCCATTGCCTGCAACAAATACCCAAAAGAAAAGGTACCGATTCCATAACTGTAATTTGCACAAAAATTATTGAGAAACAACCCAATATTATGTCATTTATAGACGCTTGTTCTTTCCTCGTGCATTCAACCAGTGAACTACAAAGCAATTCTATGTATGAACCACCGTGTGAGCTTAGTCACCATTTCAGTTGCCCCAGGTAAAGACAATGGCCTAGAAAAGTATCAAGAATACGTCTATGTATGAATCAGCATATAAGCTTAGTCACCATTTCATTTGCCCCAGGCAAAGACAATGCTCCTACCCACAAGATTATAGCATTGGCCTGCATTTTTGTTTTTGGGTAACATTGCAACTCTGAAAAAAAGACTTCAGACTTTCGCAAAATGAGAGCACGCACTCACCAAGCAAGCAAGATCGGACGTTAAATTCTTAAATTGCCATTTCAATTCTTCGATTAATGTAAGTCTAGGCACACCAAATAATAACCATCAACAAATGCAATTATCTAATTTAACAATCCAGTGTACAGCAAAAGCCAGAAAAACTGATAGCAAAATCATCATTCAACAAAACAATCCTCAACCTACTAGGTGATTTGTGAATTATCACCAATATATGGTTGACCCAGACGAAAAGTCAAGAAGAAAACACACAATTTGAATCAAAATGATACCTTTTCAAGGGCTTTAACTTCAACAACCGTTTTGGTATCATCGAGCGCCATTAGGCTTTCCTTGGTCGTCTTCACCACCTCCTGTGGTGTTTTCGGCCTTGACGGCTTGAAAAACGAGAACGACATGTTCGATCGACGTTTTGGTTCCGATCAAGCACTCGTTCTACCTTGACCTTTGCTTCTTTTGCTGCGGTGTTTTGTTTTTCGTTTTCTCTTGGGAATTAACCAAAAATACCCACTGTTCATAATCAAAATTAAAAAATGTCTACAGTAATAATTTTCATTCAAAAATGACCCGAATCACTGTTTGATGACGAAAATACCCTTAAAATTGAAAGACAAAAACGCCCGCTGAAACGAGCCATGGAGAGTCCACGTGGCGCCCTGAGAGCGCGTCACGTGTACTCTCCATGGCTCG
>JAVXUL010000010.1:4957104-4968287 GCA_035590515.1 Trichilia minutiflora | reverse complement strand
GCGGGTGCTGAGATCACAAGATGGTTAATTGTATAGCGGTTTACTCCCAGCCTGGATCTTTATTGGTTCATCTTATGGCTATCAGTTTAACCGTCTTCTATAACTGAAACTAAAGTCTGAACCATGTTATTGAATATAGAGTACATTGTCCAATGTACTCATGAATCACTGTCTCTTGCAAATTTCTTGGTGTTGGATTTGTCGGAATTAAGCATGCTAAATAGTATATGAAGAAAAGCATTTTCAGTTTCATATTACTCTTTTCTGCAAGATTTATTCTTTCTGCTCATTCTCTTAATTTTGTGTTAGAAGCCAACACCACGTCGAATAGCATAGCAAATCTGATGGGAAGCAGTGCTTGTTGGACGTAACTACTGTAATTAGAGATTTGGAATGTCAACTTGGCATCAGTCTTGTTTAAAAATATTTTTGAGTCATTAAGTTTTACTGGTTTGCCCCGTTCCTTTGTGCTTAGGTTAGGTTGGTTATTTATCTTTGCAGGGAGGAGGAGCCACCACTGTGGAATGGCGCTTGCCTGCTCATTTGTTGGCATTGCATTAGATCTTGGTCAATGCCTTATGTTGGTGATGGAATAAGTAATTGACTGAGGATCATTTAATGTTATTGTGATTCAACTATACTTTGAAAGTAAAATTATAAAGTGTTTAATAACATTAATTTTTTAATAAAATTCGCGTAATTTTTCTATTAATATTTAATATTTTGAGTTTTTATATTATAATAATAATTATAGTTTAAAAGTGGTGATGTTATAATATCAATCAAACGCCACAATATCAATTAGATTTTAAATCTCCATTTGGTATTTGTTGTTAAATAAAATATGGTGTGTTAAGTAGTTGATAAATGTTAGTTAGGTGGTGTTTCGTAACTTTTAAATGGTATTTTCATAGTCTTTAAATCTTTTCACCAGCATATTTAACTTCTCTTTCATGGCAATGAATCTTTTAAGGATGCTGGCAAAGCTTTAGGTTTAAGTAAATGCCCTGTTAGTATTTCCAAGTAGTGTATTTCAAACTTCAGATGAAAAAATCAACTACATGTTTTCAACTTGTTTGACAGTCACTTTTCCTTGCTGCTCGGACTTTCTGGCAGAGCTGTGTTTACTTGCCGCTAAGTGAAAAGAGATTAAATTGGCTAGTTTCCAAGCAGATTCTAAATTAGATTATTGAACGCCATGAATTTGAAATTGAGTGATCTATCATATTTGCATCGTGTCTCGCACAAAATGAATTGATCTAAAAAAGATTAGTAAAGTATACTGAGAATATGACAGAGTACAATCACAAAAAGAGAGCCCACTGATTCATAATTAATAGGCACCGCAAAGATGTTCATAAGAGGGGAGAATAATAAATACTCCTATAGTTTTAGAAAATTACTGATATTTTAATCTTTTTTTAATAAATCTTTTTTTAAAATTTAAAATTAATAATTAATATTTTTTACATGTCATTCCGTTAATTAATTTATCTTTAACTTGTGGTATAATAATAATTATACTCTAATTTTTTATAAAAGCATGTTAAACTATAGAATATAATAGTAATTATATTATAAAATTAAAGAAAACAAATTAATTAACAAAATAATACTGTAAGTATTTATTATTAATTTTAAATATTAAAATATTTCTCATAAAAAAATATTAATTACCTATAATTTTCTAAAATTATAAAAAATATTTGTCTTTTCTTTAGTAAGAGTGATCACGAATGTACAAAAGGAAAATTAGTTAGATTCTTTTACTGATTTGACTCATTTAAGTTAGGTAAAACTAAACTATGGGAACTACTTCATCTAATTAAACATCATATGGATATGAAATGAATATGCAGAAGGAAAGAATAATATACATTTACTTCACATTAATTATGTACAGGAACTTTTCCTTATAGAAAATTACAAACAACTATTGGGTTTAACGAAACCCAGTGCCTTTCCAATAACATTAGTACAGGATGATTGAGCCGCTTCACTCAAATAGGTCAAATTTACGTTCTGCAATCTTATCCCCGTGCATGGAATTTTAGTGCTACAATCAAATTGGATAGCAACTGGTGTAGCAGATGTTCCACGAATTCTTTCATATGTAACATCGCTAATTTTTACTCCCGATACCTAAATATCATAAAAAATAAAACCAGTTATTATGATTTGTATTTATATATAACATGATGGATCCATTAGCTTTTATGTACAAGAAACAAGAATTTAGAATATTTTCTTACCGGACCAGCCGACCAGGACAATTTAAATTGTGCGGACAGTAGTTTTGATCAATGACAATGGGGTTTTGTACATTTTGCATAACAGCACCAATGAATCGAACACCTTGAACGAATCCATTGCTAGGCCTGGACCATGATTTTATCCTTAAACCATTTTGGGTACCTGTAAAAACTGTTTTCTTAACTGTTACATTTTGCACACCTTCCTCGATCATATCCTTGCCCAGGCTTCCAATACTGCAATCCAACAAAACACCAATGTTATCCATGAGGTAATTATTTGTGTCGTTATTATAAGATGTACCATAATCTTCAAATATGTTTAATTAGATGGTACTGTGTTTGGAAACTTCACCTAATTCCGTGACCAGGGCCGCAAGTGACACGTTCAATCCACAAATTCTTTGTTCCAGGGCCAACGGAGATACAATCATCCCCAGTTTTGATGGAGGAATTTATGATCACCAAATTTCTCGATAATTGGACGTGGATTCCATCTGTGTTTGGGATGTTACCAGAAGCTATAACTTTAACTCCTTCGATATGCACGTCCTGACAACCGTTGATCACAATGTGAAACATTTGGCTGTTTAATGACATCAGTCCAATGATCTTGATGTTGTTGCAGTTGGTAAAGCTTATTGTCTGCACACACACATGAGACAACAGTTTTGTTTGGTAACTAAACTCTCGCATCAATTAATATTCTTGAACAAAAGAGAAAAGAAAATGAATATTAGGGGAAAGTTTTGTAATACCGTCGCGCCATTGGGGCAATTGTTGCCTGCTGCCTTGCAAGCCCACAAAGCAGTTCCTTTAGCATCAAGTGCTCCACCGATAATGGAAACACCGCTAACTCCTTCAAAGTTAAGCCAATTGTCAGCTTTACCAAGTACACGGTAATCTGCCGGAGCTACAAGTGTTCCATCAATTCGAAAAGTAGTATCCGAGCTTTTGCAGTCACCTTTGAAAACCACTGAGCCAAGTAAATACCTTCCTTTTGGTACGTATATTGTGGTTGATTCCGTGGAGGCACAGGCCGCAGCCCATGCTTTGATAAATGCTTGTGTGGAATCTGTTACACCATTGCCTTGAGCTCCAAATTAAACTTAACACGTTATAGTTTGTTGATGTGGCAGATGATGAGTGCAGGTCAACAGAGAGCTGAGAATGAGAAGAAACAAGTTGAAGAAAATGAAGCACTTCACCATTTTTGCCGAACAGAAGAGAAATCGATCACAGTAAGTAGCTATAAAGAAGTTGATTTGATGTTGTAAGAACGAGTAGATGATGATGGAAAGAAATTGCGAAGGTAGTTTATTTATAATCGGATACGCAGGGAAAGATACAGATGTCTGGATTCGATAAGAATTTGAGAAGGAATAGTGTAGAATTTAGGAAACCTAAACGAAACCCAAAAGAAAACCACGCCGTAACTAAGATTCAAGCTCAAGAAAATATATAGGTTTGAATTTTACGTATGCAGCATGGCTTCAAATCGTAAGAGGCGGGTATTCATGGCCTCATGGTTGATTTATTTGCTTTTATTTTTACTCATTAAAACATCAGAAAATTATTAGACAACTTTCAAGTCTCTTATGATTTTAATTAACGATTAACCAAATTAACAAATTAAAAAAAAAAATTTAAAACATCTCGAATGGGTAATCTTCCTCAAAATTTGATTTTAAACAATAATTAATATGATTTATTTATTTATCTAGCTAATCACATACAGCAATTAAACCCCGAATACGGTATATGATATTGAAGAACATTTCTTTCGCCCACCAATTAATTGCTTGGTATGGAGTGAATTAGAAAACAATTCATCATTAATTCCCAGAATTAGTCAATTATATATACGCTAATGATTATCTGCCGGAGGGAGCGCCGTTGACGTGGGAATTAATCAATTCGATCAGGGCATCTCTCAATTCTGTATTGTATCTGTTACTTATTGTCTGACTTAGCGAATGAATGTGGACTAAACTAACTATGGAGTAAAATTGCCGGAAAACAAAACAAAAATGGAATATAAATAAGAGTAAGGTTGATAAACATGGACAATCAAACAAAATAAAATTCGGTATTTATTTTGATTATTGTAGTTTTAAAATTGAGTAGAAATATAATAATAGCTAGGATAACTATTTGCTTCTTGTATTCAAGGAGGGAATGGAATATATAATTATAGTCAATTAATTTATATTTAAATACTATTCTAGGGCTACGTACTGTGTACTGGATTTCTTATATTATACGTATACAAGCTATGTGTCAATATTGCACGTTAAGTCGTTTCCCAGTAGCTTGTACGAGACATTGCTTCAACAAAACTAAGTCAGCGTAGAGTAATAATAATCAAATTAATCAAAACAATAATTCATTAAATCCGAATTCTTAACAATGAACATTTGATAATCTACTGATTAAAGTTTAATTTTGTTCAAAGTTTTGATTTGAATTAATCCAACCAAAAATTGAAATATATATGTACGTACATCATACATATATATAAGATCTTTAATACAGCTTACTTTGTTGAATTTATAGCAGTCATTTTGATGATTGGGGTGGTCTTTGTGGCTGGAATGTGATTTTCTGCTAGTTATTTACCTTTCGAGTTATTTTGCTTTGCATCCTTTTTGGTGATTGCATGGTCATATGAAGTTCAAATTTTCTCACACCTTCAGGAGAAATAATGGTGCAGCAGATGATACCCAAACCTCTGAATAGGTTCGTTCCTGTAAAATAACGATCTGTTATTGCATTAATTAAATGATAAAAATAAAAATAACGATTTATGAAAAAAATAGATTTTAAATTTTTTTTGGTTAAATATCGAATAACAATAAATATAATATTAAAAAATTGAATTTTATGATTCTTTCTTTAACTAATATAGAATGGAAGGTGAAACTTTGTAAAAAGAGGGAAAGAGAAAGGATCAAATTTTATTTATTTCAATTATTATTTACATTTCATTAAAATAGAGTAATATTAAAATTTGAACTTTTATGAATATAAATTTTATTAATCAATTATAAAATTTATTATTTATTTATTAAATTATTAAACATCATAAATATATAATATAAAATATGTGATGTGAGAAACTAATATATATATTTTTTTCTAATTCTTGAAATATGGGTCTCAGTTCAAAACGATTGTCTGATAATTCGAGTAATCCTATCTTTAAAAGGGTATACCGATCCTATAGTTGAGCACCTTGATGAAGATTGGACGTATAAGTTTTCCATTATTTTAAAAAAAATCTTTTTTAATGTAATATTTATTTGGAAAATTTTTATTTTGGCTGTATAAAATTAAGTAATTTTAGAAGAGAAAGACAACACCGCCAGGAATATTGATAGAAATTCAAAGGCATTAATTGTTCAATTAGCTAGCTAATAGCCAATCAAAATCAGAAATGTATCCTAATGTTCGTGAAATCGTATACTATCTTAACTAAAAATACAAAAGGGAATAAAGATTCTCCCAAACAGTGATCGAAATCGGAATCAAAACATTCTGATGAATCGGCTCGACTCGTTATTGTTCTATTTCCGATTTCGGTTCGGTTCCATAAAACTGAAACCGTGAAACCGAATCGGTCTGGACCGTTTAAGCTTCCGCTCCGGATCCGTTCCATGAAACTGAACTATCGAACCGGCTCGAACTGTTAGACAACATTACCAAAATTCCGAATTTGATCCCAATATTATCAAAATTATATTCATATTGAAAAAACTTATTATTATATTTGGATAAATATTCAATTTTTGTTTGTAGCAAATAAGGGACGAAGTTTTAAATCAAGTTATCCGGATTTATGGACATCTCCCAAAAAAATTTTGAATTTATAAATTTTGTATTTAAGATATGATATATGTATAATGTATATATGTTTTTGTATACATTTTGACAGCAACATAAATACATCGCATATTAATATTTTGATAAGTAATCTACTAAATTCTAATGGTACAGAATAATAATATATATTTTTTATTAACAAAACGGCATCAAATTGTCTTGATATAACATTTTAATCTTAAAGGAGGAGGAGTAACGTTAAAAAGTTTGAATAAAAAAACACTTATGGCAAGCATTAGTATAGTTGAGGGTAGAAGCAAGTTTTATATCGAGAGAGAAAATTAATGTATTATATATATAAAAATAGAATCAAATTATTAATAAAATCTGAAATGTTTTTAGGTCCGATAGATCAATAATATTCATTTCTATTCAGGATTTTTAAATATTCAGTAAAAAAAACAAGCATTACCAAAAAAACAAAAAAAAAACTTTGAATCTAATTCAGATAAGTAAGTATTAAGACAGAAAGAGCTTTAAATATAAAAACATAAATATAAAAACTATGACAAAAAAATTATAATATTTCACTTAAAACTTGATCATTAGTACAAACATAAATTTGATACAACTGATCCTGATCATACGACATATAGGATGTAACATAATAGTTCAAAATTGAGATTTATGTAATTTTATTAATTTCAATTTAATTTTCATTTGAATTTTGGTTAATTAATGATTCAAAATTTATATCTATTAACGTTAGCTTTGTATGTTTATAAGCCATTGAGATTAATAAAAAAGTAAAAGTAATAGTTTTATTTATTATTATTTTTATTTATTTCAAATAATGTTTTTCATGAATCAAATAATAAATATAATATAATAATTTCTTTAAAAATTTATCCTTTAACCAGTAAATGGTAGTATAGTTTAAATAAAAACAAATTTGCAATGTTACTTTAAGCAATATTTTTTTGTATTAAAAAAATTGTTCTTTTCTTTTACTTTAAATATTAAAATTATTTTACAAATTTTAACATTAGCACATGGCATATATTTAAGATTTTTATTAATTTAATTTATAAATTAAGATAATTATTTGAGATATCTGATGTTATTTTTTATTAAAATAATATTATTTATTTTAAATTTTTTATTTAAAAGAAAAGCAATAAGTGAGGTGGTTTAAATTTTTATAATTTTTAAAAATTATTTATTATATATTTATTGTTGATACAGAAAATTGTCTTATCTTCAATCTCGTACATCAAGAATTGTCTCCGATTGATGAAAATGGTTTGACCTGAAAACTTAAATTTTTATTTATCTCATTTTTTTATTCTTTTTTACCTTCTATTAATTAACAATGACAATATTAGAAAAACATTAAATAATTATTATTTTACTTAAAACAAAAATAAGATGAGATAAATATAATTTTTTCAAAATATATTAAAATACGTGTCAAACTTTTATGGTAATAAACCAAAACTAGGGGCATTGCTGGTAAATCAGAAGCATGTAATGTAACCGCCGACTTCATCGAATGCCCGAAACGGGCCACTGTAAGAACTTAAGCTGTTCGATTAAGTCATCAGTGTTCAATTGGTATTGGAGCTTCAGAATGCGAGGTCATGATTGGATAAACGCCTGTTTGCCGGACGAGGTGATTCTAGAGATCTTCCTCCACCTTGACTCCAAGGCCAGCCGAGATGCGTGCTCGCTCGTCTGCAAGCGTTGGTCGGTACTCGAGAGACTCAGCCGTACAACCTTACGCATCGGAGCCTCAGGTAGCCCGGACCTATTTGTGAAGCTGCTCGCTCGCCGCTTCCTCAATGTCAAGAATATTCACATAGACGAACGTCTTTCTGTTTCGATCCCTGTCCAGCTGGTAACAGGCTTCACTGGATGCCTATATGGTTCTGAACTAGTGATTGTTTGGTTATTTTTTATTTAATTGACGTTATCATTGATTTGGAATTTCTTTTTCGTTTAAAATATTTATGGCAAAAGTATGCATCTTGGATATGTTAAGACGGAAGTGGAAATTGTTTCATATGTGAAATTGAAGTGCTTCAAATAGGAAAACCTGAAAATTCATGGGGCTTGATTTGCAACATCTTGGTATTTTGTTCTACTTTTTTTTTTTTCTTTTCATTTTTTGGGTTTGTTAGTTTTAATTTTTGAAGTTTAGAGAAAAACTCGCGGCTGAAATAGACTTAAAACTATCTTGGTTTATCCGGGACAAAATAATAAAGTCTTGTTATGAATTTGTTATACAGGGAAGAAGACGTGGTCGTGATCAGTTGAATCCTTCATCCCTAAAGCTGCATTATTTGACTGAGATAAGTGGATCTGAGGAAGACCAAATTCAATTTGAATCATACTCTTTATCGGATGCTGGGTTGAATGAACTTGCTGAAGGCTTTTCAAGGCTTGAAAAGTTAAGCTTGATATGGTGCTCCAACATTACAAGTTTAGGTTTGATCTCCCTTGCCCAGAAGTGTATATACCTGAAATCTTTGGATTTGCAGGTAATTGTTACTTTCTTTTTTATGAATTGTTAATCTTTTGGTAATCAATACTTGGATATTGTTTTGTATAGTTATTTCTTTGCAGTTTTCATTTTTAAGCTACTGGATAATTGTGAGTTATCCCCATTATCTTAGTATTATGTGCTCATCTCCCTTAGGACAACTCACTGCAATTAAATCTGTCTGCATGTGTCTGGTGTCCCTAGTGGTTGTGAAATGCACCCTAACTAAATAGATAGCTAAGCTGACGTAGGCAGTGTCAAATTATAGAGCTCAGCAGTTGGATGGATGAAAAACATACAACAAATAGAGAGTTATACAGTGTATCAGGTTTGAGGAGCCCAATCTATCTAGATGGAAAATCTTGCTTTTTTTGTGCATTCATCCTCATAGATAGCAGCTTACCCCGTCATAGGCCTGTGTTGGTTCCATGTCCAATAAAGTTGCCGGCACAGGTGGCTTCAACAAGATGACAGTTGCAAGAATGTGATGGATGATCGAGAGGAACTATGAGAAGTCACTGTAAAGAGGTTCGTGTGAGTGGATGTTCTGAAAACATGTAGCCTATTTGTGCCATCGTCAACACAGGGCCGTGCGTAAACTTGTCACTTTTAGGCGTTCGGGTATCTCCTTAGTTAACCTGTAAACTGTCCTGGAGTTCCTACTTGGGTTTTTGAGTTAACTTGATCATTGATCTGAAGGAAATAATAGGTGACATCACACAACAGAGTTTTGAAACTGAGCCTAGTAATACATTCCTTCCACAAGGAGGAAAGAATGCGATAAGAGAAAACAAAGAAAGAAACAGAGAGTAATTAAAAAAAAACTGTCCAAAATTTGAATATCATTTCTCGATTGATCAGTTTGCATTGTATAGGTTATTCTGTCAGAAATATTTCTGTAAGCCCAGGAGCTGTAACAACTCAAAACAATTTTTTGCTTCATACACATCCTTAACCCTCGTTCCTGTTCTGTATATAAATTATTTATACATGGATGGCATTGCTTTTTTTGCAGACCTTACCTGCTATTTGAGTATTTAATCTGCTTTGGGTTTTTATAATATTTTCTTTAAGGGTTGCTATCTTGGAGATCAAGGTCTAGCTGCTGTTGGAAAATCTTGTAAGCAACTTGAAGATCTGAATTTGCGTTTTTGTGAGGGTTTGACTGACACAGGTCTAGTTGACTTGGCTCTTGGTTGTGGGAAAACATTAAAATCTCTTGGTGTTGCGGCTTGTGTGAAAATAACTGATGTATCATTGGCAGCAGTGGGGTCTCACTGTAAATCTCTTGAAACTTTGTCACTGGATTCAGAATTCATCCACGACAAAGGGGTGCTTGCTGTGGCCCTAGGATGCTCCCTTTTGAGAGTTTTGAAGCTACAATGTATTAATGTTACAGATGAGGCTTTGATAGCTGTGGGAAATTGGTGTTTGTGTCTGGAGCTATTGGCTTTATACAGTTTCCAGCTATTAACTGACAAGTCAGTGACTCTTTGGTTATATTGTTTGTGAAGTTATGAAATTTGTTCACCCTAATTGAAACCAAACTACTAAGATCTTCAACATATCCGGTCATTATCTTCTAGTAGTTCCTTTATTTGTTTGGAACTTCAGAGATTTGGTTCAATTCCCTTGAACTTTTTAACATATGGACAATAATAAAATAAACAAAGTAGAAGATAAAAAATTCTAGCATTTGTTTCTATATCGGATATCATTAACCTGAACTTCTAGTTGTGCATTTTAGACATTATGTTTTTTTTTCTTTGTGGTGATATATGAAGTTCAAGCCAGTCTATCTTATGTTTCAGGGGTCTGTGTGCTATTGGGAATGGTTGTAAGAAGTTAAAAAATCTCACTCTAAGTGATTGTTATGTCCTGAGTGATATGGGCTTGGAAGCAATTGCTGCTGGTTGCAAAGAACTTACACATCTTGAAGTCAATGGCTGCCACAATAGAGGGACTATGAGAGTGGAATCCATTGGAAGATCTTGCCAGTATGCTTCTCTCTCAATGGCTCAATTTAAATAATTTTGTATTTGTGGAGTGACTTCCATGGATTGGCTGAAACTTTATCAAAGTATCTTCCTACATTCATTGAACACCTTTCAGCCAGTGTTTTAGTTGATCAAATTGTGGAATTTATACATCCCGCTGGTCCTATGTTCTTCTTGTATAACAAGAGTAAATTTTTCTAGTTAAAAATTTTTACGATAACCCTTTTTAGTCTTATATTTTATATATGTTGATTAGTTTTATATAAATTTCTGAGAATCAGGGGTATCACGAAATATGTTTGGTTTTAAAATTACATGTCCTTTGTGCTTGATTTTGTGGTGGAAATAAAAAATCAGATACTTCCTGGTTGAAATAATTCATTTTGTTAAACATATGGCGTACTTAAAGTGCACATGGTCCGCTGAATATTATTTTTTTAATGAAGTGTTTGAGCTCAACTCATTGGGATAAATGATGATTGAATTGTAAGTAGATTGGTGCATCAAATTCCATTTTTCAATGTATCTTATTTTTCATTGTACTTAATGTCCAACATATTCTTTGACGTA
>JAVXUL010000010.1:4943917-4957004 GCA_035590515.1 Trichilia minutiflora | reverse complement strand
ATATTAATATTATCATACAATAATATTAAGTATATTTAATATTTATTTAAGCGGTTTGGTTTGACAGTTTGCGGTTTAAAATTAATCCAATCCATAACCCAAACCTCTAATAACGGTTTGTAAAATTTCAATTCAAAGATCAATCCAACATAGATTCAAACCGATCTAAACTAATCCAATTAAACGATTTGGATCGATTTAATGCGGATCGATTTAAATTTGCCCACCCCTACCATCAGTTTGAAGTAATGCTTACCATCAATTAAACAATAAAATGAAATATAATAAATAACTTTAAAAATTATTAAATAATTTATTCTTTAAAACTAAAACCAGGGGCATTGCTGGTAAATCAGAATACAAGCAGGTAAACGCCGACTCCACCCCGAAAAGGACCACAATAAGAACGCAGACAAGCGCGCATGCAGGCATAAACATTCTGTTCGATTCAATCATCAGTGTTCAATTGTCATTGGAGTTTCAGAATGCGAGGTCATGATTGGATGAACACCTGTTTGCCGGATGAGGTGATTCTAGAGATCTTCCGCTACCTCGACTCCAAGTCCAGCCGAGATGCGTGCTCGCTCGTCTGTAAACGTTGGTTGGCACTCGAGAGGCTCAGCCGTACAACCCTACGCATCGGAGCCTCAGGTAGCCCCGACCTGTTTGTCAAGCTATTCGCTCGCCGCTTCCTTAATGTCAAGAATATTCACATTGACGAACGTCTTTCGGCTTCGATACCTGTCCAGCAGGTAACACGCTTGACGCCCATACGGTTTGATGATCTGAACTGGCGACTTTGGTTATTTTTTGTTTAATTGACGTTAGAATTTGAGAAAATGGTTTGTAATCGATTTGGAATTTCGTTTCGTGGAAAATATTTATGGCAAAAGTATGCATCTTGGATACGTTAAGACGGAAGTAGAAATTGTTTTATATGTGAGATTGATGTGCTTCAATTAGGAAAACTTGAAAATTCATGGGGTTTGATTTGCAACATCCTGATTTTTTTGAACTCGTTGTTCGACTTTTCTTTGTTCATTTATTGGGTTAATTCTAATTTTTAAAGGTTAGAGAAAAACTCACAACACAGCTGAAATAGAGTTAAACTATCTTGGTTTATCTGGGACAAAATAATAAATGTTGTTATGAATTTATTATACAGGGAAGAAGACGTAGTCGTCGGTTAAATCCTTCATCCTTGGAGCTACATCATTTGACTGACGAAGGCCAAATTCAATTTGAGTCATACTGTTTATCAGATGCTGGGTTGAACGCGCTTGCTGAAGGCTTTTCAAAGCTTGAAAAATTAAGCTTGATATGGTGCTCCAACATTACCAGTTTGGGGTTGATCTCCCTTGCCCAGAAGTGTATATACTTGAAATCTTTGGATTTGCAGGTAATCATTACTTAGTTTTTGTGGCTTGTTTCGTATGGTTATTTCCCTTGCACTTTAGTTTTTATGGCTTGTTTGGTATGGTTATTTCCCATGCAGTTTTCATTTTTAAGCTACTGGATAACTGTGAGTGACCCCCATTATCTGAAGTATTATGTACTCATCTCCCTTAGGATGGCTCACTGGAATTAAATCAGTCTGCATGTATCCGGTGTCCCTAGTGGTTGTGAAGTGCACCTAACTAAATAGACAGCTAAGCTGACGTTAGGCAGTTGTAAATTACAGAGCTTAGCAGTTGGATGAATGAAACCTACAACAAAGTAAGAGCTGTATAGTGTATCAGGTTTGAGGTGCCCAATCTATCGAGTTTGAAACTCTTGCTTTTATTGTGCATACATTGTCATAGATACCAACATACTCCATCATGGGCCTGTGTTGATTCCATGTCCAGTAAAGTTGCTGGCACGGTTGCTTGAACAAGATGACAGTTGTGAGATTGCTCAATGTGATGGATGATTGAGAAGAATTATGAGTAATCAATGTAAAGACGTTCATGTGAGTGGATGTTCTGAAAAACATGGAGCCTGTCTGTGCCATCAACAACACAAGCCCACACCTAACCTTTGCACTTTGAGCTGTGCCGTTTGGCCTAATGGATCTGGTTCCTTAATCTCCTTAATTAACCTGGAAACATTCGTGGACTTCCTAATTGGGCTTATGAGTTAACTCCAACATTGATACGAAGAAAATAATAGGTGACATCTCACAACCTTATGTTCCCACCACAAGGGGGGGGAGGGGAGAAGGAGATAAAAGAAAACAAAAGAAAGAAACGGGGAGTAACAAGAAACACTATGCCCAAAGTTTGAATGTCATTTCTCAATCGATCAGTTTGCACTGTATAGATTATTCTGTCAGAAATATTTCTGTAAGTTCAGGAGCTGTAAGAGCTCAAAACAATTTTTTTACTTTGTACCCATCCTTAGCCTCCGTTCCTGTTCTGTATATGAATTATTGATACATGGATGGCATTGCCTTTTTTTTACAGACCTTACCTCCTATTTGAGTATTTAATCTGCTACCTGAACATTGACCTTTTATGTTGTTTTCTTTAAGGGTTGCTATGTCGGAGATCAAGGCCTAGCGGCTGTTGGAAAATCTTGTAAGCAACTTGAAGATCTGAATTTGCGTTTTTGTGAGGGTTTGACTGACACAGGTCTAGTTGACTTGGCTCTTGGTTCTGGGAAATCACTAAAATCTCTTGGTGTTGCGGCTTGTGTGAAAATAACTGATGTATCATTAGAAGCAGTGGGGTCTCATTGTAAATCTCTTGAAACCTTATCATTGGATTCAGAATTCATCCATGACAAAGGGGTGCTTGCTGTGGCCCTAGGATGCGCTCTTTTGAGAGTTTTGAAGCTACAATGTATTAATGTTACAGACGAGGCTTTGATAGCTGTGGGAAATCGGTGTTTGTCTCTGGAGTTATTGGCTTTATACGGTTTCCAGCAATGTACTGACAAGTCAGTAACTCTATTTATATGTTTTGTAAAGTTACAAAATTTTTCCACCATAATTGAAACTGAACTATTAAGATCTTCAATGTATCCAGTCATTATCTTCTAGTAGTTCCTTTATTTGCTTGAAACTTCGGAGATTTGGTTCAATTCCCTTGAACTTTTAACAAATGGATTATAACGAAATAAACATAGGAGAAGCTGAAAATTCTAGCAATTGTTTCTATATCAGATATCATAAACCTGAACTTCTAGTTGTGCTTTTTAGACATTATGTTTTTTCTTTGTGGTGATATATGAACTTTGAGCCATTCTATCTTCCATTTCAGGGGTTTGCGTGCTATTGGGAATGGTTGTAAGAAGTTACTAAATCTCACTCTAAGTGATTGTTATTTCCTGAGTGATATGGGCTTGGAAGCAATTGCCGCTGGTTGCAAAGCACTTACACATCTTGAAGTTAATGGCTGCCACAATATAGGGACTATGGGAGTGGAATCAATTGGAAGATCTTGCCAGTATGCTTCTCTTTCATTGGCTCAATTTAAATGGTTTTGCATGTGTGGTTTAACTTCCATGGATTGCCTGAAAATTTATCAAAGTATCTTCCTATGTGCTTTGAACACTTTCCAGTCAGTGTTTTAGTTGATCAAATTGTGGAAATTTATACATCCTGCTGGTCCTATATTCTTCTTTGTAACAAGAGTTAATTTTTCTATCTCAAACTTTTTACAATTGCCCTTTCTAGTCATATCTTGTATATATGTATGTTGATTAGTTTATATAAATTTCTTAGAACCTGATGGAATTCAAAATATATTTGGTTTAAAATTACATCTCCTTCCTGATTGAATTTGTATTAGAGATGTAAAATCCGATTCTTCTTGGTTGAAATGACTCATTTTGTTAAATGTAAGGCATACTTATTTATAAGTTAAATGTATATCATACGGTGAATATTATTTTCTTAATGAAGTGTTTTGAACTCAACGCATTTGTTTAAATGATGATTGAATTGTAAGTAGATTGGTGCATCAAATTCCATTTTTCAATGTATCTTATTTTTCATTATTCTTAATGTCCAACATATTCTTTGACGTGTTCCACACTGTTAATTCTGGGTATTATATCTTCATGCATTTTTTTCAATATGTCAATTCCAGAGCTTTTGACTATCTGCAGGCACCTCACTGAGTTGGCATTGTTATACTGTCAAAGAATTGGTAATTTGGCTCTTCTTAATGTTGGAAGAGGCTGTAAGTTTTTGCAAGCTCTTCATTTGGTAGATTGCTTCAGTATTGGAGATGATGCCATTTGTAGTATTGCTAGTGGCTGCCTGAATTTAAAGAAACTTCATATTCGTCAATGCTATAAGGTTCTCCTCACTTTTTGTGTCCTGGCTATCTCAGTTTCAAATCTGATGTTCGTGCCAATTCATTGTTATTAGAGAACTTACATTAACCAATTGTTGTTGGAAGTTGCTAAAATTTAAGTTCTATGAAATGCTTTTTGGTATTTCTTACCATTCCAGTATAATTCTATGGAAAATGGTTGACTAACTGCCTGATGCACTGTACCAGGTTGATGGCTTAGCCCGAACCTCTTTTCGGAAATTAATTTTTGGCTTTGGGACATAAACAATTTTTCTGAGTTTTGGTTATAGATGATTAAAAATGATCAAAATGATTTTGAGAAATTCAAGAAACAATAGAATTTTAGAAATATAATGTTGTTCTTACTCTTTGGTTGATGTTTATTCGTGCTTTTTTATCTAATTCTTTTACCAAAAAACTATTATTTCTCTTAGGTCATGTCTATTTACATCTTTAGTTGTCTTTTGGATATTTTAGTTTGAAAAATCTTTTAATTCTTTTTGTGGTGTTCATAGATTGGCAATAAGGGAATTGTAGCCGTGGGTGAGAATTGCAAGTCTCTAATTGAACTGAGTCTGAGGTTTTGTGATAGGTAAAGTTGTCTTCTCAACTGCATAACTCTTTTCATTTCTACCCAAGAATTAGATACTTCTCTAATGAAGTTGCTTGAATAGATAAATATGTTATATGGGTTCAGTACCCATAGATTCTTTCTTGGTGGTTTTCATTTGCATGCAATGGTTGAGAATCCTGGCATATTTGCATGTTATACGAACAGATTATTAATACATGGGCAACTGCATTCATGTTCTTTCTTTGCTTGCTCTTCACATTTGGAGAAATGCAGTGAATTATTGAAGTTGGCTTTGTGTTATAATATCCCAGCTGTTTTTTTACAACTTCAGACTTCGGATAGAATGGCTTCTTGTGCACTTCACATTAAATTTATTGGAAGTTTAGTGGATTAAATAGCCATAAATGATGGATCATCCCATGAAGGCCCCCAACATTAAGTCTTTCTGGTTCTTTAATTGACCTTATTTATTCTCTTATGTACTAGGGTGGGGGATGATGCGCTTATTGCCATCGGCCAGGGTTGCTCCTTGCAACATCTAAATGTCAGTGGCTGCCATCAAATTGGTGATGCCGGAATAATAGCCATTGCAAGAGGATGCCCACAACTTAATTACCTGGATGTAAGCGTTCTTCAGGTAGTACCCGTTTTCTTTATATTCTTTGTACATATTCTAATTTAGCTTTCACTTGGTATCCTTCAAATTTACATTTGTTGATAACAGAATTTGGGAGATATTGCAATGGTTGAGTTAGGAGAAGGCTGTCCATTACTCAAGGACGTAGTGTTGTCACACTGTCATCAAATCACAGATGGTGGTTTATTTCAGCTTGTTAAAAATTGCACTCTGCTCGAGTCCTGTCACATGGTTTACTGTCCAGGTATTACTTCTGCTGGAGTTGCCACTGTAATTTCTAGCTGCGTCAACATAAAGAAGATAATGGTTGAGAAATGGAAGGTAAGTGAAAGGACCAGAAGAAGGGCAGGTACCGTCATCTCATACCTCTGCCTCAACTTGTAGATCACATATTCAAGTACCCAGCTTCTTGTAGTTCAACATCTAAAGAAAGCAGCAGAACAAAGAGGAAGAGTTTTGCTCGTCTACATGCTTGTTATCCCATTCTCTTTATACCTTTTGATTCATTTCACCTGTTTCAGCCTTTATTTTTTTATTTTCTTAATTTTTTTGGGTTTTTTGTTTTTGTCCTAAACTTAAAAAAATGTAAAATTTTTGTAACTAGTGTCAAGTATAAAGAATAGAATACATTAATATTATAGCAGTTGCCGTTGTATGCAGGAATGTTGTTGAACAGAGTTGATAAAAAACTGCCAAGGCTTTTTATCTTGTGTAATTAATCGTATATCGTTTGTTATTATATTGTTAAGGTTTAATTTTATATTACTTGTTTTTTTGTGTGCACGTGTATATACAAGGGAAATTTTAACCACAACAGCACGAATCAGTGAAATATTTATTGCCCTTTTAAAGGGATATTGATTTCTATTTATATTATTTTATCTTAACTGCAAATAATTCTAATAAAGTTGAATTCACTCTTATAATTGAATATATAATTATCACAACACGGGTATATCAATTTTCATACAAATAATCTAATTTTTTGATCGAAACAAAATATAATATAATAATTAATTAAGGGTGGAAGGATTTAAACTAATTCGATATCGATTTAAAATATTTTTAGATTAATATTTTAAAAATGATATATTTAAATCGCTTTAAAATTTAAATTCAAGCTGTTGCACGATTTGCACCTCTAATTATAGCTTGTATATCGCAGTATTCTTCTTAAAATAAAAAATATGATTATTTTGTTGAAGAAGTTACGACGAGCAACAATCCCATGTCCCACCGTCCATGTTCTTCAAGGGTAACCGTGTGTTTTAGTATATCATTTTGTCTCCTTCTTCAGACCCACATGCATCGCCATTGCGATACAAATAGGAGCTTCATGGTATGCAGGAAGGTACTTCCGAGATGGTCTTTGAATGACAGAGGCGACACGGATGGCAACGACGGTGGTGATGGGACGGAAGAGGAGGAGCTGGAGGAACAGGAAGCCTAATTTAAGAGAAAGATGAGTACTCGTGCAACTGCCCCGAACGGCGGCCATTCTGTACCTTTTATATAACTTTTTGTTTTATTACTCTTCACGTTCACAGTGTTTGATGATGGAGATTCGAACCATTTGGTTAAGAAGGTTAAGAAAAAAGGTTTGACAGAAGGGATCATAGTCATAGATAGAATTGTATAATCTTTCGACGGAGGAAAAATTGGTGAAATTTTGTGAGGAAGAGAAAGAAGAACGGTCTATCTATCCTGAGTTAGAAGGATACAATTTAGAAAAAAGCTTGATTTAAAATCGGGAATTCCTTTAATACAGAGAAATTTAAATTTGGGTTTTGAGCTGGGATTGATATAAACATCTTGAATTTTAATTAGAGGGGAATATGTTCAAACTTATCCATTTAAATCAATTCAAATTATTAACTAATAATTTGAATTTATTTTAAAAAAATTTAATTAATTTATAAATTAATATTTTTTAAATTATTATTAATAATTTAAAATTTATATTTAATCAATTTTAAATTATATAATTATAAATTAAATCATTTGATATTATCTTATAAATTTTTTTAATTATTTATTTATTATATTAAATTATATAAATTATCTCTATTTGTTAATATGTGATAACAATTAAAAAAATATTTATTAAAAATTTTAAAAAACATATTTACCAAACCCTCTTAAAGATATTGATAAAAAAGTTAATTTTATAGTATAATTTAAATTATTTTAAATTATATATTATAATTTAGATTGGATCAATGATATTTTAATTAAATTAATTGAATTGATTTAATAATCATAATATTTAAATAAATTTAAAAAATTTTCTTAAATAAATCTAAATTATATGTGTTCACTTTTAATTTTAGCTATCTATTTAATTAAAATAATACATAATACAATTTGGTAAAATTTACGTATAATCATTCTTTCTTACGGGCGTTAGGCCTCTCAATAATTTACTCTAAATTTGCTTTTTTTTTTAAAAAAATCTTTTAAAATTTTTCAATAAATTCTTAATCTTCTCTTGAAAAAAAAAAGTCCTAATCATGAGCCTCGTATTTCAGTATTAAAAAAATACACGTGTGAAATTAATATTTACTGAACAAAAAATCTGTCAAAATTGTCATTAACGTCTAATCATAAGTGTCACATCCCTCAGTAAATTTTTCTTTTAATAAATTCATGCATTTTTATTGGCAAAGTTTAGATTACAGGGGCGTACTTAGAACTTACAGATGTCTGATTAGTAAAACTTTAGGAAGCCTTCCATAGGTCGAAAATGTTTAACTTTATGGTTTGGGCCAGGTCACCTAATTGTGAATATGAGCCCCTTTAATGAGTCTTGAAGCAAAGCCAATTTGGGGTTGGACTTTATTTCAAAGCAATTGGAAGATTTATTTAGAAGCACTTATTAGGTGCTGCTACAAAAAGCACTATTCAGCAATTTTCATTTTGAAAAAAAAAAAAAATGATTTCTATGGAACACTTCTTTCTCTCTAAAGCACATTAATTATTCATTTGATTCCCAAAAGCACTTTTGTCTGTGTCAAACAAATAGTATTATCATACACAAATAAAAGTATTTTGGTTACTTGAAAGTGTTTGTGACAGTACTCAAAGTATTCCCAAACAGCAGGCAAACACACTGCAAATCATATCAAATTATAGAAAACTTATTTTTTACTCTTAAAAATAAAGGAAAAGGAAAGAAATGAAGAAGGTTCTAATTAATCCAACGCATACCAATCATCAGTTAGATGTTTAAATTAAGATGAGAATTTGGTTATCTACATGTATTATTCAAGTCATGTTATGCATACAATCTAGCTATTCATAACATATCAATATTGTAATCATTATGTCACATTTACAGGAAGATAATAAATTTAATTATCTCTTTAATTATTCATAAATCTCCAGAGCATATTAACATCCTACTTCCCCTACTACTAGACCTGTAATTATAGATTATTGCTTGCCTTTGAGCTCCTAATGAAACTGTTGGTGGGTTTAATTTAATTCTTAAGGATTGTTTGGTTCTCTAGTAAAAAAAAAAGAAGATAAAAATCAATCCGAACAAAGAGAAAAAAAAATGAGAAGTATGCTTTCTCTACAAGTCCTTGATAAACACATTTTAAAAAATGCGAAAGCAATCATGTTTAGTACACTGTTAGAATCTAATTTGCTGCAAAAAGCACTGATTAAAACAAGTATTAAGAGTTCCAAGATGTCGGCAGTGGTATATCTTTGAATTAATAGATCACTCCACTACTCAGCCCAAAAAGCTAGCTTAATGACATGCACTTTCCAGTACTCATTCTAATTGGAGAAAGTGTTTAATACTTGTAGGAGCTTTTCAGCACCTATTAAGAGATTTGTCCAATGTAAATAATTAATATTGCTAGGGTTTTTATTTTTTTTCTTTTAATAGTTGGGTGGGTTTTGAGTCTGCAGGCTGAAGGAAGGAAAGTGTAAAAAGTTGGCAAATAAGTTAATAGAAACTTTTTAAGAAGACAGAGTTTGGAGTAGAGGGAACATGATGGCCCCCTTGTTTACATATCCATACCTGAGCTTCATAAATCATCAATGGCTACAAAAAGGACCAATTGAGATGTGATTTAATTCTTCTCTAGCTTCTGGTATCTGCTCTCTCTAAATTTTATGAAATCTCTTGAAACTCTCAAAACTTTCTCTCTCTTTATTCACGGTCACGGACCCACTTGTTGGCATTCGCCAACTTCGCTTAGTCATTTTGCACCCAGCGAATAGGAGTGAGTAAGAGTGGTGTTCATGTCAGCTTCACACTGTAACGTGATTACTGTTAACATCGACAAAAAGAATAAGGGATATTAAGACGATTACCAACTAATTAAGGAACTTAAGAATTGGGAAAAGAAGCAAAATGAAACCGAAGCTTTTGGGGGTGATGTAGTCATGATTGGGTATGACTATGCTGTACAGCAGATTTAAAACGTACGGGAAACGAAACATACAAACAAATAAAGACAGACAGTAGACATTAGAGTAGATAATAGATAGAAGAAGGGATCGTCGAAGAAGAAGAAGAAAGAAGATATGCACAGTAGACATTAGAATAGATTATAGATAGAAGAAGCGATCGAAGAAGAAGAAGAAGAAGAAGAAAGAAGATATGTAAAGGCAAAGAACGGCAAGAGTCAGAAAGAAGATGCCATATCACTAGTCACACAATGGAATGATCGCTTGCGTGGAGCAATCGAGAGAGATTGAGATTCTTATTCTCATTTGATTTTCTCTTTTTAATAAAATGTGTATATATATGTAAGATATACAGATGGTCATCATCAGCACAACGAATGATGTGGCATGTTTATTCATTCATGTTCCTTGCCTTCGATCGAGATAGATTTTAGCTTTGCTTGTGGCTGGGCTCGAGGCACACATACTCATTTCTGTATATGGGTTTGTGTAATGTTTTTGTAACTTTGTGGGGGCAATACAAGCAGCTAGCTATTAGCAATTAAGATTATATATAATTAACTTATATGTATCCAGTTAAAAGCACCAGCGTAACATGTCTTGTTAATTTGCTTCAAAAATCTAGCCCCTCTTAGTTATGATTCTTGGGGGTGCCCATAATTACAGATTATGGACCATTTTTCACTCATTTTTGCCAACACCTCACCCTATAATATCCAATTACATATCTTAACTTGTTAATTTAGTATTGGAGTGTCAATCACATCTATTCTAACACATTAACATTTTGTTATAAGTTCCTATATATCCTTTTTAAAAAATAAACCCACAAGATCATGGATGTCATTGTCTTCCTCTGGGAAGACGTGGAAAAACAGTATCCATTATACATGAGCAATCAACAGTATTTGAGAGGGAAAAAAACAATGATAAAGATGCATGAATATGCATTCATTCTTCTCTGTTGCATACATTAACCATCTAACTTATGTGTATGTGCACCACAGGATAGAGATAATGCTTTGCCCAACAGCAAGAAATTGTCTACGAATATTTGGCTTTCACGAGTGATAATTAATAGGACAAATTGGAGGTCCAAGAGTGAGCTTGGAGACATCCCACTCCCACCTAATCCAGATTGTGTAAATAAGGGAAAGTCTAAATGCAAAGAAAAAGACTTAACGTATTACAACATTCAATCTTGATATATGTATTATCAAATGAAATGAATAAGAATTTTTAAAGATTTTGATGAGCACAACTTAAAAAACACAATGACACTATCCAAAAACAATTAAAGTGGTGGGCCTTGTACATTTTTGTACAATATAAGTTGTGCGCATGGTACAGTAGCACTCAGAGGTGTTCATTAGTGCTCATCAAAGAAAAAAAAAACATTTATTAGCCATTTTTTGAAAGGAAATTTGCCACATGTGTACAAAATGTGCCGCGCGCGTGCTCTAAGCATGTATGGCGGCTAAAGCCACTTGCTTTCATGCCCACCAAATACAAATGTTGCCCAACAAAGGAGCCCGTGGGGACTTGATGTCTGCTAAAAAAACATTAAACCGTAGATAAAAAATGGACCTTATGTGCCAATAAGTTAGGGTACAAACACTAGAAGAGGTGTAATTGTGTTGGGCCAGCCACGGTGGTTGTCGGGGACACATTCAACTGATAAGTGGGACCAGTCATAAGGGCTTAGGCTTGCATACATGATTTGGGTTTGGGGGGGAAGAGAAAGAATAAATGTAGTCATGCTAGCTAGGGTTCAAAAGGTGTGTGTGACTCAATGGGACCAAAATTATAATAATTTAGAGCAATTGAAGATCCTTTCCTTTGTCCCTTCAAATTACTGAGTTTTCAAAATAACAATTAAATCCTAAGAAAAAAGAAAGATTTTGGATCCATCTTTTGATGTAAAAGGTGGGATAGATTTTGTTTTTAGAGTTTGAAGAGTTGAGACGTTTAAAGTAAGATTTGATTTGATTCAACATATGGGATATATTATAATCGGAAGTGGTTGACCATTTTGCTAAAGAAAGAGACAGGATTAGAAAGAAAAAGTTTTGTAGACTTCTAGTTTTGAGTCGGTTTTAGCTGCTTTACTGCTTGTGGTTTGTGTGAGAGAATTGAATTGAGAATCGAGGTAGCGTTAGTGTTTGTGTTTTTGAGTTGGGGAGTGGTGCGCAGTGCGCGTGCAGCTCAAGATGTGGGATTGTGGTCATAATGGGGGTTTCCTTGCCAGCCGCACATAAGATTATTATTCATGAAGCACACCTTTCTGAATCATTAATTTAATCCCCTTGAAAAATTTCATCTTTTCATGTAAATTAATTCAAAATTTTAATCGATTTGCTTGTCTCTCCACACTCTTGTGTGTGTGTATACCAATAGTTATTGTACATATATACTAATATCTTGATATCTAAATAAAATATACATGACTCGTTTAAGTAGAGAAGTTACCTTAGAGTTCATCATAATGTTGAATTATTTATTGGTATAATCTTGGGTATAAAGTCTTAAATTACAGCCAAGAATAGTGGAAAACGAGTCATGGAGGTAGTTCAAGTCAATTACGAAACTACTACCAAAAAGGCCGACCACTAATTAATTCTCCTATTCTCGATCCCTAATCTGTTTTACTTTCTATAAATATATAATAGGAATATTCAACTTCATGAATTGGAGTCATATAAATAAATTTTATTTTTACCAAGTTCGTATATGGGAACTTAATGAAACTTTACAAATATTTCAATGATCATATTAGAAAGTGAAAGACAACGCTAATTAAAATATAGATTGGGTCATATATATGCAGTGAAGTATGACACTTGGGTCAAATTAGTGAGTAACAAAAAAGTGGGTTAAGTATGTATTACTGCTGGAGTATAAATTATAGAAACATAAAGGCACTAAGTCGATCGACAAAAGACCCAAGTTTACACTAAATCTCGACATATACATGAAATCGTGATTATAGCATAAACTTTTCAAACTCAAAAGCATTTAATTCTATTGTTTTTATCGGGAAAGTGGGGGAAACCCACTTCAAATATTTTTGAACTAAGGATATGGTTAACCAAGGTGTGCATTAATTCATTGCAAAAAAGAGAGCCTATGATAATGCTTCCTACATGAAATTGCATGGAGAATAGAAATGAT
>JAVXUL010000010.1:4921421-4932496 GCA_035590515.1 Trichilia minutiflora | reverse complement strand
ATTTAATTATATTAAATTTGTATCGAATAATCGTGTTGTGATCCAAATTATCATTTTTATTTACCATGGTGACGTTGGAAGTCATGTAATTTTTTATTTTTTAATTTTGCATGACACGTAATAATTTTATATTAATTTATTCAAAAAATTTGTTTACTCAACATTCAACAATACTGTTATCTAAAATGTGACATGATAAACGTATTTACTAAGCTATTTAGGTCAAATTAAATAAAAAGATATATATATATTTTTTTACTTACAGCTTTGGTTTTAATAGAAAAAGAAATTTCTTTTGACAACATAGAATTTGGGGGCCTTTCTTCTACGAAACAAAAAGAACAAATAACGTAGAAGAATCCTCCAATTCTATCAAATTTACCGGATTCCAAACAAGAAGATGATCATGATTATCATCTTGAATCTTTTATCTTAATCTCCAAATCTTTGCCCTTTGGTTCTGTTATGATTAATAATAGTTTAAGAGAATCTTCGACCAATCTGTCACACGTTTACTTTACTGTGCTTGTGTGGGTTTTCTTGGGAGAAGAGCCATTGGTTTCGTGTAGCAGTACAGACGGAAACACCCGTGCAGCAGCAGCAGCAGCAGCACACGCATCGAATCTCAATTTACTTCTATTTCTCTTTCTCTCTTGAAAGTTAAAATCATTTACCAGTTTTCTATTTTTTGGGAGGGTTTTCATTTTCTGCAATCAGTTGCTATTCGTGTTTATATTTTTTGAGCCGTGATTTTGTGCCCTAAAAAGATACAATTTTCATTGAAAATCCCACAACACGTTCTATCTGTTGCGAAGAAAAGAGAAAGGAACAAGAAGCTTTATCATCAGTCCAAAATGTTCCAAACCTTTGCTTCTCTTTTAGGGTTGATTTGAGATTTGCAGTTTCTTTGTATCGTCTAGAGATTGCTTGTTGATTAGGTCATTTTATTATTCTGGGAATTTTCGTGGAATACCTTTTTCTTGGGCCAGAATCCATTCCAAGAAGCAAAATTCTCTCAAAAAATAATACTTTGCTTTCTTTTGTATCTTTTGAAAATGGGTTCTTCGAAAAATTACCAGATTACCAGCCACTGCGTTGAAATTAAAGAATACCCATTTCGCCATTTCCACTAAGTCTCTTATTACGTTTCAGCTTTTGTTTGTTTCTTTTAGGACTTCCTTCGAGCACGTGTTCTGCTCATTAAATTCTCTGGTGTTTCTTTTGATTTCACTTGTACAAAAAGGATGGGTTGTGTTCACGGTAAGTGTTGCGGTCGCTACCCAGCATCGTCAGAAGATGATGATCCTCAAGAAATCAGTCCGTACAGTCTCCGTGGTAAACATAAACTCACACAAAGATCAGTAGAGTCTGTTTCTGTTCCTTCGCATAACTACAATTTACAGTACTCTGTCTTAACGCAACGTGGTTACTATCCGGACTCGCCAGATAAGAAAAACCAAGACAGTTATTGCATCAAAACTCAAGTTAATGGTAACCCAAATGTTCATTTCTTTGGTGTATTTGATGGGCATGGTCAATTTGGCACTGAATGTTCAAACTTTGTTCAGCAAAGATTAGTGGAGGTATTGGCAAATGACCCCATGTTGTTGGATGACCCTGTTAAAGTTTATAATTCTGCTTTTTTAGCAGTGAATAATGAGTTGCATACGAGTGACATTGATGATACAATGAGTGGTACTACCGCAATTACAGTTCTTGTTATTGGGGATAAAATTTATGTTGCTAATGTGGGTGATTCAAGGGCAGTTCTAGCTGTTAAAGAAGGGAATAGAATTCTTGCTGAGGACTTGTCTCTTGACCAAACGCCATTTAGGAAGGATGAGTATGAGAGAGTAAAGAATTGTGGGGCTAGGGTTTTAACTGTTGATCAGGTGGAAGGGCTTAAGGACCCAAATATTCAGACGTGGGGTAATGAAGACAGTCAAGGAGGGGATCCTCCCAGGTTGTGGGTTCCGAATGAGATGCTTCCTGGAACTGCTTTTACAAGAAGCGTTGGAGATAGTACTGCTGAGACGATTGGTGTGATTGCAGATCCTGAGGTGAAAGTGGTTCAGCTTGCGCCTAATCATTTGTTCTTTGTTGTTGCAAGTGATGGCATTTTTGAGTTCCTTTCAAGCCAAGCTGTTGTTGATATGGTATGAGACTTGATTAATCTTTAGATATATCTTCATCTGTCTTCATTTTTGTTAATAGTATAGCTAATCATTTCATCAAAGTGAAATGATTGTCAATTGGGTGAAATCTTAAATTGCTTGATGTTTGAAATTTTGTCGGCTACATATATGACTGTTGAAGTTTTAATTGACTTTGCTGACGTTCAATGAATGGCTTGTGCCTCTTTGTTTGCAGCGATGCATGTGAAGCCATTTGATTCTATTATATTCTATTCGTAATTAAGCAGTATAAACACTAATGTTTGAAAAATATTTGTAAAATAAAATTGCAAAAATGGAAGGATATAATCATGTTGCAATTGTTATATTTGGTTTGTTTAGAAGTGTAAAATGTTTCCTTTTTCTTATGAAGAACAGTTTGTAAATGGTGTTGTCATGTTGGCCATTGTCATCTTTACCACCTTGATTCTGGTCTCCAAATGATAGTAATTTGTATCCTAAGTCATTTTTTGCAGAAAACATCAACCGGTTGCAATTGACTAGATAAGAGTATAATAGGCCAATCTGCCTTTCCTTCTTCTTGGGGGTATTCCTTGAAGCATACCCTCACAACTAGCTAATTTTCCTTATCTTCTATCACGAAATATGTTAGTTACATTATCCATCTAAGGACCGTCCTGTTATTCCATGTCATGCATAAAATTTGCTTTCAATGCTTTCATCCTTCCATAAAATTTTAAACTGCTGTGCCCTTTTTAAACTAAATCTAAGTTTATTTATTTCTGTTTAGGCAGCAAAGTATACAGATCCTAGGGATGCATGTGCCACCATTGCTGGAGAATCATACAAACTGTGGTTGGAGCATGAAAACCGGACAGACGATATTACAATCATCGTTGCACACATTAAAGACTTTTCTAACGTATGCTCGATGTGAACTTTCTCTTTGCTGCTATTTTTTTATCTACACTAGTCTTGATATCATATCCTGATTTTGTGTTAATTTTCACTGGCAGTAATGTGATAGGGATATATGGTAAGATTGTTCAGTAAGGATCTGTCAGCGTCTAGTCTGGAGAAGTATGTTAAAAATTGAGAACTTTAACCTCATGTATAGGAAAAATTGCATGGATGTAAATGGTCATTGCTTACTGTTGAAACTTATCTTCACATTGCCGGAGGCGAATGATAAGTCATTTGGACTCTGCCACATTTTCCTTTGCCCACACTTTTCATAATTCAGAATATGCTTGAATTGATGATATTTGTTACTTCATTGGTTGGCTTGTAATTGCCTTTTAATTATTATTATTATTATTATTATTATTATTATTGCTACAGTCAGGCGCTAGATATACAGATGCAACCAGTGGGGTCATTGCTAGGTCATCAGTTCTTAAGAATGGCAAGGGAAGTCCAGATATGTCTACTCCCTCAGGTTCAGAATTATATCGTTCTGTAAGAAGTGAATGCTCAGACCTGCAGCACTGTGTTTCAATGAACCAAGGTCAAGCTACTATTATCTTTCATTCTGATCTGCTGCTTTTCTAATGAAATTTGTGTTCAAGTGTCTAGACAAGGATGCATGTCTTTAAATCTTTGTCCAAAATTTCAATTTTAACAAATCTACTCTTAAAGGTGCATTGCAGTTATCACTCCTTACTGAACAACTTTTGGCTGGTATCAGGATGTGGGTAGAAGTGCGTCCTACAGGCTGCAAAAACTATTTGTTCTGCATATTTTAATCACTTATTCCTGGCTAGGACTTCTTGCTGATGTTACTGAAGACTGTTACTAACCTGTAACCACACAACTTGCCACTAGCAGAACAAAATAGTCTCCTGTTATAACCTGGTGAATGTGATCCATATAGAAAGTGGAAGGAAATCGATACATTTGAGAATGATAGTTGAAACCATCAGAGATGTATGACTGTTATTAGCATTTCCTTCTCAATAAAGATATATAATATTTCTTTCAATATGAATGGCTATGTTGGTCTAGAAGTTAATTTTGTTGTCTTCAGCACACAAATCTCGACAGGGGTCCGTGTAAATGATTATAAACTTGAAGTGCCGTTAGCCTAAACGTGTAAGGTCTATCATCGGTAATATTGAATTTACTTTGCTCTGGTGAGCTTCTTTCATCCTACACCAAATCAATGCCATTGCTGGCAGATGCTGATGAACTTGTGGCTGTGACTGAGCACTCTTGGTTGAAAGAGGGCCATGATCAACTTCCACAATTTCATCTTCAGACTGATTACTTGTACAGACAACTTCCATTATTTCATGATTTCATCTAGAGGCAGATGGCTCTTAGACTATAGGGAGAAGATGCGATACCTTCAATTCCTAACTCATCCAGGACACCAGCAACATGGGAAAGAAAATGCGGCTCTAGAGCATAAGACGAAGATAAGACCCCATTGAATCATCATTAGCCAGTTGAAGATATGCCAGAAAATCATAATCCACTTTGAGACAATATAATAGCTTTGTAGCATTATGGATGCCTCCTTTCTTGCTAGTGCAACCACCATCATCTCACTTGATAGCGTTAAATAGCTGAGCAAGCAATTTTCAAGTTGCAATCTCTGGGTTTCGATCTCCTTGCCCATCTTAGAACCTGTACTGAAACAGGATATATCATCAGGAAAAGCAGGAAGTTTAAAGTACCTTAATGCTCGCTCAAGTGGCTGGATTCTTGCTACAGAACTCCATCCTAAACTTGGGAAGTCTTCATCACCGGGATCCCCTACTAATGCAATCTTAGGACAGGGCCAACTTGAAGTATTAGTTTTGGCAGCAGCCACAATTTCACCCAACGACTGATCCAAGGCATCATTGATGGCTCAGATACAATGATTTGTTCCAACTTCATAATCACTTATTTTACCAAGGACCTCCAGTGCAGAATTAAGGTGTGTCAGGATGAGTTCTCGGATTTTCACAGAGTAAAAAAGTGGTTGTAGGGGCGACTCACTTGCCAGCCACTGCAAACCCACCATTCCCTTGGTTGCTCATCACTAAACAGCTCATCCAAGTGACCTCCTTGTTTAAGAAATTTAACCGAAAAGCTATTTAGCCGGTAGTCGTCTATTTCATTTAAGCAAAGTTCATTAATTATAACAAGACAAAGATCTAAAACATCTTCATTGTATGAGCAATTTAAGATCAAAGGGGAAGGCAGGAACCAGAAGGTATTGACATCATAAGATTATGCACTTGAGCTTTCAGGAGCTTCCAATGGATGCTTTCAGATACAATGAACAGAACCACACTTGCACCAGATACATTATCCTTTAGATGGTTAAATTTTGTCTCCTTAACAATCGAAAAGCGGCAGGCTAGACCAGTATCAGATTGGCCAGGAATATACTTATTCCATATCGAAAGGCCAGGAGATGAACTGACCACATCATCATCATCTTTTTCAGAAGGCATAAGCTTTGAAAACGATCACTGCCATGCAGCTACATGGGAAATCTGTTTGTCCATTTCTAGATTGTCCTGAGAACATATAATAATTTTCCAGCACAGGCTTTTAGCTTTTGAGTTCTTCTGCCAAGTATACCAGCTATCACATTCCAAACATTCAGCCTAGACCATTCACGTTTCTCAGATCTCTCCCTCATGACAAGATCAATGTCAAGCTCATCACAGTGAACCTGGATCAGAGCCATATAGGAAACAACATGATGCAATTCTTTTCCTTGTAGCTAGTTTGTTTTGACATAAAAACATGCAAGAACAAAAGCAAGAAAGATCATATGCTACCAAAAGTAAAATATGAAAAGGATGCTTACATCATTGTTACGTCGAATTGGTGGTCCCAGTGACAATGACTTTAGAGCAGCATTTGCTGCTATCCACCTATGCTTACGTAACTCCTTTTGCTTTAAAGAGTGCCGCCTCCATAACCGTGAAGGAGAGAAATTCAGGAAGAGTGAGAGTTATGTTAGAGTGCCAAACTTCAATTAAAAAGTTGAACAAGCCACCAAACCTTATGATCAACTTGAGTTTTGCCAAAACAACTTCTTGTAGATAATTTGCTGTAACTGCATCATTTATTGTGGTAATGAGTTTTCTACAGAATAATCATATCATTTAGAACTAATTTCTACAGAATAATCATATCTTTTAGAACTAAAGGGTCTCTCTAGCACAGCGGTGCTTGCCACAAACTGCCTGGGAGAACTTTCTTCAGAATAATCGTATCTTTCAGAACTGGGGGATCTCTCTAGCTCAAACGTTTTTGCCACAAACTGCCTGCGAGAACTTCTACAGAATAATCAATTCTTTTAGAACTGGGGGTTCTCCCTGCAGCCATTTTTGCCACAAGCTGCCTGGGAGAACTTTCTGAGCCAACAAAAATATTTTTCTCCGGAGATATTCTCAAAAGAGCATCCCCATTTTGTTTTTCCTCAGTCACAATTTTGGCCAGCCGGGATTTAGGAGAAGTATTAGTTACTGAGAAATCCCAGGGAAAAAGAGAGGCACGAGTCGTCTGATGGTCATCTAGACACCACTGATCAAATATTGATGTTCCTGTGATGGGTTCCATTGCTGTGCTGTTTTTCAGGGTTGAAATGGCTACAGAATCAGACATTTCTTCATCAAACAGAGATCGCTGTTTCACAGAAAGAGTGGCTTTTATTTCAGGTTTATAGATCTTATTCTACTGAAATACTTCTGTTGCATCTGTAGGTACAGACGCCAACTGACTAGAAGTCGCAACATCCTCGACTATCTTTCTGACCTTTTCAAAAGGACTAGTTTTGAATATTTGGTAGGATAGTCTTTGTCACTGTTGAGAAATGGGCCTTCCTTCACCATGTATGGCTTCTCAAATTCCTTTATCTAAAACCCATGATATTCTTAAAAGGCTTTCATTATCCTCTTCCTAATTTCTGCCATAGGATATGGAAATTTTATATGATTGCTTGAATTAAAATGGAAAAGGTAAAGACACAGTCATTTAGGAGAATAAATAGAAAACTTCATAATTAAATCAGAGGAGATTGAATAATTCTTTTTCCTCACTTAAATAATCACTTATACGCTTCAGCTTATAACACCAAAAAAACAATAAACAAAATCTAAACACCAATACTAAGAAGAAAAAAAGAAGAAGAAAGTTTATATCATTATTTTATTTAGGAAAACGTCATCAAAACCAAAAAATATAGTATCTATGTAGTAACCATTATCATAGCATGAATAAATGGGAGAGGAAACAAAAAACATAACACGAGTTGCCTTCAGTCACACTTTATCAATTGGATAAGAAAAGTTGTTAGCACAGTACATCATTCATTAAGAATTACTTGAGCAGCTGAAATATATCTTTCATAAAGAAGGCCTGTGCATCTGAAAGGCTAAAATCAATAGTGCGATTCTCATTTTTAAGCACCAAAAGCAATAATTCCTTGCACCTTTGCAAAATGAGCATGGATTAGACAAGGTTGAAAGTAACTTGCTTTCCTCGCAAGTCGAAAAAAGGCAATAAAGTTACACATTCTGCAAACTCTGGAGAAGCCAATCACTTCTACTATTAGACTGAGTTTAACAGGTTAACCACTGAAAAGACAATTAAGGGGAAGTAACAACCTTGCAACATCACGGGCAAATAGCAGATTGGGATTTGTCTTATCTCTGGAGTGATCTTTGCAAGATCCAGAGAGAGCTCTGCAGGTTCAACGTAGCAGAAATTGCTTATTTTCACAAACTACATTTTAAGTCAAACATTTACAATGGAGATACCACTGCTGATCCTTACTTTGTACCCAGGATGCTTGTCAAGTTTGAGAAGCGCACAATAACCTCGAGAAACTCTTTTCGTGTTGGAATATTCATTCCTTTCTTCCTGTGATCATCATACATCTGGAACAATGTCAGATGTGTTATAATACTTGCATTATTTTTGGGTCTAGAAAAAGATAGTTATCAAATTCAACGCTTTAGCTGCTAGAGTCAGTCTTGCTTGTTGGATTTTGATTACCTTGGCACAATGACAACTGGATATCCCTGTCCTCTTGATGTTTGGACCAAGTTGATGTAACGTAAATGGCTTTGATTATGTATTGCAAGCCGTTCCTTTATTGCATGTTTGTTAGAAAATTTATAGATATCATTATGATAATAGGAGACCTGAGGCTCCACAGAGAGTACTGTCATCTCCTTCAGCCTTTGAAAACCACCGTCCTCGCTCAGGTGCTCAATCATCTGTAGGAGTCCGCAGGCAAATGTCAGCAAAAAAACTGTAACTTTTTCGCTTCATTTCTTGTCCTTGTATTGATGCTATTCCATTTGGTAATACAATCGATCATATTATGAGGCTCTGGTTAACACTAAATGCAATTGTCACTGTAATGTTACCTAATATTTTAGTAATCAGCCCTATATTGGTGATTGTCCTATGATATCTCACACCAATGTGTCAATTGATGGAAAGAAGTTGGGCTATGTGCTTGTTTCACCAAACCACTTGTGCATTCAAATACTGCTCATCATATGAGAGCAGCTAGATGCTTAGGTTGTTAAAGTGCTGCCTATTAATTTGTTCATCAAGGGTACTATGAAAACATCTCATTATTGCCTGGGTGCCACCATTCGCCCAAGACCTGGGACACTGTTTATGGTCAAGCTAATGAATGCCTAGGCAAAACTTCTACTTTGGTTTTCTTTCCTCCCCCACCCCCACCCTCTTTCCTTTCTCCCTCGCACGAGGCTAATGTTGCGAGAGTGTCGAATAGTGGGGTTTGCACTTTGGTGCATGAGACTGTAAACTACCCTAACAAAGATGTGGTCTCTTATCGTTAACAATCTATTACATCACATAGGATTTTACTGATATCGCATTTTCTCTCAGGCCAATTAAACCTTCTCAAAGATTGGATAACGGCAAAGATCTTTCTTCAAAGATTATGTTGCCTAGTCTCATCCTACGCCTTCTGCTATCACGTCATTTGTTCGTTCAAGTGATTTTGGAACCAATGCTACAGCTAAGGATGCCTGATTTCAAGCTAAAGAGAATCGGGTCGCTTCTTTTAATGTTTGGAGATGAAGAATTTACAAGAAATTCTAGTCAAACTACCATTCCAAGGCGTGCACACATACGCATGCGCATTTATGCTCCTGCACGCTCTTCACGCACGTGCACATACGCACACACAGTTCTCAAACGTAGACTGTCTACCTTTAAGACATCCACCCTAATCTGCACCTGAATAATTCATAATCTAATAATGTCTTTTGTTTTTAAATAAGAGACCATACCCAAAGATCCTTTAACGTGTCAAAGTATGTGAGTAATTGCATCCTAATGGTTAGAGCATAGAGAATAAAAAACTGACTCACGATATTTACTGCATAAGAAATATTAGATCTCGTGATAGTAAGATAGTTAAGTTTGTCTACTAGTCTCCTGTACCTTCCTACATTTTGAATAGGTTCTCCTAACCTAACATAAGCTTAAGATTTAAACCCATAGGATTATCAGATAGCCTAGCGTCAAGCATTCTTGTCTCCTATAATATGTCGAGAGCATATGTGATCCCCGTGCTTAGATCCCGAGGGTATATCTGTCATTTCTTACTTATCCTATTCTTATATTTACATTCATTTTATACTCCGTGTGCGTGTGGGTGAAATTCTATATTCATTCAGGAAGTCGGATTAATCATAATAAAGTTTCGAGAATGAGAATGAGAAAGTATGCAATTCGTTCGACCGAATGCAGAATTCGTTCGACCAAATCGAATAATTCGTTCGAACGAAGCCCCAGAATGTTCGAACGAGCCAAAGAGGAACTCTCTGAAAAACTTGGAGCCAAATTCGTTCGATCGAATAACAGTTCGTTTGGCTGAATTGATCATTTCGTTCGAACGAATGATCAGCCGTTTGAACGAATAAGTGGGGAGCTCTCTGACTTTGAAAGTACTAGATTCATTCAACCGAATGGTTAATCGTTCGATCGAATCATAGTTCATTCGAATGAATCCTGCGATTCGTTCGATTGAAGGTATCGTTCGTTTGAACGAATGCTAGTTCATTCGATCGAACAGGCATGAAATGATAATTTTACCCACTTTTAGAAGATTCTCCTTTTCACTTCTTAAGGACAAAATGATAATTTTATCCTTAAATTCATAAAAAAGGGGTTGAGGGTCAGATTTTATGATTTCTGCTTCTCTTTTCTCTCTTCTCCCTTAGCTCACGTTCTCTCTGTCTCTCTCTCTCAACTTTGTCGTATTTCATCAAATTTTTGATTTCTTTTTACCTGCGACTTGCATTCTACGCGTCTAACTATCCGGGAACATCAATTTGTTGATCTGAGTGCAGAAATCGTAAAGAGGAGTTAGGGTTTCGGGAGAAGAATTTAGGGTTTTTCAACTTCTGGGTAAAATCGAGGAAAACCAACCACACCACGAGATTCGCAGCTTCGTTTCTAGCTCGTCTGTATATTCATTTTGCATTTTTATATACTTTGATTCGTATGAGTTTTACTATTCATCCAGATAGATTTTGATAGATTTTACACATGGATTGTAGTTTTTAAATGCTAATTAGGTTGTAGAATAGCTCGGTAAGACGATAAGAAGCTAGAAATATAATTTAAAGAAATTTGGTGAATGTGAATAGTAACTCTAATTATTATTTCGATAAGTGCATGGGGTCCACTAGTCAAAATCACGTATATTAGTCAAAAGGGATTGGTTTAGTCATAAAGTGGGTATGTATCGATATTAATTGGATAATTTGGCGTCTAATGAGGATTCTAAATAATTTTGTATAGTAGTTCGATGTTAAAAATCCAGAGTTAGCATACATTACATATAATCGAATCCCATTCATGTTTTAGAATGTATATTGATAGTATTTTTATACTTGTGGTTAGGTGACGGTTCGCGATCGAGGTATTCGTATGACTCATCGA
>JAVXUL010000010.1:4903704-4921321 GCA_035590515.1 Trichilia minutiflora | reverse complement strand
TTTAGATGGGTTTGATGTATCACATAATTTTTATTTAATTATTATATTTATAAGATAAATACTTAATTAATTAAATAAAAAATATAAATATCTTTTAATTTTCATTTTAATTAAGGAAAATACAAGATTTTCTATTTCTCTCAAGGAATTTCGGACATAGTGAAATGAAAAGAGGAAGAGGATGGGTGTAAAATGAAGAGGAATCCATAGTTTTGGTCCTCATATTCGTCAAAAAAAGAAAGCTTACATCAAGACTTGTTAAAACCCTAAGGTAATTGTTTGTAATTTTCATTATTTTTCAACCATTTATTCTAGGGTTTTGAATTAAAAAACTTACAATTGATGCATGATTTAGGTCATAAAACTTTGAAAATCGCAAGAGAAATCCATACATGTTCACGCCCTCAGGTTTAGAGTTATATTGTTAAGTGAGAAGTGAATGCTCAGACTTGCAGCACTATGTTTCAATGAATCAAAGTCAAGCTACTATTGTTCCATCTCTGTCTCATAAAAAGCAAGTGGTAATTCTCATTAATTTTCATTTTTAATCACATTATTATCTTTATTTCAGTAACTAAGCAATTTTTTTTTCTCTCCCCGATTCATTGCAGTGATTCAAGCAAAAATCCTTCAGAAGTGTCTCAGATCCTGCATTTTTAATTTCCTGAAGCGGTACGTATCTCCTTTGTTCTGATCTGCTTTTCAATTAAAATTTTATTAAAGTTTCTAGAGAAGGAAGCATGTTTTTAAATCTTTGTCCAAATTTCGATTTTAACAAATCTAGGCTTAAAGATTCATTGCTGTTGTCAGTCGTTACTGAATGAATTTTGGCTGGTATCAGGATGTGCGTAGAAATGCATCCTACAGGCTGCAAAAACGATTTGCTCTGCATATTTTAATCACTTATCCCTTGCTATGACTTCTTGATGCTATTGCTAAAGACTGTTAACTAACCTGTAACCACACAACATGCCGCAAGGAGAACAAAATATTCTCCTGTTATAACCTGGTGAATATGATCGATATATAAAGAGGAAGGAAATAGAGAACTTGAGATTGATTTGGTGGAGTGCAAACAGTTTGCGAGTCGAGTTGAAGACGGATCAAAGATGTGTTTCATTATGATGAAAACTTGTTTGAGATGTTATCTTCAAAGCTCTTAATTATATGTGCACTTCACTCATGATCATAGCACCAATATTTTCTCGAATGATAGATGAAACTATCTGAGATGTACGACCGTTATTAGCATTTTCTTTTTATCGAGTATATATAATGTTTCTTTCAATTTGATTGGCTATGTTGGTATGGAAGTTGATTTTGTTGCCCTCAACGATTGGGTAATTAGTAGCACACAAATCTCAACTGGGTTCCGTGTAAATGATTATAAACTTGAAATGCTGTTATAGCCTAAACGTGTAACGTATCATTTTAAATATCAGATAACAAAAATTACTAATATCATTATTTCTCACTGTAAAAAAAAAATTGTGGGAAATGCGTTACAGAAACAAAACACTCACTGCATGAAAGATGTATATACAATACAGAACTTTTGCACCAAAATAATTAATGCATTAGAAGTAAAAATACAGCTTCTTGTCATTTGTGTTCTGCACTAAGTGACATTGCTCAAACAACTTGCTTAAATGATCAGTTTCCTTTCTCAAATTTGTGGACGCCGTTATCTTACTAGCTCTATTGTTTAACTCGCTCATTATACAAGAAATATCATCGGCAACATTCAATTTACTTTGCTCTGGTGAACTTCTTTCATCCTCCAAATTATTCAATGCCATCGCTGGCAGCTGCTGACGAACTTGTGGATGTGACAGCGCACTCTTGGTGGAACGAGGGCTATGGTCAGCTTTCACAATCTCATCTTGAGCCCGAATACTTGTACAGCCAACTTCCATCATTTCGTCTAGAGACAGGCTTTCACTATAGGGAGAAGATACGATATCTTCAAGTCCTAACTTATCCAGGTCACCAGAAGTGTGAGAAAGAAAATGCTGCTCTAAAACATAAGATGAAGATGAGGCCCCATTGTTCAGAATCATTAATCGCCAGTTGAAGATCCGCCGGAAAATCATAATCCATTTTGGGACAATATAGTAGCTCGAGTTGTGGAGCTCAAGCCTTGCGCTTCTTTGTAGCATTATGGAAGCCTCTTTTGTTGCTAGCAGAACTCCCATCATCTCACTTGATAGTGTTAAATAACTGATCAAGCAATTTTCAAGTTGAAATCTCTGGTTCTCAATCTCCTTGCCCATCTTAGAACCAGCACTCAAAAAGGATATATCATCAGGAAAAGCAGGAAGTTTTAAGTCCGTTAATGCTTGCTCAAGTGACTGGATTCTTGCTACAGAGCTCCATCCAAAGCTTGGGAAGTTTTCATCACCGGGAACCCCCACTAATGCAATCTCAGGACAAGGCCAACTTGAAGGATTAGCTTTGGCAGCAGCCACAATTTCACCTAATGACTGATCCAAGGCGTCATTGAAGGCTGAGATACAATGGTTTGGACCAACTTCATAATCACTTAATTTACCAAGGACCTCCAGTGCAGAACTAAGGTGTGTCAGGATGAGTTCTCGCGTTTTCACATGGTAAACAACAGGTTGCAGGGGTGACTCACTTGCCAGCCACAGCAACCCTTCCCTTAGTTGCTCGTCACTGAAAAACCCATCCAAGTGACCTCCTTGTTGGTTAAGAAATTTAACCGAAAAGCTATTTACCCGGGACTTATCTATTTCATTTAACCCAAGTTCATTAATTATAACAGCACAAGGATCTAACACCTCTTCATTGTATGAGCAACTTAAGATCAAAAGGGGAAGGCAGGAACCAGAAGGTATTGACATCAGAAGTTTATGCAGTTGAACTTTTTGGAGCTTCCAAGGGATGCTTTCAGATACAAGGAAGAGAACTGCACTTGTACCATATACAATATCCTTCAGATGGTCAAATTTTGTCTCTGCAACTATTGAGAAACAGCAGGCCAGATCAGTATCAGATTGGGTAGGAATGTAACTATTCCATATTGAAAGGCCAGGAGATGAAATGACAACATCATCATCATCTATTTCAGAAGGCATAAGCTTTGAAAATAACCATTGCTCCGCAGCTAAGTGGGAAATCTGTTTGTCCGTTTCTAGACTGTCCTTCTGAGAACATACAATGATTTTCCAACATAGGCAATTGGCTTTTGGGTTTTTTCTGCCAAGTATACCAGCTATCACGTCTGAAACATTCAGCCTAGACCATGATTTTTCACGTTTCTCAGATCTCTCCCTCATGACAAGATCAATGTTAAACTCATCACACATGCTTGGTTGCTACACAAGAAAAGGAAGATGTTTTAACAAATTAGATCAAGGTTAGCATAAAACAATCAACTAGGGATTTGCTTGTCGACTACGTTAAGTATGTTTCTCAACAACAAAATGTGGGAAAGTAAATCCTGGTTTAACCATTCCCAACTTCAGTCTCTAGCAAAACATCACCATTAACACAGCCTAAACCCTAAACAAACACACACAACTATCTTCCTTCTTTATTAGGAAATATGGAGATGACTAGCTGAATTAATTTATGAATGCATAGAGTGGGAGACAGTACGGGGAAGGGACGTGGTGCAGAGAGAGAGGATAGTGCAGAGACTTTTGTGAAAGTAAAGCATCAACAACAAATGACTGAAACCCTGTTTCTCATAAACTAGAAACATTGAAACCTGGATCAGAGGTCGAATAGGAGACAACAACATGATGCAATTCCTTTTCCTGTAGCTATTCTGTTGTGACGTAAAAACATACAACAGAAGCAAGAAAGACCATATGTTACCATATGCTACCAAAAGTAAAGACATGAAAAGGCTGCTTACATCATTGTTATGTCGAATTGGTGGTCCCAATGACAATGAATTTAAAGCAGCATTCGCTGCTAGTTGCCTTTGCTCACGTAACTGCTTTTGCTTTAAAGAGCGTCGCTTCCATAACCTTGAGGAGAGAAATTCAGGACAAGTGAGAGTTATGGTAGAGTGCTAAAGTTCAATTAAAATGTTGAACAAGCTGCCAAACCTTAAGATCAACTTGAGTTTTGCCAAAGCAATTTCTTCCTCTAGATAATTTGCCATAACTTCATCGTTTTCGTTTTCCATAATATCATTGTTTTCATTTTCTTGGCAAGTATCTTGAGGTTCTCCATATGCAAAGTTATTAACTCCCACACTTAGTGGTAATGAATTTTCTACAGAATAATCATATCTTTTAGAGCTGGGGAATCTCTCTAGCACAGCCGTTCTTGCCACAAACTGCCTGGGAGAACTTTCCATTGAATAATCAGATCTTTTAGAACTGGGGGATCTCTCCAGCTCAGCCGTTCTTGCCATAAACTGCCAGGGAGAACTTTCCATCGAATAATCAGATCTTTTAGAACTGGGGGATCTCTCTAGCTCAGCCGTTCTTGCCACAAGCTGCCTGGGAGAACTTTCTTTGCCAACAAAAATCTTTTCCTCTGGAGGCATTCTGAAAAGAGTATCCCCACTTCGTTTTTCCTCGGTCCCAACTTTAGCCGGCCATGATATAGGAGAAGTATGAGCTACTGAGAAACCCCAGGGAAAGTGAGAGGCACTAGTTGCTTGATGGTCATCTTGACATTGCTGATCAACCATTATGGGATCCATCCCCGTGCCGTTTATGGGGGATGAAATGGCTACAGAATCAGACATTTCTTCATCAACTGCAGGAACAGAGATCTTTGTTTCAGCAGAAGGAATGACTTTTATTTCAGGCTTATAGATCTTATTCCGCTGAAAAACTTCTGTTGCTTCTGAACGTACAGACATCCCTTGACCAGAAACTACAACATCCTCAACTATCCTTTTCGACCTTTTCAAAAGGACTAGTTTTGAATATTTGGTAGGATAGTCCTTGTCACTGTTGAGAAATGGGCCTTCCTTCACCATATATGGCTCCTCAAATTCCTTTATCAAAAACCCATGATATTCTAAAAGGCTTTTAATATCCTCTTCCTAATTTCAACAAACAAATCACAAATATAAGACAAGGAAGTTCCCGAACAATAGACAAAAGTTTGACTCAATCAAGCCAAGAAAAAGGTACCTCCATTCCAAGCCACCTGCCAACGTGGGCAACAGGAAGACCTTGGTTGTTCTGTAGACCAGAGTGTAAAGAAGCAAGTGCCTGGGTTTGTAGCTGAAAATAACAAGGAGAACATCATCAACATATTTTCACAATGCTATCCCACATGGAAATTTTATGACTTCCTGAATTAAAGTGAAAAAGGAAAAGATCCAGTCATTTAGGAGCAGAAAAAGAAAACTTCATAATTACATCAAAGGAGATTGTATAATTCTTTTTCCTCACTTAAATAATCACTTATATGCTTCAATTTACAACAACAAAAAGCAATAAACAAAATCTAAAAACCAATACTAAGAGATGCAACGAGTCCAAAAAAAAATCAAAAAATAAAAAAACAAAGTTTGTATCATAATGTAGTAACCATTATCATAGCATGAATAGATAGGAGAGGAAACAAAGACCTTAACATGGAGTTGCCCTCAGTCACAATTTATCAATTCAATAAGAAAAGTTGCTAGTGCAGTACATCATTCATTTAAGTACTACTTGAGCAGCTGAAATATGTCTTTCATAAAGAAGGTCTATGCTCTGCGTAAGCTGAAAGGCTAAAATCAATGGTGTGATTCTCATTTTTAAGCACCAAAAGCAATAGTTCCTTGTACCTTTGCAAAATGAGCATGCATTAGGCATGCTTGAAGGTAACTTGCTTTCCTTGCGAGTCGAAAAAAGGCAATAAAGTTACCCATTCTGCAAGCTCTGGAGAAGCCAATCATTTCTATTATTAGACCAAGTTTACATGTTAACCACCAAAAAAGAAATTAAGGGGAAGTAACAACCTTGCAACATCACGGGCAAATAGCACATCGGGAGTTTGTCTTATCTCTGGAGTCATCTTTGCAAGATCCAGAGAGAGCTCCGCAGGTTCGACCTAGCAGAAATTGCTTATTTTCACAAACCACATTTTTTAAGTGAAACATTTATAATTTAGATACCACTGCTGATACTTACTTTGTACCCAGGATGCTTGTCAAGTTTGAGGAGTGCATAATAACCTCGAAACTCTTTTTCTGTTGGAATATTCATTCCTTTCTTCCTGTGATCATCATACATCTGGAACAATTCAACTGATGTTTTGTTCATCTGTTCAATATTGAGGTGTGCATCAAATCCCTCAGAAAAGCCCTCTCCTTTGGTATATTCACATAATTCGTGCATGGCAATGATGTGAAGCCTTATCTGACAACCAAAGCAGTCAACAACAGTTTAGGTGTAAATAACAATCTGTCTACATAACCAAATCAAATCTTTTGGGGCAATAAACTACAACTTTGATTGAAGATGTCAAATAAACATGGCATTAATGGCGTAAAAATAATAAATGCAATGATCAAAAGCATGAGCTCAAATAAAAAGCAGCAAAGGAAGCTTAAGGTGGTACCAACAACCATGTAAGCCACGAACATGGTAAATACACATGAACAATTACCAAGTGCACAATAATAACAAAATTTTTATTTGTGTACTAATTCCCATAGAAACTTTCTTCTTCCAAAAATAGAGGAGCTTGACCACATCAACAAACAAGTATAAAATACGAACACTAATGACCAGATATGCAAGGCCAATGTACCACCATCAGTAAAAATTTATAAAATAAACTTGACAGCCATCAGGAACGCTATTTTTCATGTTCCAGATTGTGGCTCTTCTGCCATGCTTTGAAAGCAAAACCAACTTTTAGTGGGGTCCATTCATTTTTTTGTTAATATTTGATATCTAGAGCTTCCATACCATAACAATTGTGGTTTCAAAACCACAGGATCTCAATATCAAACAAAGGCTAAAGCACTCTATAAGAAAAGGTCACCCCAACATGCTTGCAGAGAAGACACATGCGAGCTACAATAAGAAAGTATTCCATCCCTTCCACTCACATGGATGCAAGAAACTGCCTAATGTCAAAGCATAATTAGCTATATTCAAAATGCACAAACTTTGGCATATTACGTAAAATTAAAAAACTGAAGACATTGTAATAAGAACAGACCATTTGCTCTAGCATAGTAATAGCTTCTTCGTTAAAAATGTGCTGCATCCTCAGGTCCATTCGAATTGCTCTCATCCTATCCCATAGAAAGTTGTACAAGCCTAGAAAACTTTCACCATAAGGCTGATCTAGCAAATCAAGCAGATAACCGACAGTCTTCTGCAGGATCGGCATGGGTCGTATCAAGTTTGCTTCCCTCTCCGCCGTCCTATTATACTGTGTATACATAATGCACAAACATCCACCATGTTTCATCTCATAAATGAATTATGGATGAAAGTAATTTTTTTGATAAAATATTCTGGTTTAATTAAATTGACATTAATAATTTCTTGTTTAATTATGAAAATATAAGAGATAGCAATTACCTTCTTAACTGCAAGGTATTTACTAGTTTGATTTCTATCCCCATCCAAACGTTCATACTGGTCAAGATCCCCTTTTCTTTCCCGTTCACCTCTTTCTGACTCTGAAAAATGAAGTGAAACACTAACTACATCAAACATTCTGATAAATTTCATATTTAAGATACTTTCACGAAAAAGAACTACTTTGTCTTAGAGACACAGTAACACTGAATAGAATTCAAAGTAAAGTGGAAGACATACTAAATTTATAAGTTCTCCACACTGGTTTATTTTTCACCAAGAAATTAAAGGAGAACCTCACTTTCATTCAGATTATAATCTGACCGGAAAATACAAAATAAAAATGAACTCATGAATTCAAAGGTTACAACTATATATCATTCTATTTACAAACTTGTTCACAACTAGAAGTACAGAAGCATACCTGGACACATATCTGGACAAAACCCGATAATAATGCATGTTTCTGAGCCTTCATATTCAGATAAAGTATTGTCATTGGGATAATCCCTTGCAGATTCTACAGAGTGGCCCCCAACAAACTTTTGCCTCTCCAACTGCTCCTGTCTATTAGCAGAAACCCATTGATCCGCAACATCAGAATTGATTTCCACATTTTCGCTCAATTCAGCCTTGAAGCGCACCAATCGCTTTGCCTTGGCTTGAATTTCTCTAAAATTAAAAGGAGAGAGTTAGGGAAACACAGAAAATTGAACTTATAACATATAACATGACGGCACCAAGACATCCAACATTTTACCGTTCTGCATCAGATTGAGTGAAATTGGAGTTCTCCTGCAAACTTTCACCCATGGAAGGCAAAGGAGGAGACCTTGTTCTTTTCGGAGCAGAGGAGATATTGGGCCTGGTTGCGGCAGCAACAGCATTGTTTGAAGATGGCATGGACCTCTGAGGAACTTGAGAATTAGGAGTAGTGAAAAGATCTTTGGGACTATTACCCAATCTAGGAGCAGATACAGAAAGCCATAACAAAGAAAAACACAATGAGCACAAAGATATGAAAAGAAAGATGAGATAAGATAGAGGAATTAGAAAAATATGCTATCATATATGTAAAAACCTTTTAGAGTCATTTGAAACAAACTGAGGCTTCTCCCACGAAAATCCATTGGCTGATGCTGTAGGTGGGGACCTGGTTCGTTTTGGGCCTCGGACATCAGCTGATTGCCCCATGAAACTTCTTTCATTAACATAAGAATTTACATGAGGTGAGACTCTGGGCAGATCTTGCTGAGGCTGTGAGTTAGGGTAACTGCCAATCAACTGGGCACGAACATTCCGCATGGAAGAAGATAAAGCAGGCCTGCCAACAAAAAATATAATTATCAAAAGATACCTCAATGGAAGAGTCAGATAAACACACAAAAAAAGACATAAATGTTGCACTGACACACAAGTACATAATGAAATCAATAAAATTGAAGTGCTAGCTAAAAAGTCACAGCCATAAATATTGCTGTGATGAATAAGAAAAATGGTAAAGAGCACATAGAAGATTTAATTCCCTCATTATAGTTCCAATGCAACCAAAAATTGCAAAAAGAATATCCACTCCTTAAAAAGATTTGAACTGAAAACTTGGTTTTTCATGCATCATAATTGAGCACCCCACATTGTAACAGAGCTGCAAACAAACCAAACTGATAGGTAATAACTCAACATTGATTAATTAAAAAGTTATTTTGGTCTGTTCAATTAAGAAATATGTCAATCTTAAGCCTTCCCTTAACACTTCTTTTAACTATTGATGACATAATGCAAAATTTACAAGTGATATAATTTACACTTCTAGAAGATATAAAAGCAAATAAATAACTAATAACCCTAAGTAAATTAGCAATAAATTTATGCTATTATATTAACAAAAGGGAAAAAAACAATGAAATGACATAGAATATACCTTGGAATGGTAGTTTGACTAGAATTTCTTGTAAATTCTTCATCTCCAAACAGTAAAGGAGGCGATCTAGTTCTTTTTAGCTCTTGAAATCCGGCATTCTTAGCTGTAGCGCTGGTTCCCAAATCACTTGAAGGAACAATTGATGTGACAGCAGAAGGCCTAGGATGAGTCTGGGCAACAAAATCTTTGAAAGATCCTTGCCCATGATTCAATCTTTGAGGAGGCTCCATGGACCTGAGAGAAAATGAGACATCAGTAAGAACCTATATCATATAACAGATTGTTAATGACAAACACACCACATTTTTTCTGGGGTAGTTTATAGTTTCACATACCAAACTGCAAACCCCACTATTTGGCACTCTCACAACATTAGCTCATATGAGGGAGAAAATGAAGGGGTGGGGTGGGAGTGAGGGTGGAATGAAAAACCCAAGGTAGGTGTTTTGCCTACGCACACATTAGCTGGCCAACAAACAGCATGTCCCAGGTCTGAGACAATGATGGCATCCAAGCAAAATGTTATCGTAGGATCCTAGTTGAATAAATTAATAGGCAGCAGTTTGAAAATCGCCTAATAATCTAGTTGCTCTCATATGTGAGCAGTATTTGATTGCACAAGTGGTTTGATGAAACAAGCACATAGCCCAACTTCTTCCATCAATAGACACAGCGGTGCAAGATGTTATACGACAATCACCAATGTAGGGTTGATTACTAAAATATTAGGTAACACTACATTGACACATGCATGTAGTATTAATCAGAGGCTCATAGTATAATCGATTTTTTTACCAAATGGAATAACATCAATACAATTTAAAGAGAGAGAAAGAGAGAGAGTTACAGATTTGTACTGACAGTTACCTGCGGATTCCTACAGATGGGTAAGCACCTGCAGCAGGACGGTGGTTTTCAATGGCTGAAGGAGATGACAGCACTCTCTGCGGAGCCTCAGGTCTGCTATTATCATAATGATATCCATAAATTTTCTAATAAATATGCATTAAAGGAACAGCTTGCAATACCTAATCAAAGCCATTTACGTTACATCAAATGATCCTAACATCAATTTTTCAAAGTAATCAAAATACCAACAGTAAGACTTTATGATCCTAGCAGCTAAATCATTGAATTTGATAACTATCTTTTTCAAGACCCAAAAATTGCGCAAGTATAGGGTATGTATTATGACGCATCTGAAATGGTTTCTTAGTATGAATTAGTTATCCATGCATTAAAAAAAAGATGTATTTCAATTTCATTTCTTTTAATATTGATTGTCAATAACAAACACGATGTCAAAAACCCATGCCAGAAATTCTACTGATTAATCCAAAATATGATTACTAAAATTGAGAAAGACGAGGTATAAAGTAAATTAGACACAAATCCTTGAAGCTTTTGCCAATAGTGTTATGGAAAGGTGAAGCTAACTGACTTTCAGCGAGTTTTTGTAGGCAACTCTTCAAACATGGAGCTCTCTAAACAACTCACATATGTATTTGGCCCAAGTTTTTGACTGGGAATTCCATTTAGACAAATGTTAAAGGATCTATACATCTGTCTGCTGAGAGCAGTGCTAAGGTATCACAATATTAGATAATTCAGACATGTGCATACAATTTCCCACAGCAACGCATTCACACAACGAGACTGTTAAAAAAAAGAAAAAAGAAAAAAAGAATACCTAAAACTTGAATAAGCGGGTTCTTACCTCACACTGAAAGCTTGGTAAGGTCTGACTGTTGGACCGGAGTTTCCAGAAGCCAAAGGAGGTGAACTAATGCTCTCTACAATTTCGGGTTGCCTATGATCAGCAGTACACAATCGAACCGGTCAGCTACTTCTCTTGATTGGTGAAATAGCATTTAGAAATTTGGAAAATCGATAACATTACAAATACTCTTGCATATAAAAACAAATTTTCAGATTCACGAATTTAAAAAAGCATGCTTTAACTTAAAGAAGCAATCACAAGTTCATAAATTTTCCATAGTATAGTAAAAACAAGAAAAACCAGATCATAAGAAATTACCTGGAAGACGAAGCAGGAGCCAGATTGGGAAATAGAGGAGCCGTAGGACGACGGAACTGACCAAAGGACGGAGCATGCTTCGTCGGACCTGATGGCCCTGAATCCCTTCCAAATCCCGAATAGTTATACGCCATTAACTGTTCTTCTTCCTTTTTCTACTGCATTAGTAGAAATAACATACCGGTTTTCCTTTCTCTCAGCAGTAACTTTTCTCCGTTTCTTGAACCAGGAAAGAGACGGAGAGCGAGCCGACTGTAAATTCGCTTGCACGTCGGAAATCTGAGCTTTAGAGCTTTCAAATTAAACGGCGTCAGTTTATTAATTTTATTTTATAATTGTTTTTTGTGTGTGTCCAATCTGCACAAGGCCCAATTGAATGAGCATTGGTCCCAACATTGGGCCTAAAGCTTGAAACACCCGCTAAAAGAAATATTCTGGATTGCAAGCACCCTTCCCCAGTTTCCGTCCACGTTCATTCTCCAAGTACTCGACAAAAGCTCAATGCTTAGCCATACAAGCTTCGAGTGGAAGTCAACAAACAACAGTGGCAAAATAGAAACCATGGCGACACCAGGTTCGATTCAGAAGTCAGAGGAAGAATGGTGGGCCGTTCTTTCCCCAGAGCAGTTCAGGATTCTACGCGAGAAGGGAACCGAGTAAGCTTTCCCAAATCTGACGAATTTTCTGAATTGTTCTTTTAGTGAATTTACATCACTTAGGGTTCGATTAGATCATTTGCCGCCAATAATTTAATGGGGCGACCATACACAACACAATTGATTCCTTATAAATTCAATTCTAGTTACGTACGCCATTTTTTATAAAATAATGTACAGGCTGCGAGGAACTGGGGAGTATGACAAGTTCTTTGCTGATGGGATTTACAACTGTGCGGGTTGTGGGACTCCGCTTTATAAGTCTGTTACCAAATTCAACTCTGGCTGTGGCTGGCCTGCTTTCTACGAAGGTCTTCCTGGGGCCATTAATCGCTCTGTAAGTTTCTCATATAATTGCTGTAATGTTGATGTTGTTCTTGTTACTGCAAGATGCTATTGGTTTGTGATTTTAACTATGGAAGGAATTCTTTATTTCAGCCTGATCCTGATGGGAGGAGAACTGAGATTACATGTGCAGCTTGTCGGGGTCACTTGGGTCATGTTTTTAAGGGGGAAGGATTCCAAACTCCAACAGATGAACGACATTGTGTCAACAGTGTTTCAATCAAGTTTGTTCCTGATGATTCCTCTGCTTCACTCTGAACTCATTAAGTTTGTATGGTCCCAGGGCAAGCATTCTGTGTACAATAAGTCATTAATAAAATGTAAGACCAGAATGATAAGATTGTACAATAATTGGCTAATTGTGATGTCAGTACCAATAAAACCTTTTCCCATTTTGCATCTCTTCTTTCTTGTATTGTAATAGTAATGTTAAGTTTCAACTCTTCTCCTTATAACGAATCGGGGAAGAAAGTGTGAGGAAAACCACTGTCAATTTTTCTTCTAATACTAGTCTTTGGTAATGGTTGTACATGATAGAGTGAAGATGTTGGTGAGTTGGTCCTAGTAAAATGTAATTAAGTCCAATTTTTAGCAAGATCTTGTTTTAATAAAATTTCTAGTTCCCTAGTTGTGCCTGAATCTCTGGCGCCTGTAAATGCGAAGATTCTATACTAGAAGCTGTCATTTCTGCCTTTGTCGAGTTTCTACAAAAGGGACCTCAATTTCTGATGAGACGTGAATCTCCGCATCTTACGGGGCCCAGAATTAATGAACCTTTTCTTGCTAAAACCAAGGATTTTTTTCAGCCTTACCGTGATGTGTCTTCTCAAAGGCGAGGGGTTCAAAGGATGAATGCAATGCGGTGTTTCAACTTTCAATCAAGCTTGTTCCTGCTGATTCTTCTGCATCACTGAGCAGCTCATAAAGATTGTCGTGGTTGGGATGCTGCTATCCATTGGTAAACCTAAGTGATGAGATGAGGTTGGTGAGTAAAATTTCACTGGTTGTGACTTCAATGCCATTTACTATCGGTAATAATGCCCAAGAGGTTTATACTTTTAAGCTGGATATGCTATTGCCTAAGAAAATTTTGTTTGGTTTGTATTCACACTAAAGTAACTCTTCAGCTTTGTGAAAAGAATTTTATAGAATACAGACAGAATAATTTGCGACAAAGAATTTACGTAACAAGATCAGTAGCCAAAATCTTTAAATATCCAGAATTCTAAGCCTAAACCGATTTTAAGAGAAAGGAAAAAATCTCCAATAATAACAGAAAAGGTACCAAAACCTTTCGCCTGCAAAAGCCTTGCAATTTACATGAGGCATGATCAAGGACATACTCTCAGGGCTTTACTCAGAACTTTCTTCAACAGTAGTCATCTGTAAGAAATGACTGCACTCAATGTCAGATCCTAACTTGGCTGAACCCCACATCGCAAGTTCAAGTAATTGCATCGTGATCAAAACAAAAATCATATAATAACCAGTCATGACAATGTCAGAGAATCCAAATAAGTCATCATCTTCTCCCTTTCTTTTCTTTTATTGTATTTTGTATAGGATATTATCGAAATCCATGCTCTTCCATTTACAATATTCCAAATTCTCTCTTTGCATATACCTGTCTTCTTTAAATCAAGATTCAAAATATTAGCATCAACAAGTTAATAAGCAGTTTTAAAATAATGTTGAATTTTTTGTGTGTTTATATTGATTATATTATAATTTTATTAAAACGTACTAATGACATAGTTATTAAGTAAATGGATCCAATTATATGATTTTAAGTAAATTGGATTTGAAATATTTAACAGGCTAATTTGATAGTTAATGTAAATAATAAGTTATACTGAAATTTTTAATAGAGAAGACCAGTAAAGATCAATTAGGATTAATTAGATCCCTCTTTAACTCTATATAAAAGGAACATAAAAGAGCATTTAAAACCTTATAGTGCCTTTGTCCTATTGAGAAAATTGCCATAAATTAAAGAATAGTGAGAAAAACCTAACCTTTGGAATGTTATATCTATAGCTCAAACCAGTACATTTGTAACACATGTAAATTAAAATTCTATATTTTGACAAGATCATATATATATGATTATAGAATACAAATAAGAATGCGTACTTATTTTGTCCATTAAAGCAGCGTTCCAAATGTTAAGTCTTCTTTTCTATTTTTTTACATAGATGACAGCCTCTTCAACGGGATAAAAACAAAAACTTTCTAAGGTTTTCATCATTCTTTATGTACATTTTATATATACAGTTAGAGAGGAGACCTAACCTAACTTTCGTTAGTTTTTACTGGGTCTTCCCATTAAAAACTTCAGCATGACTCAAGTCTACACTGACTATTAAACTAGCCCATTAATGATATTAAACCTAATTTTCTTTAAATTAAATAATTGGATCCACTTACTCAATGATTATGTCATTAGTCCGTTTTATTAAAATTAGAGTGACTATTGATGTAAACCCACAAAAAATCCAATATTCTTCTACTTGGGTTATATTAATCATTTTTTTTAAAAATAAATGATTTTATTTATTCGAAAACAACTCTCGAACTAATTAAAAATATATTTTATGTAATCATATTTTAAAATAATAGTCATGAGTTGAATATCTCAAATAATTCAGTCCAATTTAATTTTTAATATTAGATTGTGATGATTAATGCATCATTTATTGATACACAAGCGATTCAAAATCATAAATATTATCAATTAAATTGACATGGATCTTAGGACTAGTAGTGTGTAAGATATGATGTTCTAATATAATCATAAATAACATCATAATCTTATCAGTCATCCTTCTAATTCCTTATCCTTTAATAATGAAATAAGAAAACTATTTGACTCTAACAAATCTATATGTCCATAACCACTATAAAACTAATGAACTTATTTAATTTAACCTTAACAAACCTATATCTTTAATTACTATTACTCTATTCTCAAAACTTTACATTGTATTATTAGGCATATTAAATACAAATGTTATATTATACAATAAACACGAATGATCATCATCATATAATAATACAATAACTTTAGTGCTTATTTATTCATAAATATCCAAAACATATATACATACTGTCAAACTTCTATTAGTCCTAAGTATCTTTAAAATTTTGTATACCCATGTTTATAATATACCATTCAAAAGTTATAGGTTATATCTTTGGTTAAAGTATACAACTTGAAATCTATCTTGATGTATTACAATATCTTTCTTTTCACTAAATTCCTGATTGTCAGATACTCGATCTCTTTGTATTTTGATTAACTATTAATCATATTATTCTTATAATAGAATATAGTAGCATAATAAATCTTTTATAGGTTTAACTTAAAGATCAAATTAACCATTTGAAGCTCTTAAATCAAATATTTGAGTTAACTACCATGAGTAGATGCTTCGTAACATGCGTCATACTCTATATATTTGGTTGAGGAAGCTGTTAGAGTCTACTTTATACTTTTCTAAGAATTGACTCTTTCATAAAAATATAAAAATATAACTTAAGGTTAACTTATCTAGACATCTACCAAAATTTGCATCCGACTATCTAACTAATTTGAGAATGTCAACCCTTTTATTAGTACAAAATCATTTGTACCTTGCAGATATCTTATCACTTTCTTAGCTATAACCCAATGATCATTTGTAGAATTTGACATGTGTCAGTCAAGGAAATTCACAGTAAAAGTTATGTTTTGTTTAACACAAACCTTTACATACATAGGATTACGAATTACATACATAAGACTGCCAACTATATATATTTATGAAATATTTTCAATGCATCCCTTTCAAGATCATTCTTGAGATACTAATCTTGTTAAACTTGTCACTTTTACAATAGGTACCTTTTTAGATTTACACATTTTTATATGTTAAACGTTTTAAACCTCAATCTATATACATATCCTTTTGAGATTATTCATAAACTTTATAAGATCTACAGTAATATATATCAATACGCAAGACATAAAAAGCTTCTTTATGATCCTTCACCTTGATACTTGTAATCGAGAGTTACTTTGATTCATGAAACAAACTTTCACTGATCCTCATATGGATACATTGATCAACTTATTTTTCACAAAACCAAAATAAGTGACCACACCATTATCATTTAGATACCACTAATGAAAAACTTGTTTCAACCTTTAAATCGATTTCTTTTAACTTATAAATCATATGTTCCTTACTTCTTTTTATAAATCCTTCAAGTTGAATTATATAGACTATTTTACTTTACTTTACCATTGTGTAAAGTTTCCTTAACATTCGTTTTCTCTTTATTTGAAGTATTTTGCTACTTGTCCAAACTTGAATCTTTTAATATTACTCTTACTTTCTATTTTAGTCTAGTATACCTACTTATAATCTATTGGTTTGAACTCTTTAAATAACTCAACCAACATTGTTTATAATGCATTGCACTTTATCTTTCATAACATCCAATCAATTAATCAGAATTACATCCAGTTAATCCTTTTATTATAAGTCACCATATCAAAATCCTGATCTATATCATAATCTACCTCATTCAGATGAACATGAACATCAAAATCTCTATCATTCTCACTCTTCTCAATCTTTTAATGAAAACTTTAGAAACTTGTGTGATTTTTAGAATTTCTTCTTATTTTATTATTTACTATAGTTTATAGTAGAGTCATAGTTATAACTTAAAATCCAAGGATTGCAAATGTTACTTATAAGTAGTTGAACAATTCAAAGAACTTCATCTTCTATCTTTTGAAAGCTTAATTAATATATTAATTTTTAAAATGGATCTAAGAATTAGAAAAGACTTTCATCTAATGAGTGGTACTAACAATCACATATACTTGTTACATGCTTAAAAGAAGTACAAGTCATTAGTGCTTTACATTTAATTGACACTAAAACTTATAGGACTGAACTCTTTAAGAGAGAGCTTAAAATGGATTTGAAAATATTAGTCTTCTTATTGGAATTTTTTTGCTTATTGTACAGTCCTACAAAAGGCTCAGATATTAACTAAAGGAGAAATAAAGGTGTCACACCCCAGAATACCTGGAGTATGCTTATATAAACATGCAACAACCATGGAATGTAAAATAAAAGAATAT
>JAVXUL010000010.1:4879039-4889288 GCA_035590515.1 Trichilia minutiflora | reverse complement strand
TTGTCTGAGAGGTTGACTCTCTGGAATCCTGAGACAGATTTGTCTGAGAGATTGACTCCCTAGGACGGGAGAGGGGAGACTAGGTTTTCCCGATAGGATGACTCCCTGGGACCTGAGACTAGGTTCATCTGAGAGACTGAAATACCTGAAACAAAAATGCTACATTTCTTCTTGACGATATTTTACGTGTCACTCGTATATTTTTTTCAATAAATATATTATAGCAGTTTATACAAAAAAAATTTGTATCCCTACTAAAACAATATTATTAATCTTTTAAACTTATAATAACAAAATTCAAACTTCCTTATTTGTTCCTGTTTTTTTTCTTCTAAATTTACATATTTTAACTCTTAATTTACAGAAATTTCAATATAAAGTTAACGGTTGACAATACACCACATCATCAAATTTAATGACATAAAATATTATCAATTATTGAATTATCTACGTCCGATACACTTAAGACTTTCCCAAAAACTAAAAATGTTTGATGCTTTTGTATTTTTCCTTTAATAACCATTGAGATTTTAATTTATATATCAATATTAATTATATCAATGAAATAAAAATATTAAAATATTTTAAAGCATAATTAATATTATATATTAATTTGAATTAATATGTAAACTTTTACATCATTCATAATATTAGAATAGAAGTTTATTTTTTAAAATTATTGTACTTTAAAAAAAATACTAATTTTCCTTGAGTTAACACTAGTTACTTTGTTTTGTCAAGATAAATCATTTTTTTTATATATAAAAATTTTAATCTATTAAATTAAAAAAAAAAGACACTAATCAAACTGATGTATATCATATTTAAAGAGGTAATTCAAATAAAGATAATCCAAATAAAATTTATGGTTTACCTCTTCTGTATCCATAAACCCTAAGTCCTTGCCAACAAATAAGTAAAAAAAAAAAGTTAAAAAAAAAAAATTCACAGAGTGACCAACGTTCAATGCTATTGAAAATAAATAAATAAAATCAGAAAAAAAGAGGCTATATATTTTTTTTCTGTTTTCTCGGCTGCTGTGAGATTGGTCATACCTTAGATTGTTAAAATAATAGTTCTATACAGGTACATCTTGATAGTTTCTCTGATTCTGTTCGTGAATCTATTATTTCTGTACTTAATTCAAGGATCTTTATTTATCCACAGTGCGTATAATTTTTCTTTTCGGTTCTGATGCTTTTTGATCAATTGGGACGATTTTGATCTTAGATTTGTTTAAAAATTCACAAACTTCATATGAAAATGTTGAATTTTTGTTATCTGGGTATGTGGTTAACGCATTGGTTATTCAGTTTTTGTTTCTGGGTAATTTTTGTTTGTTATTTATTTCGTGTTCTTGATGCAGAATTTCGATTGTCATTCATCTAGTTTGATTCCGAGGAATAAAGGTAAGCCTATTTATATTTGGTGAATACAGAATTCAACTGTCTTGTTGTAATGATTTAATTGTTTTCATTTTCCGTAGATGATCCTGGTGAGCCGGTTTTTGGCTTATCTGTAATATTGAACATTGCGTGTTATATGATTTTCTGTTGTTTTTGATGCAAGATGATGATTGGTATATAGTTTTGTATTTGAGAGTTGGTAAACACATGATCAATAAGGTTTTGATAAGTGTACTGACATCTGAATTTATTTTTTTTTAAGCTTAAAAATGGCGTCATTGGTTGCTAAGGGGAGTAGTAGTAGTAGTTATCAAGTGTCTCCTCTAATGTCAGTCCAAGAAAAAGGAAGCAGGAATAAGAGAAAGTTCCGAGCTGATCCACCATTAGGTGAACCAAATAAGACTAACCCTTCTCCTCAAAATGAGTGCCCAACTTATGAATTCTCAGCCGAGAAGTTTGATATCACCCCAGTTAATGGACAGACCAGTGCCTGTGACTTGTGTGGTGTCAACCAAGACCACTCCAATGGGTTAAAACTTGACCTTGGATTGTCTAGTGCTGTAGGTTCATCTGAGGTTGGGCCAAGCCGACATAGAGAAGAACTAGAGGCAGAGGAGTTTCAAGATGCAGATTGGAGTGATCTTACGGAAAGTCAGCTAGAAGAACTTGTTTTGAGTAATCTGGATGCTATTTTCAAGAGTGCAATAAAAAAAATTGTTGCGTGTGGTTACACAGAAGAAGTAGCCACAAAGGCTATCTTGAGGTCTGGCCTTTGTTATGGTTTTAAGGATACTGTTTCAAATATAGTAGATAATACCTTAGCATTCCTAAGAAGTGTCCAAGATATAAATTCTAAAAGGGAACACTATTTTGAGGATTTACAGCTGCTAGAGAAGTATATACTGGCAGAACTGGTTTGTGTTCTTCGTGAAGTTAGGCCCTTCTTGAGCACCGGGGATGCAATGTGGTGTTTGTTGATATGTGACATGAATGTATCGCATGCATGTGCAATGGATGGTGACCTTTTAAGTAGTTTCTCTGGTGACGGAGCTTCAAATGGTAATTCATACTTTCCCACCCAACCCCAGATGAAAACAGTGGCAAACAATTGTGATTTGAATCCCCCAAATCCCAGTAAACCAGTCCCTTCGATCCTATGTTCCCATAGTTCTCAACCCGAGGCACTTACCATGGCAGGAATTCCTAATATAACAAAATCAAAGAATTCCCTTAATGGACTACCAGAGAAAGAGGGTTGTAACTCCATGTCTGATAATGTAGATAAAACTTTAAGTGTTGCAGGGACATCTCAATCACTCACATTGGAGGAAAAGTTTGTTGGTGGCAGAAAGGTCCATTCAAGTGGTACCAAGAGAGAGTACATGCTACGTCAGAAGTCTCTTCATCTTGAGAAACACTACCGAACATATGGATCTAAAGGTTTCTCAAGAGCAGGAAAACTGAGTGGTTTGAGTAGTTTAATATTGGACAAGAAACTAAAATCTGTCTCTGATAGTACTTCTGTTAATATAAAGAATGCATCCTTAACAATAAGCAAGGCAATTGAGGTGCATCAAGAAACTAGGAATAATCTTTCAGCAAGTCCTGGACCCTCTTCACCTGTAACATTTAATTCAGAGAGTGCCAATGCCATTTCTACATTGCCTAAAACCAGTATACCATCTACGTACCCTTCCATAAGTACACCAGCAATGTTACCTCTAACCAACAGTCTGCCTGCATTGTTAGCTGCCGATACTGAGCTTTCTCTATCTCTGCCTATGAAAAGTAACTCTACTGAAGTGCCTGTCAGCATCAATACTCAGGCGTTTAAATGTGGCTATACTGGTATACTGTCTGATAAATCTCTGGAGCAGTGGACCCCTCGGGACAAAAGAGATGAGATGATTCTAAAGCTGGTACCAAGGGTTCAAGAACTGCAAAATCAGCTCCAAGAATGGACCGAGTGGGCAAATCAGAAGGTTATGCAGGCAGCCCAAAGACTGAGTAAGGACAAGGCAGAACTTAAAACTCTGAGGCAAGAGAAAGGAGAAGTTGAACGGCTCAAGAAAGAGAAGCAAATTCTGGAGGAAAACACTATGAAGAAGCTTTCTGAGATGGAAAATGCTTTGTGTAAGGCCAGTGGACAAGTGGAGCGTGCAAATTCTGCTGTACGTAGGCTTGAGGTAGAGAATGCTGCCCTGAGGCAAGAGATGGAAGCTGCTAAATTACACGCTGCAGAGTCAGCTGCAAGCTGCCAGGAAGTATCAAAGAGGGAGAAGAAGACACAGAAGAAGTTTCAGTCATGGGAGAAGCAGAAAAGCTTGTTCCAGGAAGAGCTTGTGGCTGAAAAACATAAAGTTGCACAACTACTACAGGAACTAGAACAAGCTAAAGTTCTCCAGGAGCAACTTGAGGTATGATTTTAAGAAATTCTATTCCTTTTTATTTTTTATCTTCCTTTTCTGGAAGGATAGACACTTCGTATTTTGTATTAACGGTCTCCAACTGCTGTCTGAATGAAACACACATTTAGATTGGGTAAGACCAACGATTGAATGGTACAAGCTGTGACAAATTTGTCATTAAGCAAATATTTACCCTGTCATAAAGTTTTTTAATTGTTGCATCTTTTTGACTGGTCGGTGATGGCTGTGGCACTTTGCTAGAAAAGAATTTATGGACGGTGGTGGATTGCATCCAATTATGCTGGTATCTGGATTCGGATTTCTTCAAGTTGAATTCGTAATTCTTCGGTACAACATCTCCACATGCAAGTGTCACATGCTTTTGTGTATTGCCTACACATCATATTAATACTTTGGAAACAGTGGTGCTTGTCCATGTGAAGGCAATATGATATTACAGATAGTCATCTGGGCGCTTAGAGATTATATTCATTGACTAGAGTGAGGCAATAGAGATGTTAACATGTATAATAGGATTTTCCTTCCGTGCCTTATACTTCCATTTAGGCTGAAGAGAGCATATTTTTCTGGAGTGAGTGAGTAACTGCAGTAGTTATTTCAATTTACTAGTGTATTTCTTTATTTTGAAACACCTTTCAAGAATGCTTCCCTTTCTTCCTTAATGTTTTGCAAATGCTTTCATTTTTTGGCTAATCAAAATTCTCATTTGAAGCAAAATTTTGAACCATGTATCACATGCCTGAAAGTATGATATGGATTTTTGTTGTAAGAACTGTGAATCAGTAAGAATTGTCAGTTGAAATTGCACTTATGTCAGACCTTTGGAGGTATGATGATTGCTGATTCCAACAAAATGCTCTTTCCAATCCCAACATGTGCATCTAGTAATTATGGCTTTTACTGCTGGGCCTTTACCCTTGACAAGATAAAATATCACAGGCTAGATGGCAACAGGAAGAGAAGGCAAAGGAAGAACTATTCATGCAGGCTAGTTCAATAAGAAAAAAGAGAGAACAGATTGAGGCTTCAGCAAAATCTAAGGAGGATATGATCAAATCAAAAGCAGAAACCAACTTGATGAGGTACAAAAATGATATCCAGAGGCTTGAAAAAGATATCTCCCAGTTGAGACTGAAAACTGACTCTTCAAAAATTGCTGCACTTCGGATGGGCATTGATGGAAGCTATGCTGGCAGACTTACTGACACCAGAAATAGACAAATACACAAAGAATCCAGAACCCCTCTTATCACAGAACTAATGACAGATCTCCATGACTTATCTGGGACGGGAGGTGTCAAACGTGAACGCGAGTGTGTGATGTGCCTCTCTGAAGAGATGTCTACAGTTTTTCTCCCATGTGCTCATCAGGTCGTTTGCACAACATGCAATGATCTGCATGAGAAACAGGGGATGAAGGATTGCCCTTCTTGTAGGAGTCCCATCCATCGGCGTATTCCTGTACGTTATGCTCGCTCTTAGTTTGATTATGTGTTGAGTTGAGTGTTCTGAATAATAATATTTGTGGGATCTCCTTTGAATTGAATAATGCATTTGAATCACCACCCCTTGCAGAGTTCAGACAAATAAGTTTTCTTGCATTACAAGGTTAATGCTTCTGTGTGCTCCTCCCATCTTTAATGGGCTTTGGCAGTATATAGGTTTGAACTTCCAGTTTAAATATGAGGAAGCTCACCATTTTGTTATTTCTGTTACTAGACTCCATATAATTTCTGCAGGAATGATATACAAAGTTTCATTCTTTTTAGTAAAAATTAACCATCATCATATATTCATATTAGTATATCAGCTTATGTTTATTAGTTTCCTGAAAGTTCTAATGGCTGTGAAGTTTGGAACTTGGATTTCTCTTAAGCTTGCGTGGAAGATAATAATATAAATGTATATATATTGTACAAATATAAATTAAATTTGTCTAAATTTTGATTTGAGTGAGATTTAGATTTTTTTAATAATATTTAAATTCTAAATTTTTTATTTTCAAATTTTTGTAGTTAAATTAACCAAACGGAAGTGAATATTGAAAATGTAAGAGATTATTGATTGAAACAAATCAATTTCTTTAAGTTAGATCTCATGAAAATTAGTGCAGTGATGTGGACTTGCGGATAAGAAAGAAGATAGCAGGATTTCATTTTCTCTCTGTGTTCAAGATTGATCCAGGTGGCAGGTGCTTCTTAGATTCAAAGTCTATTCCCCACAAAGGAGAAATGGCCCCATTTTAACCGCGTTTTGGTTGTAGTCGTTCTTCTATTCATCATCAGCTGTTCCGACCATTAGATTACCATCCAAATCTGTGTCTGACTTTGGATAAAACCCTGATTCTGCAATGACCATTTTACCCCGCTACATCATTAATATCGATGACGGGTAACGAGGTTTTGATCGTTAGTGAGTAAGAATGTTCTTCGTTAGCACTTCACATCAAGATTTCAATACCAAAAGAATAATTATTTCAATTATTTAATTGAATTTTCAAAATATTTGAAATAGATTTTTTAAAATATATATGTAAATTAAATTTTAATTGAACTTAATAGATATTTAATTTAATATGTGATAGAAATTATTGTATATATTTTGTAATTTTTTTTAATTTTCAAAAAATTATGAGACCAAAGTTCATTGAAAGCCCTCATAGATTAAACAAAGGATAATCATATTTTTATACTCAGTTGATTTTTAATCAATATTTTTAATTTCACTTGTAGATTAACATAGCATGAGCATAAACTTAATTTAAAAATTTTAAGTTTGTATTGAGGATCTAGAGCATAAAATTTTAAAATTTTAAATCATGGCCATTAAATATAATAAAATATAAAAATTTTGTTCATCCCCCAAAGTTCGTGTATAAAATTTTTCAACAAATTATATGGTTATTAAATTGCATAGAGAACGACAAATATCAACATAGTTTTATTAAATGAGAATTATTTTTATTTTATATTTTGTGATAGAATTTTTTTTAATTTAAAAGTTATTACAAATATTTTTATTAAATTAATTTTCTTAATTTTTTTGTATTTTTTATAATATAATAACTATTATAGCTCTAATACTTTATAAAATTATGAAAATAAAAAAATTATATAAAATTATTATTAAAAAATTATATATAATTAATAAAATTTATATTTTATAGTATATAAAAAAATTATAAATTATATTTTAATTTTTTAGTTTTTATATTTATATAAAAATTAAGGATATAATAATTATTATATCATAAAAAAATTTAAAAAAATTAATTTAACAAAGACATTTATCGTAATGTTTAAATTTAAAAAAAAAAATTTATCTCAAAATATAAAATAAAAATAATTATCATCTAATAAAATCGTATACTTATTCGGTATTTTACTTAAGTTGCGTGCCAAGGGTCCTCACATATCATGTCACAAAGTACAAAATCTGTCAGTTAATCCCAACACCGCAGATATCAAACTTCCAACAAATGACGGCACTTCAGGCACTTCTGATGTAATCCAACGTTGTCGTTTCTTGTACGTTCAGCATGTACCATGATCATAACCATAACCACACAACATTTTAACTGTAATTTCATCCACTCATATCATCAATCAATCATGTTTTGTTGTAAATATTGTAAAAGAAATTATATATATAAAACAAAGACACCAACCGCCATTTCTGTTTTCAGATATCACCTCCTGCTGATCTGTACACCAGCAAGACATCTTCTTCAAGTTCAAACTTCAGGTATGCAAAGTTGAATCACCAATCAAAGATAACTACGATCAAATCATTATCTGTTTTATTTTATTTTTTACTATTTCTTTGAAAACATGACAGCAATAACTGTTTTCCGTAACATGTTTATTGAAACTGAAAACAGGGATAAATAGGAGGAATTCATGTCTTCTATAAGGAAGGGTATGTTGCTAAGTACACCGGAAGTCTGTCAACATGGGCTGTTGAAGGGCAAGTATGGGTACGAGACGAATCTTATTCTTCTAAAAGAAAATCATTCACTTCTTCGTCTGAGCAGGAATGGAGGCAGCAGCAGCCGGAGACCTCGCGGCACTCATTGTCAAGACTTGCAGCTTGGTCGTAAAAAATGGTTTTCAAAACCAAAATCCGGAAGATATTATCAGCCAGCACTATGTGTTCAATACGGAGGCAGTGCTCAAGCAATCCTCACACCAGTTTCAGACCCAACACCAACGAAGAAAAAGGTACAAGTTCGTCATGCAGATGGATTGGATGACGCTGGGCTAGCTTAGCCCAACCCATGCTCTTCATATCTTTAGCCACAGTGGTGTAAAAATTCACCACAAGTGGAAAGATTGGGCCGAAGCCCAGAGAATTTACACTCTCGCACCATGATATGAAATCTGTTATCATAACCAAAATTGCATTATGAATTATGATATGTGAATTATGTTAGCGCAACCATTTTGTTTGCCGTGATTTCCAAGGTAGCAAAGCTGAGACTCCCTTTGTTGTTCCTATTTGGTTTATGCAGCGGGTGTTTACTTTTGGGAAAGGAAGGAGTGAAGGCAACAAGGGCATGAAGTCTTTGGTCAGTATTCTTTGGTTCTTTTTTTCTAGTTCGTTAAACATGACATTTTCTTTATTTCCCTTTCTGCTTTTGCTTTTCCTCTAAATTACGGAGGGGATATTCCAAAATCCTAGGAAACAAACCAATTGTTGATATGTTCCAAGATTATACAGAGCTTCTCATTTTCCTAGGATGTTATGCCTTGCTTTGTTTTTGTCTGGCTTCAAGAGAAAATAAAAAATATCCAGTTACCCACTTCACTTTTGGAAATTTCAAATTAGTCATACATTTTGATGAACACCCGTATGTTTGTGTAACGTAGTTGGGAGGGAAGGGAGCAAACCTGGCGGAAATGTCAAGCATCGGATTATCTGTTCCTCCAGGACTTACCATAACAACCGAGGCATGCCAGGAGTATCAGCAGAATGGGAATAAGCTACCAGAAGGATTGTGGGAAGAGGTATTGGAAGGTTTGGAGACTGTGGAAAAGGAGATGGGAGCTTTTCTTGGCGACCCTTCCAAGCCTCTTCTCCTCTCTGTTCGCTCGGGGGCTGCAGTGAGCGACTAGTCAAACTGTCAGGTTTATTTTGTTAGCAATGTGTCAATGGATCATCCTGTATGTTAATTGACACTTCCTTTCTCTCTGGGTAGATCTCAATGCCTGGAATGATGGACACTGTCCTTAATCTTGGACTAAATGATGAAGTGGGTGCTGCATTGGCTGAAAAAAGTGGAGAAGGTTTTGCTTATGACTCTTACAGACGTTTTCTAGACATGTTTGGAGATGTTGTACGTGGTTTTCCTTGATGCATTTCGTTATTCATATACATAACTTAATTACTGACTTGTTTTGTGATCATGCGTTCGGCATAATTATTAGTCCTGTTATCTTTTTTGTGTTGCTGAATATCTTGAATCTTCTGTGGAATTGGAGGTAATGGGAGTTCCCCACTTATTATTTGAGGAAAAGTTAGAAAAGATGAAGGAAGCAAAAGGAATTAAACTTGATACTGAGTTAACGGCTTCTGATCTTAAGGAGCTGGTGAAACAGTACAAAAATGTCTACCTTGAAACTCAGGGTGAAGAGTTTCCTTCAGGTATCAAGCACATCACAGAAAATTCTTCATAATTTTAAGAGTTGTAACGCGCTCGGATTTAATTGTGAGCTTAATTGCTTTTACCTGTATCAATTTGCAGATCCAAAGAACCAGTTACAATTAGCCGTTAAAGCAGTTTTTGAATCTTGGGACAGCCCAAGGGCCATTAAGTATAGGAGCATCAATCAGATAACTGGATTGAAGGGAACTGCAGTAAACATTCAATGCATGGTGTTTGGTAACATGGGAAACACTTCGGGCACAGGAGTTCTGTTCACCAGAAATCCAAGCACTGGTGTAAAGAATCTCTATGGAGAATTTCTAATTAATGCTCAGGTCCCATATACTGGAACCATATTTATTGACATTTTTTGGTTTGTAATTGTATTAAGAGTCTAATGAATGGATTTTGTCAGGGAGAGGATATAGTTGCTGGAATTAGAACACCACAAGACTTGGATACCATGAAAAGTTGTATGCCTGAAGCTTACAAGGAACTTGTTGAAAACTGTGAAATTCTGGAGCAACATTACAAAGATATGATGGTAATTCTTAGAAGCAAGATATTTACTTGAATGTTCCAATCATGCTATTTATAAGCAGTTTGCTAGAATTTCTCTAATTTATAACACAAGTCAAAACATATTTTGCTAATTCTTTTTGTAGAATTAGTATAGAGAATTCTCCCTTCTTTTTTTCAGATATATCTTCTACCGAATGTAGAAAAGTTATATAGGAACCCATAGAAGAGTTCAATACAGCCTCTAATTC
>JAVXUL010000010.1:4831746-4842592 GCA_035590515.1 Trichilia minutiflora | reverse complement strand
ATAATAATAATAATAATAATAAAATTAACAAAAATTTTGCAGAATTGTATTATTGTTTTTTTATTATTTTAATAAATAAAAATAAAATTTTATAATATTATAAAATTTTATATGATTTTATTCTTTTATTCAATTTAAATTATAAAAAAAATATAACAATAATAAAATATTATTAAATTAATTTGTATAAGAATTTTAATATATTAATAAATTTTTTTGGTTCATTTATTGAATAAAATAAAAATGGGTATAATAATTGATAAGAAAATAATTAATTTGATAAAGCAAAAAAAAGGAAAAGAGTTTTAGCTTTATTGATTGTATGGTCCTCAAATAACTTTAAATTATGATAAGGTCCACCTCATCACTAATTCTATCTTTCAATAACAAAAGAAAGATGAGTGGAGTGGACCTTGATTATGTGGTCCCCATTTAATTCCCTAATAATTTTTCTATTAAAAAAGAAAAAAAAAGAAAAAGAAAATAATGAAATAATGAAATTAAAGGAAAAGAGAAAACATATCTTTGAAATATGGGACCCCTGGTTATCATTATTACTAAATAAAAATGAAAATAGTTTGTAAGGGAAGCAATAATGCTCTCTTGCCTCCCAATCAAACTCAAAACTTTATAAAATACTACTTTGGAAAGTGCAGTGAAACATCTCATTGATAGCAAGAAAATAAAATATAAAATAAAATATAAAGTTAAAGTTGATGTAAGAATCATGAAAGTTTTATAAAGTAGATAAATTATATTCTTTAAAAAAATAAATAAATAATTCTTTAGTCCCACAAGAATTTAGAATTTAGCAGCTGTCGTTTACTAGGCACCAGTTCCTTAGTGTAGACTTTTGTTAATCTGATATGTGTTCGTTTTTACTTTTTAGTAGTCGAATTGAATTGAGGTACTCTATTTACAATCTAATTTTTAATTTTGATATATATATATTTTTTTATTTTATACACTAATTAAAATATATATATATAATTTTTATTTTATATATCTTTATTAGTATCTAAATAATTTTAATTAATTTTTATTACGTATATTAATTTTATTTCTTACACTAAATTTTTTATTATATAATAAATTTAGTCACTATATACAATATTAAAATATTAAAATAAAGAAAAAAATATAAAATTGATTTTTTTATAAGAAGTCAAATAGAATTTTAATATACAAAAATATAAAAATTAAATTAATAGAATATATAATATTTTATGAATTTTATCTCAAATAATTTATAAACTCTAAAAAAAATTTTATAAGGTTAATATGTAACAAAAAACTTTAAATCATTTGAAATCTCTCAAAAATGATTTTTTTTTTCTATAAGTTACTTACAAAAAGAGTAAAATGATGAATTATTTTAATTTTAAAGAGTAAAAATTTTGTATTTAAAATAAAAATTACAAGTAGATTTATTTTTATGAATAATTTATATATTTAAATTATATTATTTTTAATAATAATTTGATATTAAAATATTTTTATAATAAAATTTTAATAAAATATGAATATTTAAAGTAAAAATAGATCCATGTTAAAATTAGTTATATACTTAGCTGGGCCGACTAGGTCTACGTCCTCTTCCTCTAGGGCCCCTTCTGAAGGAAGTAGTTGGTTTAGTTGGTCAAACTGGAGGACTTTCTGGACCAATGGAAGTGATTCCTATTTCTATCGCTGTCTTTATGGCTTCGGATGAATGATAAAAGAAATCTCAAAGAAGGAACGTATTATTACGTTTCTTTTAAGTCATGAAAAATGGAAAGAAGTAGGAACTTGCTTAGTTCATAGTTTTTGTTTTTGTTTTTTTTATTTTTAAGATCAAGAAACTCAATTCCACACGTTATTTAACATGAGATTTAGTTTGTTCACGAGTCAATGTAAAATAAGAAAACTAATAAAATTCAAATCTCTCAACTTTAACGTTTTAATTAGATGTATTTTTTTAAATTCAAATGTGAGATTAACGCTAAATATTTATTTAATGTATTTTATCACTAGAGCATATCTTGGAGATGATAAAAAAAATTTCTTAAACACTAATATCAAGTTTAACCTATATTTAATATTTTTATTTTATATTAATAATTATAAAATAAAAATCAAAAGAAGTTGTATAATCGCAATACCTCACTATCAAATATACTTTAAATTAATGAACTATTATTAAATTTAAGAATTAAGATGTTGGTTTGAATAAATTTTAAATTGCTATGTTTGTCTTTGATATTGAATGTCCCCGTTGCATTGATAAACTTACATTATTTTGAGATCATGTTTTTTTTGCATAATTTTTTTTTAGATATGAGAAAATTCACATACTCAATTATTATTGCGACGTCAAGTCATATCTGAGATCAGATACCTATTCTGTGGATACGTATCCATAGATTATACGGTGTTCATCTTAAATCCTATTCTCGACGCAGATATAGGGATCATGCACAATAATATTAAGTATGAATAAAATTTCGACTTGATCTTTTTGACGTTTCAACGGAAAGAATTTTGGGATGAAAATTGAATTTAGAATCTTGAGATCCACAAGATCAACCCCCACCATCAGATCATCCTGAGATTTTTTTTTGTATAATTTAATTAATCTAGTTTAATGATGTCCATTCATTCATGCATTGATACACAAATCCTTGGCATATGAGCTAAGCATAAACAAATCAAGAATATATGACCGACCTATGATGGTTCTTACTACACATGGTATTAATTTTTATGGTGTTTGAGTTTGCTGAATTGTTGAATCAATGCAGTGAAGGGATGAGATATGGTTATGTAGCATTGGATTGAATTGGAGTTGTTGGTACTCATATCTCAACTCTTTTACGAGCGAATGTGAATGTGATGTTGATGAAACAACGCAGAGACATGGAAATTAACACATGGAAATGGAAAATGGAAAGCAACTACCTAACCATAAATGTTTTTAATTGTAGACCCTTTCTTGTCAAATGGAATCCAATGCCTCCTTTTCATACTAATAATAACGGACTGACGTCTGCTGTCTGCTCTGCTTTGAGTGTTTGGTCTCCATGAGCAAACAAAGCCCACTGTCTACAGACATTATTTCTTCTTTTCGGGCAGTTCAATTATTCGTTCAAGCCCAGAGATGAAATGCCCAGAGATGTAATGGAGATGCTTCAACGGTTAAAAAAATGAAGGCCCAATGAGCCAACGCCTGCCACCATGACCAGGAAACACAGGCTTAGACTTGCATAGGGCATGCCATTTTCCGATTTATCTTATCTGCATAGAGGGTAAGACATTTGGAAAATTCACCAAATGGGTATATTTTTTGTTTTATTTTTAAAATCAATTAAGATTATAAATTATTTTAAACTAAATTATAAACTCATAATATATCTCTGTACTTTCCAAATTTTATATTTTTGAATAAATTTACTTTTAAATTAAAATAAATAGTTGTAAGGATATAATCCAATTGAATCAAGTTAATTAGATTAAATACTTGATGTACTCAAAATTAAATCGGTTAATTTTAAATATTTATTTTTAAAATTATTATTTAAAATTTATTCGATTTGATTTAATTCTATTTAAATCAATTATATTATTAACAGATACTTAATTAAACTCGTAAGTATACTAATTCAAATATTATTATACTTAAATTCAACTTAAAAGAATAATTCGAATTTGATTATTATCAAATGAAACTCAAATAACTTATGAATAATTTGATTAGCTTATATTCTTATTTAAAAGTAAATAAATTTAAAAATAAAAACGTCTTTCAACTTTTGAACTAACTCATTTTTAAATTAAAGTAGATATAACTTATTTTTAAATTAAAATGGATAAGTTTAAAATTACTAAATTGAAAAATAGAGTTTACTTTCAAACAAATTTACATGAATAAGTTCAAGAGTAAATTTTTTGAAAAATTTTATTTTAATTGTTCATAACCCATAAGGCATTATCATTTAAATGAAATAAAAAATATGACCATTTTCATAAACATTCCAAGTCATTTTCATCTTTTATATCAATTCCTTTTTATTATAAAATCGAAGTATTGAAACAATCTTTTATGTTGAAAAGGTCCGTACAATACAATCAACAAATTTATTAAATTCGTGATATGAGATGTTGCAATATAAGTTTATTTTTTTATTTTTTAGTTTTAGTTTTCTATTTTTTAGATTAATATTATTAATATTATTGTAATATTTATTTTAATAAATATTATTTAAAATAAAATTAAGTTCAGTACAACTGTACAAACTAATGTCCAGCATTATTATAATAAAATTAAGCAATGAAAACAAAACTAGAGAATGTGTGTTGGAGAAAAAGACAAAATTTTCCCCAAACTGACCGCTTGTGTGTCTTTTGTCTTATCCATTCCCAAACCACAGCCCAATTGTAATTGTACAGCAGGCAGCAGCATATCCTATCTCTCCCGTTCAGCCTCCCCTTCCGTCTTCCACCACATCATGAGAATGTGTGTTGGAGAAAAAGACAAATTTCAATTCCCCAAACTGACCTCTTGTATTTCTTTTGTCTTATCCATTCCCAAACCACAGCCCCAATTGTACAGCAGCCTATCCTATCTTTCCCATCGGCCTTCCTTCCGTCTTCCACAACATCGTATAACATTTTACAATAATACTACACTATACTGTAAATAAACTCCATTAAACAAAATAAAAAAGAAAAACAAAAATAACTAAAGAAAAGGGAGAGGGAAAAATGTTAGCCAAAGAACCTGGTGGGAGTACCTTCGACCTACCCGAGGAGGTGTTGCAAATATTACCATCTGATCCATTTGAACAACTCGATGTGGCCAGAAAAATCACATCCATAGCATTAACAACACGTGTTTCAGCACTTGAATCGGAATCCGCTGCTCTAAGCTCTAAACTTGCTGAGAAGGAGTCACTCATCGACCAACTTCAAGCACAAATCGAGTCACTGGACTCTTCATTATCATACACCGCTGAGAAACTCGTACAAGCACAAATCGAAAAGGTATGGCAAGACTATACACGCTTCGTTTTTAAATTTCAATTTTATTTATTTTGTGGGGATTGATTGGGATTTCTGTTTCAGGAGAATTTGATAAACGAAAACGCTACGTTGACCAACACTGTAAAAAAGCTGCAGAGAGATGTATCTAAGGTTTGTATTTGGTTTGTAATTCATTATTTCTTTTTTAATATTCATGTAAATTAGGAGAGATAGAGAATGATATGATTGTAATTTTGTGGATTTGCAGTTGGAGGTCTTCCGAAAAACACTTATGCGATCACTTCAAGAGGATGACGAAACTTCGGTAAGCTGCTGACAGATAATTACCGTTTTTCTGTCTATAAATGAATTTGTTTTGTGGGTAATCCATTGATTGATTATTTTTACCTGATTTTGGATTTTCCACAGACTGGAGCTCCAGTTGCAAACCCGACACCAAATGGTATATGTGGTTTACTTGTTTCCTTCTGAGTGTTTTATCACGGTTGCTAATCTGCACATCGTTATCGTTAGTTAAAATGCGTTTTGTGCTATAAGAAAATTTGTCTTTAAGATACTTTACTAGTGGTGTGGTAAAAGGGATAGAACTTGCAAATTAGTCCCAGAGCTCAGCTTCTTTTGGGACTCTCTTGGCCAGGTTTCTATGTTAGCTAGCGAAAAATTATTCTTGGGATCTTGTCAACATGTTATGCGGCAAGTTGGTGGATTAAAGTTATTTGAATATCCACTGTAAGGTTATTTGTGTGCTTTTTGTTTTTGTTTCTCTTTAAAATTTTAAATAAATGCTTGTACTGTTATGTAACTCAAGGTCTTATGTGATCCGAGACTGATAAGTTGGTGACAATTTACAGGTCTATTAAACTTTAAAAGTATGGATAAGTGCATATTTACGTAATTTCTCATTGTTTTAATGTTTTTTTTTTTCAAGAAGATGATGCTACCCACCCACCAACAAGAACTACTTCTATGCAGAGCCAGTACTCAGAAGCAGGAAACTCTTCGTTGGTTGACGATCGTGAGCCAGAATGTATGTCAAAATTTGGTTTTGATGTAGATTCCAATATAAAATTTGTATTGTGCTAGTCTGTCACATTTTGTTGAATTCTTTTCTTTTGTTGAGTTAGTGGATCTATGTGGAGCTATATGTGATGTTGTAATAAAAAGGTGTGAAGCATTGCAAATAATCATGCTACAATTAATCAGTTCCTGTTTTTCTTACTGTCGTTATTTTGTTAGCTTCAAGACCTGGCATTTCACATGGACTCCTGTTGGCATCCCAAACAAGCTCGCCTTGGCTGACACCTCCTCGATCCCCTTCAAGTCTATCAGCTTCCGTATCTCCCACAAAAGCATCTAAACCAGTTTCTCCAAGACGACATTCACTTTCATTTTCATCCTCTAGGGGCATGTTTGATGATAGGTCATCAATATTTTCTTCTTCACACTCAGCACACAGTTCGATGTCAAGCACTAACTCAGGGTCACAAACTGGTAAGTTCCGGAACTTTATTCTAGAATATGGCCTTTTGCGGACAAACTTTTTAAAGACTGGATATGGTATCATAATAATGTAAAGTGTTCTGGCTAGCTTAGTACTTTAAATCTTTATTTTTCCCTGCAAAATATTTGTTCAAAGACGAATAAAGGAAAATATGTAAAAGAAAAATAAACTAGGGTTCCTTGGAAGTTCATGGGGCTGGTGACGGTCATTTTGCTTTAAGGTCAAAGGAACAGTGAAAACTGCATTACTAGGTACTTTTATGGGATATGTAGTACATGTTTGTGGCACTGATGCTATTTCATTCTAATGGCTCTGTATTCAATTACAAGTTATACTAATAGTTTAGCATACAATTTTATCTCTTTAAAGCCTCTAATTCCTTAGCATAAATAGTTGATTTGAAATTCATAGTTCTACAGTGCTACTTTCTTCAAAATTATTATTGATTTTCTTTGATAGATGAAAAGGTTAACTGGCTTCGTAGCTTGCACCACTGATTATCTTGATTTACGTACCGATGAACATCAATGCCTTTTATATACCTGTGGCAGAAATAACTGCACTAGCAATGCTTTTAAAAGCATATTAAATAATATTGATTTTAGGCATGCAACAAACATTTATTATGTCTCTTTTTTTATTATGTTTCAGGGCGAACTCGAATTGATGGGAAAGAATTCTTCCGTCAAGTCAGGTAAAGCCTTTATAAGGTTGAGAACTTGAAATTGTGGAATGAGTGATATTGTAAAGGAATATCTTATCTTGGCTTTATTATTAAAGCTGTGCGCTTCACATAAGTAGGTCGTACGCAATCATCATGTGTTTTAGAGGTCATTTGCAAGGTTGGCTTAGATCTGTTCTATATTTATTATTGTATGACAGTTCATCCAGTCTTTGTCAGCTGCTTACAAACTCTCTGTTTGTTACTGACTTAACTTGATACCATCTTGACAATTTGCATGTTGCTTGTGAAATTCTGAACCACACCCTACCTTTTTGGCAACCATTTATATGTGAAATTTGGTCTGACTTATAAAAGGATGCATGCCTTCTTACTAGTATCTAAATTGTTGCACAGTTTATTTCAATTATTGCTGCTGCTTGGAACATTTGTACCTTGTGTATGTTAGATGTGTGCCCCCTTAAAATTGCTTTGTCACGTAATGCTCCATTTTCATTCTTGCTTACTGAACTTCATTATATGCTCTTAGTTATTAGATTACTTAAACCTGACTCTAGGATTTGTTTCTGCTTGCAATTCAACTTGTGATCTGTCAGAACTGGGGAGTAGAGTTGTAACCTTTCTTTTGTTTATCAGGAGCCGCTTGTCGTATGAGCAGTTTGGTGCATTTCTGGCCAGTGTTAAGGAATTGAACGCACATAAGCAGACAAAAGAAGTAAATGATTTTTTTTTTCTCTCTCTTCTCTGTATCTTACTGCTATGAATGGGCTTTGTAACCACCGTTTCATATGCTTCTGGAATAACAGGAGACTCTGCGGAAGGCTGATGAGATCTTCGGTCCCGAAAATAAGGATCTTTATGCAGTATTCGAGGGATTAATCACTCGTAGTGTCCACTAAAACTGTGGGCCAAGCTCATAAACTTAAAACTTTAGTGTAGTTTTACCACGTTTGTAACTCAGTCACAAAATTTCTGTAAAGCAACGAACGATGCAAGTGTAATGACACTTCGGCACGAATATTCCAGTGTTGTATATTTTCATCAGTATTCCTGCATCTATTTGCTCGATAGAACACGCATTTAACAACTTTGGCGCAAGAGAGCACAAATATTAATGAAAACGAGTAACAAATTTTCCTAGATATTTTATAAAATTCTCAATTATTAGCAACTTGGACGGATGATACAAAACGTGATTGCGAGTACAAGCTTGGAGAAAGCAAGGAGTGGCTCTCAGATCACTGCCGCAAGAAAGGCTTTCCACATCTGCAAGGAAGGCTTCAAGGAAATGCTTTCATGCATAATCCAGTTCAGCTGATCTAATAAAACCCTAGAAAATCGCTGCTCTCATTCAGGTGACCCAGAATATTGACGGTTTGAGCTGAATCAAGAATTTGTGTCCTATTCGTCAAGTGCTTGACAAGTTCTAAGTATTGCATAGTTGTCTTCTGTCCGTTTTGGGTGGGTCTGGAAGTAGCAGCGGACCAAGTAATTGCTCCTTTGGAAAAAACCGTTACTTGATTTTCAGTGTTTTTCCCGGGTACGGGAGGACACGTGTCAAATACCCGTGACAGAGAATCCAATTTTCCCGGGCCTAACTTGTTTAGTCGTGAGTGTTACCAGAGAATATCTCCATACGTGCTCGCCTCCAAGCCTTCAACCCATCCGTCTTTTTACTATTTTTTTTATTAATTTGCTCAATAATTAGTTTCTCCAAACAACGGATTGGATTAACAATCAAGAATGACAGATAAAAACCGATTTTTGAGCATGAAAATCGGGTAAATTGTCAAAAAAAAGCTTACATATTAAAGACGCCTAGGAAAATCATGCCAACCGCTATTTCATATTCCTCTCTCTCTCTGAAAGACAAACAGACGCTCACAAAATCATTTTCATTTTCCTTTGGCGTCTTTTTTGGCTTCTCAAATTCTCAGGATTCCCTCTGGCTTTGCCATTTTCTAAGAATTTATGGAAAATGTCCGAGAAACGTGTTCTCTTCCAAGGTTTTCAGCTTCTAAAACTTGTAGCTCTTTGAGTTTTTGGAATATTAAAAAATTAGTGCTCTGGTTTGAAACTTATATTTTTGGATGATCTACGATGGGCATTTTAGCTTCTGCATTTGGTTTTCTATATGTTTGTTGCATGGACAATTTAGATATATCTCGATGCTTGGGTCTCTTCCTTACGTGACAGCATGCACTTGCTGAAGAATTACCGCAATATTTTGGGAATAAACTCCATTTTTTGCTTTATAAGCTGTATCGCTGACCTCCCCTTTATTTTGTTTTTGATTTCTGTGATGCTACGTTTAATCTGGACAAACTGAAGGAAAAAATAAAATCAAAACTCAGAAAATTAGAGCAGGTTGATTTCCAAACCAGTTAAACTATTGGTCACAGTTTTGTTTGTTCTTTCTGCTTCTCCTTATAGATGATGTATATTTTAACTCCCCTATTTAATCCATTTCCATCTGTTTGTAAGAAGATTTATGTTTCAACGATGATCTAGCAATGCCTCTAATTCATTGTTTGATTATTAGCCTCTTCTATCCATTTCTCATGTTGATATTTTGCTCTCGACGTGAATAGTTTTTGATCCTGCATTCATTTCTTCTGGATTTTGTTATAACTTTTATTTTCTTATATGGCAGTGCCGCTTCCCCTGACTACACCGGGGAAAACCAAGGAAAGGTTACCATTGAGCGTCAAGAAAATGTTACTAGTGAAAATCAAGAGAAGGCTGCCACTGAGAATCATGAAAACAATACCTGTGAAAATGAAGAGAAGGCTACCTGTGAAAATCAGGAAAAGGAGGCTGATAATGTTGTAGGCAGAAGATCGCGATCTGAGTCCTCTGACTGTTCATCTCAAGGTACAATATTCATTCTCATGTTCTTCTGGATATCATGAATATTTCCCATAATATTCTTCATACTAATGTTAGAATTCTGTCACATTAGGTTCAGCATCTTTAGCTGCAGAGGATGAGGAGGGATACTACTCTGCGGCAGAAGGCCTTACGGATTGTTCAAGAAATGTAGAATCTGATACAGCTTCTTCAAAAGCCAGTACTTCTTCAGAATCATCAGAAGATCATCACAATTCATTTACTGCGTATCTTTGGCCAAGCTTCTCTAGTTTGTGGAAAAAAGGACCAATGATAAAATTTCAAGCTTTAACTTCTCTAAAAAATGTCCCAAAGAGTGTTCCAAAGGGTGTCCCAAAGCTCACAAGAAGAAAATCAAAAAGAATTAGAGGGTCCGAGGTTTTGTCATTAAATAATTCTTTGGTGGATACTGATCTATGTTATTTTAAATCTAGCTGGAAGAACTTTGCACTCTCAGAGCTCAAAGCTGCAACTAATAACTTCAGCAATGGTTCGTATTTCTTATCATAAATAAATTACAGTTTGAATAAGTACTTCTTTGAAGTCAAAACTTGACAACTCTCCATCCATTTCATGTAAAATTTCTAACTTAAAATGAAATATGTTCTCTTTACAATGTTGTTATTATTCCAGTCTGCTTAGATCAAGTATTCTAACAAATTATCACCTTTTCGCTTATGAAGAACATTTGATTGGGCAAGGAGGTTATGCTGAAGTTTACAAGGGACAATTAGAAGATGGGCAACTTGTTGCAA
>JAVXUL010000010.1:4803436-4823626 GCA_035590515.1 Trichilia minutiflora | reverse complement strand
GGGGAGACTTCAAGCTTGAGAAACACTCACTTGGGGTAACAAAATCTAACCCTAATAGCTTAGTTATCAATATGTTTGAATAAATGCAAAGAAACATGCATATTATGGCATAATAAATCCTTAGGGTTTTGTTGAAAATCCACTCACAGGAAGGTCCCAGCTAAAAGATATATAGCTACGAAAAAGGGAAAAAATAAGGTTGCTGAAGAGCTTCACCCGAAGAGGGTGGGCGGTAAGGATGAAAACAAACATTCTCGTATTAATGAGAGGCATTGTCACGAATCTATACGTGTGCCCCAAAGTCCAAAAGCGGTTCAGGGAAGCCGAGTGAAACTACCTTACACCTCGATGACATGAGAGTAATTTTGGAACAGAGACGGAGGAGGGAATGTGAAGCTTTTAGGCACAGATACTCATGTCAGGAGGAGGATTGGGGGACTGTCACCAAAGAGAAAGATGTGGAGGCTTTGGTGAGGAAACTGATGGAAGAGATAAATAGTGAGAAGGTGCGCCCCTGAGATGAATCGGCTGAATCTATCCAACAAATGGGGCCATACTTGAAGTCACCTTTTATTCCTAAACTGTTAGGCTAGACTTTGCCTCAAAAATTTAAGATGTCCCAGATTACCCCGTTTTCTGAAAAAATAAACCCATCATTACACATGGATTTCTTTCATGAGATGATGTTTGTCCAAGACCTGAGCGAAGATCAGATATGTTGCTTATTCCCATTGACCCTAGAAGGATAGACAAGGAAATGGTTTGTAGGTTTGACTCCGGAGAGAATCTGAGACTTTGGACAGTTGTACGGTGTATTCACCAATGAGTTTTGAGGATCAATTTTTAGTACCAAAACTCTGAGCTCCTTGTTGTTACTCAAATAAGGGAGTGGTGAAAGTCTCAGGAGTTTGGCCAAGAGGTATCATGAGGAAGTGCTCGAGTTGGGAGCCTTTCATCATCCTTTGGCACTAGAAGAATTAAGAAAGGGGTTAAAGATAGACAGGGCTTGGTATTCCATATGTAAGTCCTCGATGAAAATATATGAAGCTGCTCGGAGGAAATTATTTGATGAGATTGAAGTTGAGAATCAGGTAATATTGAAAATGTAGGAAGAGAAACCAGTGGGTGTTCCTCCGAGAGATAATAACTGGTTCAAGAAGCTCGATAATAAGGGATGAAAGAATGACAAGAGAAAGTTCTCTGAGGTGAACCGTGGGAGAGATCGAACCCCAAAGTATTATCGAAATGACAGACGCAGGGAGGAGCCTTATGCAAGAAGATCGCCTCGGAGAGATAATCCGAGACGAGTGGCTCAGTTGGAAGAGAAGGAAAAATTTACTCCTCTAAATGCGCCCCTTTCTCAGATTTTAGAAGAAGTAAAAAGGCGGGGGACCCTTTTGTTAGATCCCCATTCGATCCGAGCCAAGCCAACAGGGAAAATGAAGAATAGATTCTGTGAGTTTTATCAAGATATGTGATATTTGACAAATGACTGTTATTACTTATAGAATCAGATCAAAGTTTTGGTCAAGAATAATTACTTGACCAAGTTTGTGGCTTATAATGATGAGAGAGCGTAAAATCTGAGACAGTTCCAAAGGCACAATGACATAATGGTAATTATAAGAGGTCCTACGTTAGCTGAAAATTCAAACAAGTCTTGAAAGAATTATTCTTAGTACTCTTTGTCGAATATAAATATTAAGCCGCATGTAATGAACGTGCGTGTAGAAAAGAGACCAAAAGTGGCCTTAATCCCAATACTGTTCATAGATGAAGATGAATGTGGGGTTTACTATCCACACAACGATGCTCTGGTTATTACACTGATAGTGGAGACTTCTCAGGTTGATAGAATATTGATTGATATAGGGAGTTCCACTGACATCATTTCAAGGAAACCTTATATTCTTTGAGCATTGAGAACCTAAGATTGAGACCTGTTGAGATCGCTCTGTATGGATTTGGGGAGTCATGTATATATCCCCTAGGAACGGTGCAATTGCTAGTAATAATAGGTGACAGACCATATCAGAAGACCACTATGGTAGAATTCTAGGTCATGGATCTTAAGATGCCATATTCTATGATCTTGGGGAGGCCATTTCTCCGATCCACAAAAGTAGTGAAAAGTGTTCACTACTTGAAGTTAAAGTTTAGAGTAGGAGATGAAATCGGGATTGTAAGAGAAAGTCAGAGAGAGGTCCGATCCTACTTTACCATTGCTTCAAGGAATTCCTACTGCATTCATAAGCGCCTACTAGAGGAAATAGTTGTGGGACATATAGAAGAAGATCGACAAGAAGAGCCGTTAGAAGATGTGGATAAGATGAGCCAATTTCAAAAGTCATCCTTCGTCGAGCCAATTGAAGAAATAGAGTCAGTAATTGTGGATGATAAACGGTCCAAGAGAACTATAAGGATCGGTTCTAACATAAATCCCGAGTACAAAGCATCATTGACTGAAGTGTTAAGGCAGAATGCTGATGTGTTTGCCTGATCCCACGATGACAATGCTCGAATTATCTCTCATCAATTGACAGTGAATCCAAATTTTAAACTAATGGCTCAGAAGAGACGAACATTTAACACTAAAAGACAGGGAGGCTATTAAAACAGAAGTTGATAAACTTCTAAAAGCGAGGCTTATTTGAGAAGTCCAATACCTCGAATGGGTTGCCAATATAGTAATGGTGAAGAAGGTTAATGAGAAATAGAGAATGTGTGTGGACTTCACTGATCTAAACAAAGTAGGCCCCAAAGATAGCTTTCCTCTGCTAAAGATTGATCAGCTGGTAGATGCCACGGTCGGCCATGAACTTCTCAGTTTTATGGATGCTTTTTCGGGGTATAATTAGATTAGAATATATGTACCTGACCAGGACAAGACAATATTCATCACTGACCAATGACTGTATTGTTATACAATCATACCTTTTGGATTAAAGAATGCAGGGGAGACATTCCAGAGGCTAGTCAATAAGGTTTTTAAACCTTTGATCGGGTCAATCATAGAAGTGTATGTAGATGATATGATCATAAAATCTGTGAAGGAAACCTTTTCTTACTTGAGAAGGTACAACATAAAATTAAATCCCGAGAAATGTTTATTTAGAGTTGGAGTTGAAAAGTATCTCGGGTACATAGTCAGTGAACAGGGGATTGAGGCCAACCCGCAAAAGGTCAAAGCTATCCTGGATTTGAAGTCCCCGACTATAATAAAAGAATTGCAGAGTCTAACATAAAGACTAGCGGCTCTGAGCAAATTTGTCTCAAGAGCCACTAACAAATGTTTTCCTTTCTTTCAGATGATGAGAAAAGGAAAGAGATTGAAGTGGGATGAGAACTGTGATAAAAGTTTTCGAGAGCTCAAAGAGTATTTAGCTCATGTTCCCCACCTAGTTGGCCCTGTCAAGAGGGATATTTTGCAATTATATTTGGTGGTCAGTAAACACTCCATGAGCTCTGTTGTTGTGAAAGCGGATAATTAGAAGGTGCAAAGGCCTCTTTATTACACGAGCAAATCTTTGCTGGACATTGAGACAAGATACACTCCAGCAAAAAAGTTTACTCTATCGCTTGTCATTGCTACCAGAAAATTACATCCTTATTTTCAGGTGCATCAGATAATTGTAATGACAGATCAACCTCTAAGACAAATTCTATACAAACTAAATTTGTCAGGAAGGTTAGTGAAGTAGTTGGTTGAACTCAATGAGTATGACATAATTTACTAGCCTCAGAAAGCTATCAAGGGACAAGCCCTTGCAGACTTTGTAGCAGAACTAACAGTCTCAGAACAGCTAGCAGTATTACAGGTCTCGGATATTGACAACACCCAAGATGAGAATAGTATATTTGACCCCATGATCTTGAAGGATATTTGACAATTGTATGTTGACGGAGCATCAAACCTTCAAGGAGGAGGAGCTGGAATAATCCTAAAGAGGTTAGATAGAGAAGAGGTCATGTATTGTCTGCGATTTGATTTTAAAGTAACCAACAATAAAGCAGAGTATGAAGCACTGATTAATGAAATCAAGTTAGCTCAAGCAGTAAGAGCCCTGAATTTAGTCATAAACAGTGATTTACAGTTGATTGCCAAGCAGATTAACGGGCAGTCTTAAGCCCTAGTTAGAAAGCTAAAAGCAGTATTCTAAAATATCACAAAAAATTTTAGGGTTGATTCCTTGGCAAAATTAGCCTCGGTGTTCAAAGAAAAAGCTTTAACCTCGGTACTAATTGAAGTCCTGACTCAGAGAAGTGTAGATCTGAAAGAAGATTTTGTTGCTATCATACAAGAAATTCCTGACCTGTAGTGGATGAAGGAACTGAAGTTTTACATTCAGTACGGAGAACTACCATCCGACAAGAACAAAGCAAGGAAGATAAAAAACAGATCAATCAGGTACGCTGTTATTGATAATATACTCTATAAACGTGGTTTTAGCTTGCTATATTTAAAATGTTTAAGATCAGAGAGGCTGATAAAGTTCTCGAAGAAATCCACAATGAAATCTATGAAAGTCATGGAGGGGCTCGTTCTTTCATGCACAAAATTATTTGATAAGGATATTATTGGCCAATAATTTTATAGGATGCTTTTCGGTTGGTTAAATCTTATCATGAATGTCATATCCATAGAGATATTTCGAGATAACCCCTCGAGAAGCTCACCTGCCTCTCAAGTTTGTGACTTTTTTCTCAGTGGAGTCTAGGAGTGTAATCGAATCGAGTCGAGTCGAGCAGTGAACTATTCAAACTCAACTCGACTCAAAAATTTGAAACTCGAGCTTGACTCAAACTCGATCGAGTTTATATTTTTTATACTTTACTCGATTTGATAAAATACTCGATATACTCGAACTCAACTTGATTAAACTCGAATATTTATTTTTAAAATTATTATTATAAAATTTAAAATTTATTTGACTCAACTTAATTCGACTCAGTTCGATTATACCCCTATTATATACTTGATTAAGCTTATGAATCTAACAATTCGAGTATTGTTGTACTCGAACTCGACTCGAAGAGCCACTCCAGTTATTCAAACTCGAGCTCAAGCTCGACTGGACTATTATCGAGTCAAATTCGAGTATCTATCGAGCCGAGTCACAAGTAGCTTGACTCACTTACACCCCTAGTGAGGTCTAGATTTGATTGGGTTATTGCCAGTCGGCCAAGCCAACACCAAATATGCTATTGTGGCGATAGACTATTTTACGAAGTGGGTGAAAGCAGAGCCACTCTCCAATATAACAGAGAAAAAGACAGCAGCCTCCATTAAGCAGAATGTAATATATCGCTTTAGAGTCCCACAAGTATTAGTGGTCGACAATAGGAAGCAATTTGACAATACCAAGTGTAAGGAATTCTGCTCAAATTTCTATATTGACCTGAAGTTTGCTAGCCCAGCGCATCCTCAGGCTAATGAATAGGTCAAAGCTGTCAATAAAGTGATCAAGAAAGTGCTGAAGAAGAAGCTCGGAGGACATAAGGGAGCTTGGATTGACAAGTTACCTGAAGTACTCTAGGCCTATAGAATCACTCCCAAGATAGCAACTAGGAAATCTCCATTTGTGTTGGCTTTTGGATGTGAAGCTATGATTCCGATTGAGATTGAAGTCCCAACTTTCCAAATTCAAAGCTATGATGAAGAGAAGAATGAGGCTAGCCGAAGACTAGACTTGGATTTATTAGAAGGAAAAAAAGATGAGGTCGCAATACGAGTAATAGCTCATCAACCAAAGGTGACCCGATATTATAATTAGAAAGTCAGATGTCGAACTTTTTAGAGGGGAGATCTAGTCCTCTGACGAGTAACTCTTAACATCAAAATTCCTGGTGAAGAGGTGCTTGGGGCCAATTGGAAAGGATCATACAAAGTCGTTCAAATACTTAGACTAGGAGTTTACAAACTAGAGACCCCAAATGGCATTCCAGTAAGAAAACCTTGGAATGCTGACAGATTGAAGTTATACTATCCTTGATCTGACCCTTTTGAACCAAACGCCCCCGAGCCGATATCTGGCATCATAAATACTTGCTTTATGAAGAATTCCAAACGTGCCTCTCTCTTGAGTACTTTCATTAGATCCTTTTCCTTTGTCAAGGCTGACCGAGTCTTTTTCCAGAAGATCTTATACCAACGAGACCACATCATCTCCATGCTAAGGTATTTACAACTTATGAAATCACGTCGTTCGAGGCCAGTTGTTAGGATCACATCGTCCCTTAAAAGACCTTATACCAACTAGATCACGTCGTCTCTATGCTAAGGATATTTGCAGCTTATGAAACTATTTCGTTCTGAGGTCATATGGACCATATCGTCCGAGGCCAACTATTGGGACCACGTCATCCCTTAGAAGACCTTATGCCAACGAGATCTCGTCATCTTCATACTAAGGATATTTGTAGCTTATAGAACCATGTCGTTCTGAGGTCATATACACCACGTCGCTCGAGGTCAATTGCTGGGACCACGTCATCCCCTAGAAGACCTTATGCCAATGAGATCACGTTGTCTCCATGCTAAGGATATTTACAGCTTATGGAACCATGTCGTTCTGAGACTATATGAACCACGTCGTCCGAGGCTAGCTACTGGGACCACATCATCGTCCAAAAGACCTTATGTCAATGAGGCCATGTCGTCTCTGTGCTAAGGATATATGCAACTTAAAGAATCATATTGTTTCGAGGCTCTTTGGACTATAATGTCTGAGATAGGTTATAAGGATCACGTCATCCCCGATTTCATTCATTTAGAGGACCACGTCGTCCATGATTCTAGACCGTGTATTACTTATGGTTTGTTATACTTTTCATTATTTCTTAAATCGAATCATTAAATGAATAGACATGGTAACTTTCTCCGATTGTACATACAGTTTATGTCAATGATTAATGAAATCAATATTTTTGGACATCCTACTTTTGTCTTTTGTGATGAGCACGTTTGCTATCTCAAATTTTACTACATACTATTTGACATGATCCTATGTTTGATAAAAAAAATTTCAAGTTATTTGCTCGGATATTTATATTAAGCCGATCCCATATTTGATGAAAATTTTTCTAAGTCATTTGTTTGAATAAAATTAGGTTATCTTGGGTCTTTCCACGTTTAGGCTTTATGGCATTTCGAAGAAGAGTTTCTAGATATTGTTACATAAGAATATTGCAAGCAGTTAACATAACTCAGAAAGGGTTAATAGTGATTGAAAATGAAGTAATTTGATTGTCAAATAATGGATTAAGGTGCGATAGAAGTAAAAAGTGAGAGTGAATACTTGCAAGATCAACAGAAAGAAGGGAGGTATTGAAAAATGGTTGATCAAAGTTCATATAACGGAAGCCTCACCAATTTTGATCGATCGATATGTTGTCTGTGGTCGATCAATGATTTACATACTTAAAGATCATTTGAATGGAGTATCAAAAAGGATAAAATTATCTAAATATTTATTAAATGGTTTTATTAATTAAGTTTTTTGTTACGAGATTATTTTGATAAACAGATTTAAAAAGTTGATTAAATTAGTACATATGTAACATATCCCTTTTTTTTTTGTAAGCTTTCAAATGAATAACAATATAAAAACGGCGTCGTTACATCATCAGATATAGTTTGGTCAACCGTACAATTTTTCCACCATCGTCATATAAGTGTCAGTTAACCCAGTCAGATTGCCGAACGCAAGTTCCTAATCCAGTTTTAACATTTTCACAAGAAATTTTTAACATTTTTCCTTTAAAATCCCTGCGTCTCTTTACCAGTTTTGATCCAAAGCCACACTCATGTCGATCACTACTCTCTCTCTAAATTTTCTCTTCCTGCTATCAATCTCGTTGTTGATTCACCAATCGTACTGCTATTCCTCAGGCTCGTCTACCTCCATTATTAACCCGGCCAAAGTCAAACAAGTATCTTGGAGGCCAAGGTCAATCTCTCTCTTTTGCAATGTTTTTTCTGTTTGATAGCTGAGGAAATTATTCTGTAAACAAAGAAAGTTTCAATTTTTAACGTTAGTTCATGGAAGCGAAGCGATATTGCCTTTTGTTTTAAAATGGTCGGTTTCCTATCACTCTTAACTTGTTTTTAATATCTGATCAATCTGATTACCTGCAGGGCTTTTGTGTACGAAGGTTTTCTCACGGACTTAGAGTGCGATCACTTGATCTCTCTTGTGGGTACTTTATCTTTCGTTTTTCGCTAAAATGTTATCAATGCTATAAATGTGAATTAGAATTTTATTTAATTATTATCATGCGATTTCTATAATTGGCTAGTTAGTAATTTATTTATTTGGTTGGTTAATTTTGTGATTAGGCAAAATCTGAGCTGAAGAGATCGGCAGTGGCGGATAATTTGAGTGGAGAGAGCAAGCTGAGCGAAGTTCGAACAAGTTCTGGAATGTTTATATCTAAAGGAAAGGTTGTTTCTTTTATGTTTATTGGTATTTTTTTTTCCTTAATTATATGTGTCACATTCCAGTTCGCTATGGAAAGCAAGCCTGGACTAGGTTATATCGTAAGCTTTGGGTGTGGGGTTATGTAGACACGTTTTAGATTGCAAAACACAAAAATAAAATTGTGACGGGCGGTGTGGCCTAAACAGACAATATTTACTAGGTTGTTGGACTGGGACTGCTACATTTGATATCAGAGGTGACTCGTGATCCAATGTGTAAATGTTCTGTTCTGTGATCAGTCTTACTGTTGTTGTTGAGATATAATTATAAAGTTGCTTGTGTTTTAGGTTATGGTTAGTTCTAATGTTGGTCCTAAGATTAGTAAGCATTTACAGCCATGAGAAACACTAGAAATTGATTGTCGATGTAAAAACTGTTTGTGATGTCGGAATGATATGCCGAATACCAAAATATTTTCCTTCTTTGATATTTACTGACTGTATAAACTTCTAATGTCTAGACTGGTTTGTTTATTTTACATATCTTCTTTATACGTTGCAACTCAGGTAATTAACGAAGCATTTGAAGTATGCATGAGTTAAACTTAGTAACAAATTTTTTTATTACAGGGAGTGCACTTTTCATGCTACACAATCCTATATGGTAGAGCAACAGGAATCTTATAAATCGAATTACATTTTTGGATGCATGAGATTTATCTTGATGTTCTATAAGATTGCGTGGGTAGCTTAGAAAAATTTATTATATACAACTGCTTTCTTTCTCTATGATTAGTAGTTATTTCTGAGTATGTGATAGGATAAGCTTTCCCCCTCTTGTTAGGATGCTATTGTTGCTGGTATAGAGGACAAGATTTCAGCATGGACATTCCTTCCAAAAGGTATACACCATGAGCTTTGCTTCTGTTCTTTTCAGAGCCTTTATTTTTCAAGTGCATGTTAAACTTCTATTATTGGTCTTTCAGCATTTTCATTCGGTGTCATGTTATGATTTGTCACTGTTAACGTTGTGAGTCCATAACACATGTTTGTATTCATATTAATCTTAATGCTTTCCACATAACTATAGAATTTAAGCACTTAAAACTCTGTTCTCTCTATTCTTTTTTTGTTACATATTCTTTAAGCTTTTCTGTAGGATGGAAAATTGAAAACAATCTAACTACAAGTCAGCAATTTTCTTTTAAATTTTATATATAAATTTGGAAGCATTGGGGTAGTTAAGGCATACTTCCATCTCATCAATTATCAAACATGGGATTGATGTTGAAAGTGGTGTACCTCTAAGGAGGATTTTGGGTAGTGTAATTTCTGTGCCATATTCTACTGTTTTTTTCCCTTCTTTTTTTTCCCCATAAAAGAGGGAGCAGTTGTTGCAGTTATTTAACCCATTTGATTGCAGGATGGCAATTGATAATGTGTCTACAATATGATAAACTTTGAATGATTTTGTTGTTGGATTATATTCTGAGTAATAGGCGAATAGATCATGAAAATATCTCAAGTACTCAGTTTGTTTTATCATATTCTTGAAAACAAGTTATATTTTTTTGCTCCTGAAATTATTCAATACAAGAGGATTTCTTTAAATGGACTGGATGGTTTGTTACTGAAGAATAATAAATGGCTCTGTTATTTGTACAATACATGAATTGATAAGAATTCTTGTCTTATTTATTTATTTATTTTTGTAGGGATAGGCATAACAAGTTTTTTCTGTTGCTTTATTTACAGAAAATGGGGAAGACATACAAGTACTGAGATATGAGCATGGGCAGAAATATGAACCACACCATGACTACTTTTCTGACGAGGTTAATATTGTCCGTGGTGGACACCGCTTAGCAACTGTGTTAATGTATCTTTCTGATGTGACTAAAGGTGGTGAGACAGTGTTTCCCAAGGCGGAGGTTAGTTCAAGTCCCTTGCCTATCTTGAATGAGCAATGTAAAATGATATGGGTTGTGAATTAAGGCATAGCACTGAAAGGAATTATTACCAACATCATTTCCTGTTGTAAAAACTGACTTATCTCTTTTCATGTAACAATTTGCAAACAGGAACCTCCACGTCGCAAAAATCATGCAACTGATGACGATCTGTCTGAATGTGCAAGGAAAGGAATTGCAGGTGAGCCAGTTGGCATATCATAAATTCTCTTGTGAATTGTACATCTACTTCTGCATTTTCTGTGGCTTGATATGTTTTTATTGTCTTTTATCTTCATCTTGGAAATATTTAGTAAAACCACGAAGAGGGGACGCTCTTCTTTTCTTCAGTCTCAACACAAATGCCATTCCAGACCCTGTCAGTCTACATGGTGGTTGTCCAGTCATTGAAGGAGAGAAATGGTCTGCAACAAAGTGGATTCATGTCGATTCATTTGACAAGAACGTGGAAGCCGGTGGGAACTGCGCAGATCTGAATGCAAGTTGTGAGAGATGGGCTATCCTTGGTGAATGCTCCAACAACCCAGAGTATATGATTGGGTCCCCAGACCTTCCCGGCTCCTGTAGAAGGAGTTGTAAAGTATGTTAGCTTTTTATTTTGTGGTTCTCTTGCGAGAATCGGTTGGGCTTTCTTGGAGTCGTTATTTATCAATAACCTTAGCTGGATTATAGTTGCGTGCTTCTCTTGTATCTTCCAATTTTTGGCAGATTGTAATAGTAGATGATCTTGAATGACGTGACACGAACATAGTTTTATTGAAATTATTACTGGCTATGTTTACCGTTTCCACTTTCTGATGGTTTTGAATTGGCTTTTTTTTTTTTTTTAGAGTAAAATGTTGAGGGATAGTACCACTCTAGCTTACTATGATTATCACTAGGACCAAAAGCCAGTAAGTCATTCCTATTTAGCCACTTCTCACTATGCTAATATTTTGTGGGCAGCACCAGGTGAATTCACTATACCATGCACACTGCTAAGTTTTTTTATTGTATTTCCTAAATTTTTCTTTACACTAGTACTTTTGCGTCACAAATTTTAACCTTTCTGTTGTATTTTATAAGCATTGAAAAAACTGAAAAAATAATTGAGAAGTGTAGTGAAAATCTTGGGTTTGCCTGTAGCATGACCAATATTTTGTTACTTGGTATATTTTTCGGGGCCATTCTCTTGCTAATTGCTAATTGGCAATGGAATGCGGCAGCATGATTTATCAGTGGATGGTACTTGTGAGAGAATCCTTTTCCACATGGTATTTCAGTATTTGAGTAACAAAAGGATGTGATATTTTTAGAAATTAACGATAGATATTGATGTTAGTGTGTTAATCAAACTCAAAGGGGTTTGGTGGATTCTCTTATCTTTCAAAGGAGAAAAAGGCCTTTCTATACCTTGAAAGCAAAGGTATCCACAATCGCAGGACAATGAGCTTCATCAGCATGAAAAGTACACGTCGTTTTAGGGTTTTTGTTTCCCTTTTTTAATCTGAAATGTATCTTTTGCATATCTTGTTACGGGACTCGTCATTCTGCAGGGCGAGACTTCAATCCAAAGCTGAAGCATCGTGTCATGTTATTGATGACTGGTTTTTCTGAAGAGATGATATGGTCAACAGAACACTTCTGATATATAATAACAATAATAATATTCTTAATCATCACAAATTTGCTGTCATCTTAGCTCTCCTCCTGCGGACATGTAACACTAACATCAATATCTCAGCAAGGATTCTTCTAGATGATTCAGATTTCCATAAATCTCGCGCTCACACTGATTGATTGGAACTTAATGTCCTGTTGATTTTCTAATTCATAGCAGCCGGAGTAAATGACGAAAATGTAATTTATGAACACGTAAGACTGATGAGTGAAACACAAGCTATCAAGTATACGGGATGGTCGCCCAATTTGACTTGAAGCCCAACATTTATGAACATATACTTGATATAAATTGTGACAATGGTGAATACAAAAATCCAAATTCTCAATTTTGGATGCAATTCAATATTCTGAACTGAACAATGATATTAACGGAATATGCATGCACTTTACATAAAAAGAATATTTTCCCCACGTAGATGATGAAAGCCATCTTCCAAGATAAATACGAATAACAAAAGAGAAGAATAATAACCACATATCTGATTTCACACACACACACAAAAAAAAAGAAAAAAAATGAAATTAAAAAAATATATATAATATAAAATATAGTAAATGATAAGGATTCTTTCTCCATGTTCATGGTATCGAAAGAAAGTTAAAGAGCCATACCAAACCGGCCAAGTCGACGAAGGCATTTTGCCTTGAAAGGGAAAAAAAGATTGGGATTTTGAATAGCATATCTTCAATCCAGCTGCCCTTTTCTTCTTATTTTATGAAAAGCTTAATTAATTAAAAACAAGATTAGCTGTCTTTAGAATTGGTTATGTCATTTCAAGATTCTTTCTTCATGGCTCTCATGAATACAGAATACAGAATATTACATTTAATAATAGACAATAAGTAAATTACCATTTGGCTCTTTGGGATCATTAGACATTGCCATAGTTTTAAAACTACTTTCACTAAGTTAAAAGTCCATTTGATTTTTTTTAAGCTCCTTGATATATATTTTAGGTTTTGCCATTTGAATTTTAGCCCAGAAGAAAACAAAAAAGGAGAAGAAAGAAGTAAAATGACTTGTTAATATTCCATTTGAATCATAAATAAAGCAAACTGGTTGGCACTGAAAGAAGCATATTCCAGCTCGTTGTGACAGGACCTCTTTCCTGGATCTGATAGCTCAGTATTTGGACGGAAGTAATTATACAAACCCAGGTTTAACTCTTTGTTAGGACCATTGCTCATTCTGTCTTCTAGGACATCCATGGAGTTTAGAAGGAACGGTGACATCCCAACAGGTTTACTGAACTTAGATTCAGTCAGAGTTATGTGTATGTGAAGAATGGAATCGACCCATTGATTCTAGTTTTAACCCTAAAATATTACTGGAAGGTAAGTGAAATTAGAAAACTTGATCACTTTAAAAGAATTTTAAGACGTGGACGGGAAACGTCTCGACGTTGTCGAAAACAAGTACAAAGACTTAATGAATTATAATACGAACTTAACAAAATATATGTTATGTGTAATTTAGAGGATGTTAAAATATTTTCAGTGTCCGTTCTACATGAAGTCGTTAACCTCACGTGTGACTTTCTATTAGAGTTGTGGGAAAAAGGAAAATTACAAATAAAAAAAAATATTACAAGCAGAAAAAGGCAGTGGAGAGAGGAATGAAAAGGATTGTAGGGGCTTAAAGGCCCATATATGGCGCAATTGGAAGAGCAATTGGTGGGGGCTAAGATTCTGTGAGCAGCACTCGAAAAATAGAAGCACAAATCCAGAGAAAAATAAAGTAAGTAAGAAGGAAAGGTGCTGTACTTATTTAGTATACTGTATATAGTTAAAGAGTACTACTACTAAACAGCAATCCCGGAACAAAGAAGCGAGAAAAAGTCTGGATTTTTACTCTGGTCTGCGCATTAAATTCGTCGAATCATTTTCAAGGTTCCTATAACATTTATACCAGCTTTTCCTTGCTGCAATAATTCCACAAGATCTATTATTCAAGCCAGGATCTTTTATTGAGTCGTAGTTTTAAAAGTAGAGAGTGGTGCGGTGCGTTTTTGTAGGGAAGACTAGGAACAAAACAAAGGCAGAGAAACATGGATGTGAGTCAAATGAAGGGAAGGCTTATGGAGTACACAAAGTCGTTGTTTATGGAGGTATTTGATTTATATGAATGGATCTAAAATGGGTTGGTTTCGTTTTGTTTTGTGTTTTCGTTTGTTTTCTTTCTTAGGTATTGATCTGTCTGTTGTGTTGTATTTGTGTTGGTGAGAGAAGGGTTTTTTGGATAATCAGTTTATACAGCTTCAGCAACTGGCAGATGAGAACAACCCAGATTTTGTTGTTGAAGTGGTCTCTCTTTTCTTTGAAGATTCTGAGAGGCTTCTCAATGATCTCACCAAGGCTCTGTAAGCTGTTACTCCTTCAAATTGCTTTGTCCTCAAAAACGTTTGTTTTTTCCTTTATGTCCAACTGCAGCAGTTTAGCTGACCGTAATTTAATCTCTTTCTTCTTGTGTACTCCCTATTTACCGTGTTCTCTGTGTATTTTCTACTTGTGCAGAGATCAGCCAAATATTGACTTCAAGATGGTTGATGCTAATGTCCATCAATTGAAGGGTAGCAGCTCAAGGTACATGAAAATTTTCCTTCTAGTCTCTGTAGAAAATGAAAACACAAACAACACACTCTTTCTCTAGTTCTCGATGCCAAAACATAAATCCACATACATGATGATGACAACAAGAGCCTAGAATTTTAGGTTAACATTTCTCTTTTGTGAAGTAACTGGTTCCTACACAATTAGTCCAATAAATTCTATAAACCGTTTCGCCAACTTGATGCTCATCCCATTAAAACTGGCCCAAAACTTGCCAAGAAAGAAAAAGAAATAGCAGTGACAAATCACTTGGATCAGATCTGAGCCCAAGTAAATTTTAATGGAAAAATAATTGTTTCTTTTTCTTGTCTGGCTCATTATTAGTTGTTGACAAGAAATTGGTATTTGTTTTCAACAGCATAGGTGCACAGAGAGTTAAAAATGCCTGCATTGCATTCCGCAACTTCTGTGAGGAACAGAATGTGGAAACGTGAGTATTCATTTTCTTTCCCTTTACTTTCCTTCTAATAGTTTCATGGTCAGGAATTAAATCTGCAAAATTGGAAGATTAAGAAGGACTTTGTCATGAAAATTTTCACACTCCGATTACAAGGTTGTTGGATTTTACAGGTGCTTGAGATGTTTGCAGCAAGTAAAACAAGAGTACTCCCTTGTGAAGAGCAAGCTTGAAACTTTATTCAGAGTGAGTGCAAGGAATTTCTACTTGAAACCATGATGGTGTGATAATGATTTATATACATACAAGTTGTATTAATTGTTTTTCTTCAATTAAATTATTGATGGGTTGCAGATGGAGCAACAAATTGTGGCAGCTGGAGGGTCAATTCCTGTGGAATCAAGTTTTTAAGGGTATAAAAAAGAGGCATGAAAAACACTTCTTAATGTAGCTTATGGAGTTTTTGTGATCCACTACTTTTACAGTTTTGCTGTGTCCTCTACCTATTGACTGATCTGCTTGTATGGATTTTATCAAAAAGAGGGATTGTCATCTCATGCCACCTTTTTATTTTTTGATCTTATCTTCAAGACTCTATAACCTTTTTCTCCCCTTTTGGCTTTATGTTTATCATCCTAAAATCAAGTTGGTGAATGAATCCACGCATTATGAGAACTGCAGTGCTCTCAAATTGGTTACAACACACTGAAAACAGAACAACTAAAAATTGCAAAATATGTAAAAGAAAATAGAGATGGTCCCTCGTAATACTATTTTAAAAGTTATTATAAGAATTGCAATTACTTGTATTAATTATGCAGGTTTATTGACATCGAGATGAAATACAAAACAGAGTAATTGATCTTCATTTTTTCAAACCTTTAGGTTGACAGGAGCAAATTCCAAGAGCATTCGGATTAACTTGTATAAACGACAGATTCTAGGTGTTATTTTTTTTGGTTGGCAACAACTCTGGCAAAACATAAACAAATGGAGATTCTCTCTTTATTTTAAAATTTTCATTTGGAAAGAAAGCAAATGTGGGGACAGAGAAATTGGAATATGAATATGAATCCAATTGCAAAGATATGATTCATACAACATGTCAATCTTAATCTTGTTGGGGTTGTCTCTCTGTTTCATTCTGTCTGTTGTCCAAAAATTTGACTCAGAAACGGGGAAATTAGTGGGAGAATCTCATACCCCATTTGTTATTAACAAAAATTAAATAAGAGAACGACAAATCACAAATCACCTTATAGGTTTCGACCTGTTCCTGAAATGAAATTAAGAATAATTGCTGGGAAGAAAGAGGAAAAGGAGCAAAGCAATTTTCTTGACAGGCCAACCAAAAATAATGTTAAAGCATTAGCAGGAAAAGGAATGTGAAAGGGTAAGTAATAATGGCTAATGAAGAAAAGCACAAAGCATATTAACCTGACAAATGGTTTATCAATTAATTAATTAACCAACCAATCAACTTATGAACACAAAATGAGCATCTTTGACCAAGTGTAACCAGTTAACTGGGTTCATGAGTTAGCACAATGTACAGTATTAGCTGCTAAATGTACAGTATGTGAAAGCTTTTGTAAAGCTGTCGAAATTTGTAAGTCAATACATAAGTTATTATCTGATAAAGAAATTTTGGATTGCGGATTTGGCTCTGCTTTGAAAGAAAAGTTTTCATACAGTGATGATATCAAGTAGTGAATTTGAAATTTTTTTTAACTTAAGTGTCCGAATCAGTTTACGTCCATTTTGATTAATTCTAAAAGAAGGTTAGTGTAGTATCATGACTCTTCACTTAAATTATGAATATATCCAAGAAATCGAATTCAAGACCGTACACTTAACTACACAGTTTCAAATTCACTCTTATCAATTAAACTATTTATGGATGGGAATTTGAAAACTTAAAGAATAAAAGATGCTATTAATCAATGATTTAAACAATAAAAGTAAAAAATTTTTTGAAAAATTATTATTTTTTTTTTAACTAAAAACCCCCGCCCCCCCCCCCCCAAAATAGTAAGATACCTTAATAGATATAAATGTAGCCAGTCAATTATATAACATCAGGATTTGCAGATGATAAAATGAATTAGAAATGACAATACAAAGCATAATGAATAGTTGATTTTCTGAACATCGGGTTGTGAAAGTTATATTTCTGAACATCATTAGCCATTACAAATGAGACTTCTATTTTGAAGTAGTAGAAAGAGAAAAAAAGGTAATTGCTGTTGTCAGAAAATAATTAGTCTATGATTTTGTGGCGTGCTCCACATTCTCTTTGGATCATCAAGGCTTCCTATTGCAGCTGACTACCAAGCCACAGGATTTAAGTTTTTTAATCCTTCGACCACCTTTCCTTGCTTTATGTCAATCACAATTGGTCCATCTCTCGATTCAATTCCTTCAGCTATTACCTTGACGTGCTTGCCTTGCATGATGGGTTTCAGATAGGAATCATCACCAGTCAATGCTACCGCCTGAAGGATTACTCCCAAGCTGCAGAAGAGTAACCATTGAGTTTAATAGTTTTAATGTGAAAAGAAAATAAAGCTAAAATTTAGATACGGGAGAAAGTGAATTTATTTACCATGTGTTAGTATCGATAATGAGTTTGCTGTAGATTGTAAAGCCTTGACAGCAAATGCTTATTAGGATCTTTGGAAATGAAATGACTTTCTGCTGAACGCCAAATGGAATGAGTTTGATGTTCAGCTCTGAGTTGAAAACTGTTTTTGCAGCCAAAGGATCAAGAAACATATTGAATTCTGCATACTTATTGGAAGGATTTGTAAAGACTTATACTTTGTCTGTCACCACAGCTTATGTGTCCAACAATATACACTTGCTGCACTCAGATTTGATATTACTAGATACTGTTATACATCCAATCCTATGGTTGTTTCACCAAATAAAATTCACTAGTTTTGATGTTCAGATACTACCAGTTAGTTCAGATAGCAGAAAAACAAGAAGTGGGGAATGTACTTACCTGAATTAGAGAGGTTGCACTTTTATTTCATAATAAAATTCTTATTAGTCGAGGGTCCATTGGTCAATATTGTAATCTTAGATCCTGGATCCAGAGTTTATGTCATAGACTTCGAAATTTCCAATGCTAGAGGCTGTCTTAGTTCTGGGTGATCAGTATCCCTTGGGGCTCCATTTGTTACAGAGTTCTCAGCTGTATACTTTGAGCATAACAAAAAAACTCAGTCCAAAACTAAAAAACAAGCATAAAAAATAATTATCAAAAGAGCATAAACATGTATATCTTCTAGGACTGCATTAAATCATGAGCTAGCCCGTAAAGAGTGTCTGAATCTATAGATCCACCGCTTCCATTTGGGATGGCTTTAATATACTTGCAGTCTTCAACAGAAAGGAAAACTGGATCAGACTGGTTCATTGCAAATACATCTCCTAGAACAACTGGAATGTCATCATATGCAGTAAATCATAAATGACATCTACCGTTGCTGCATTTGCCCAGACGGTTGCACTAACTATTATTGCCCCGAAGAAAGGAGAAATATATATATATAATTTATATACGGTAAAAATCCCAATCAAAGTGGGATAAGCACCGGTTAAACTGGTTTGTTGTCGTATCTGAAAGATAATTTAGATAAAAGGGAGAATGATAGATTTCCCCTATAAAGCAAATAAATGTCACACATCCTCATAGGGGGGTTGTGGCATTTATTTGCTTTATAGGGAGAAATTTGGGATTCCCCTTAGATAAAATATACAAACTGATCCCCTTGACTAGACATTATGGAGAGAATATAATATAATATAATATAATAATATAATTTATTTATTAAATTTTTATAAAATAATAAATTAAAATATATTCTAACTATTTATAATAAATTTATAAAAGGCATAATTTATGGCAACGAACAATGTTACTAATACAGCAAGAAAACTGAGTCACTTATAACGGTTTGACAAAATTATAACAAAAATTATCATTGAAAAATTTGAAAAATCTCAATTGCAACAGAAGAATTAAAATTGCACTTGGACATACCTCTGCGTATATTTAATAAACTATTTTTAATTTTAATAAACTATTTATTTAAATTTAAAATAATTTAAACAAGTATGCTTGAAGTTTTGGAGATTAAGAGATTATTAATTTCATTGGCTATTAGGTTTGGATTAGGGAATATTGGGTGTGAATATTAATTTTTTCACATGGGTTACATTAAAAAAAGTAAAAATTTAATTAATGAGATTTAACCAAAAAATAATCATTGTATATAACCTTTATTCAAAAAAAATCATCATAAAAAATCTTAATAAAAAATAACTCAAAATACTATCTTTTTACGAAATTATCTTTGTTGCAGTTCACTCGCACACTGTTCATCCGTGTTACTGATTATCTGCACACACGTCTGCGAACGCTAAGTCACTGTAGTAACAGTAAAAAATTTAAATTTTTTAAACATTTATTAAAAATATTTTATTTAATATTATTATATAATATATAATAATATTTACTTATAAATTATATTTAATGTCATTATATAATTTTAAAATATTAAAAATCATTTAATAATTTTAAAATTATTTATTTATTTTATTTAAATAAATATTTTATTTTATTATTATAAATTATTTTTTAATTTAATTATTTTTTATTTAAAAATTTCAATTATTTATTTAAATAAATATCATTAATTATTTAATAATATTTAATTAAAAATTATGTATAAAAATATTTTTTCAAACATAAAATTTAATAAAATTTAAATAAAAAATATTAATTATTAAAAATTCTAATATTAAATAAAATAATATTTAATATTATTGTATAACTTTTACTTAATATTATCATATAATATATAATTTAAAAATATTAAAATATTAATTAAAAAATATTAGTTTATTTAATTAAATTTAATAATTAGTATATTAAATTAAATTTATATAATATTATTAAATAAAATATTTTTAATATATATTTTGTTGATGCAAGAAAATGTCACGGTGACTTTTCCTACACCAGCAGGTTTTCTTCTTCTTCCCGTCCTCGAACTTGAGGCGATGATCGGTTTTGGTTGTGTTTGTGACTGGACTTGGGGAGAAACCCAAGCTGCCTACGT